>CM055739.1:11828246-11866047 GCA_029465975.1 Dallia pectoralis
GGTGAGCAATGGAGCCAGCCCAGTGTTCGGATGAATTAAACCAGGCTAATTGTCTTTTTGACATTTTACACAAGAATTGTTTTTGTTTAAAAATCATCTGTTGTCTTAACTAACATAGCATTGTGGGTTTCTGGAGGCCAGCCCAGTAGAGGCTAGAAGTGAGTAGTGGATTTACATACATACTGTTAGTTTTCCGTATACACACATTACTTAATCTAAATGTATAATGTAAGATATAGTATTACACTTCTCTTATAATTTGTAGATAACATTAGGCAAATTATAAATATATTTGTATAGACCTTTTTGCTTTACCAAGAGGGCCCATTACTCTTGAGGCCAGTGTATGTATTATTAATTATTGAATTAATAGGCTAGGAAATATTCTAACATGTGGCAAACAGTACATATGTAAAATAGGGGCCAAAATGTCCACTCCAGTGATTCTTAAACCATTTAAAATGACACCGAAAAAATATATATGCGCGTGCTCTCTGCTAGAGAGCAACAAGCATTCGTAAAAACAGAACTGAGATAATGATAAATAAATATTATAAATATATGTTTCAGTTGGATGTCACCCCTTCACACATTAATCAACGTAACATTTTCTGCATACAGCAGCCATTTTTTCACCCCGTATGAGATTGCGTGTACAATGTCAAGTCCATCGTTTGTTTAAAGGCTTTGTAACCATCTTTGCACTGACGTGGTTTCGCCTGTGTGCACTTTCGAATGCCTGCCTAAGTCATGCTTCCGGTTAAAACGTTTACCGCAGTCGTTACACTGGTAAGGTTTCTCTCCCGTGTGTATCCTTAAATGAATGATCAAGTGGCCCTGGCGGGTGAAGCCTTTGCCACACTGTTTACACCGAAATGGTTTCTCCGCTTTTGCACAGCCCTCTGAATAAACTGAGTGGGATGGATAACACATTGGTTCTGGTGTGCTGTAGCTTTCTCCATCAGGTCCCATGTTGAACTCTTCTGTTTTGATGATACGTGGAGCAGCACCGCACTCTCTGTCATTCACGGTTTGGATTTGGTGAAGTTGTGTGGGCTGAGGATCGTCGTTCTGACTGAGTCTTAATTTGTGTTGTACATCTTTCACGTGTGTTGGCTCTTGATTGTCCTGCTCAGAGCTCCACTCCTGTTTATAGTTCTGCTGCCTCGGTGGATCAACTGGAGTGAGCAACTGGAAGTCTGGAAGGAAAAACATTTTTGGACAATTACAATAAAACTACTTGGAGACTTGGAAGTTGCTTTCAGGTTGCATATAGCCTTTATAAGCAACAATCATTATTTAGTCTAGCTGACCCAGTATCTGGTCACAATGTCACAACAGGCCTCCATCTGCCAAGAAAGGTAGATTTCAATTGACTTCCAATCTATTAAACAGGCCTGCAACAGTAGCCTATGTCAAAATAATGTAATTATTTTTGTTAAGCAACTATATTTACTACTGTCACAATGAGGCTAAGGCTTTGTTGTGTATCTATTTCAGTTTAGTTATATTGGTGAGTTAAGACTTTGTAATGCTTTTTTCCAGTTAAATTACATTTTCAGTGTGCTGAGACTTGAATGAGAATGTGGAATTTAATTAACTGTTTCCATCACTTTACAGTAAACTATGAAACCTGTGTTTGTGTATTTCAACTTAGGGTGTTAATCTCTGACATGTTTAAACCTAATTGCTAGAGTAAAATTAGAAACATACATTGTGTACAACCTAAACAATGTTCATACAGTGCCTTCTGAAATCATTCAGAGACCTTTGCTTTCTCCAAAATATCTCTAAACAGACTCCCTAGTTTCTTATCCTCCATATTTTCTGCAGTCTGCTCAGCTTGTTTCCATTCCGCAAACATCAGTTCACACGCTCTTCTTGCCCATCCTCTTCTGTTCTAATGGTCGAGGTGTGTACATTGGAGACAAACAAGAAGCCTGGAAAACACTTACCTGCATTTTTTCTGTCCCTCAAGGAATGTATCTTTTAGTTCTGTTCACTGAAGGCAAAACAGCACTTGGGGTCTTCCATTGCATTTTCAGTTTACAACATGACCAGGTTGTACATGACATTTCTCTACACGTCAACGCTCTCAAGACAACAAGAAGTTGCTTTATTAGTAATTAATACTTGCTTCAACCCAGTCTGAAATTAACTTTATGGACGGAGTTTGTGCAATTAAAATTGTTGTACACAAAACTCAAAACATTGATTTATAAAGTATATAGAATATATATCCTTATGTACACGAAAGTATTCACATCAGTCACACGTAGAATGGTTAACGTTGTCATACTGTGGATCTATTGGAAACACCTTTCTAATAGAGTCGTTTTTATGTCACTAAGACACCATTCGTCCTCTACAAACCTGCTCTGTGTAATTGTGTTTCCGGCTTCACACCCATTTCCAGAAGCTTCTGTAGACGGACGTTCTCCTCGGCTGCACGGTAGATTTCTTCCTGGTACGATGCGATGGTCTTCTGCACTGCCACAAATATCTCCACAGCAGCCGCAGACAGACGCTCAGTAATAAATACATTCAACAACTGTAGTTTGGACATGTTACCAGTTATTTTGACGGTCTAGCAATTACTTTTATACATTTTGGTTGAACTATGTGTAATTCTGTCGGTAAAAAAAAGAATGTGAATGTGCCCCCATACAAACCGTCGACGTGTGCTGCGTTACAACAGCGACACCTACTGACTTGGAGGATTTAACTCATACCAAACCTAGATTAACTGGTTCATAACTAATCCCCGGCCTCTTATTTGATACACTCATTTAGTATTGAACAGAGCCCTTTATTCCCTTCAAGCTTTGACCGGTTCTGTGTCCAGAGACGTCCTTCTACACACCACTGTTGTGAGAAGTGGATATTTGATTTGGATGTTTGTTGTTTAACTGCACCATTCTCTGTAAACCCAAGGGACTGTAGTATGTGAAAATCTCAGGAAAATTATTTTTGACATGCTGGAACCAACACTATGGTCACAGTAGCTTATATATACAATATATATATCGCCTTCCACATCGGAGTTAGCCCGGTCTATACAATGCAGAGTTTGATAGGATCAAAATGACAGTAAGCAACAATCTGATCCAACAAACCACTTTGAATTATATAAAACCAAAGTTTTTCTTTCCATCAATCACAATTTACACATGATCTATAGCAGTTCTGTCAACTTATCAGCTTTACAACAACCCACAGTGCTCCAAACTAACTATGTTGAAAACGTAATTGGTGAGTCACTATGGATACCATTATCAGTGCAAAACCAAAGACAATGCTGGAGTGGACAAGTGTGTGAATGTCCTTGTGTGAAATTAAGAATATGTGGAAAGAGCTAAACATTTTATGCAATCAGTTATAGCCCGTTGTTTATTTGTAATTAAGATCAATTTGTCACTTTGACATTGGACTTCTTTCAGCTGCAAACAATTCTGTAAAAACGTTTTTGTGCAAAATGTATCTCTTATTTTCTCATACATTAATCAATACAGGAAGAAATCAACAAGCACATTTGGGTTTTGAAAGTTTTATTTGTATGTACCAAATTGTTCACTATGTTGAAGAAAAAATAAGAGGAATAAAAACACACTTACCAGTTGGGCATGCTGTTGGTGTGGGTAACAATGAGTAGTGTGTGTGTGTTGTGTGTGTGATGTGTGTGTGTGTTTGTTTCACCTGCTCTTTGGTCTCCTCTTTGCTGCCTGTGCACCTGGGGAAAGAGAAGAGCCCTGTTACATATGATTAAAACCCCACTCACATATTCACTGGTTAACCTAGTCCCACCCATAAATATTATGGCTTTTAATCCAGGCCTCTTAAAACAGCTGTGGCCCTTCTGTTATCATACCAAAAATGTTGAGTATTTTTTTTCCCTTCATACCAATCTTCACGATCTCATCCATATTCAATAAAACATTTTTAAATGTATGTTATTTCATTTTTCCAATTGATAAAAAAAAGACATGAATACATGTCTTAAAAACCCAAGAGTTAATACTTTAACTCTTAGTACTTTAATGAATACTACTGACAGCCAATATAGCTGTGAATCAGAACCAGCAACTGTTCAAAACTAAGTGTGAGCTGAGCTCTATCTGTTTTAAATGTTTTAAGCTTTGGTATTTTAACATTTGGTTGAAAGCTATTGAAGGACAGCAGAAGCAAAACTGTGTGACAAATCCTCCAAGCAAATGTGAATAGTGGTGAAGCTAAAACACAACACTACACTAACAGACATTCTGATAACACACGTCTGACTGTAGATGCTTTACAGATAACTACTAATAACATTTGAACTAACTATCTACTATGCCTAAACCTGAACCTAACCTTAGACTGATTCTAAACGTATGCCTAAATATAGCTATAGCTAGCCAGCCACTGTTTATTCTAAGCGCATAACTAGAATGCCCCAACATAAAAAGGATTAATCCACCCAAAAACAATAATTATTAAAAACTATTAAAACAATAATAATATGCAGTGCATTTTCTTGTTATATATTATTAGCATGAAACATCTGACATCAGTGATGCAATTCTCTGTATAGACAGACAGGGCTGATAAAATTATTTTTTCATTGGCTAGGTAGCCAAAACAAGTTAGCACATTTTGCTTGGTTAGTTAAATACACCTGAACAAAGCGTTTGCAATGTAGATAACTGTCGAGTATTATGAACTTGTCAGAGACTAGAAAGACCTAAAACTAAAGTCTGGAGGGTGTAGCATTCACAGACATCTATTGGTTTTAATTCTTTCATCTGGAAAACATAAACTTCTACACAAACTGCTTTGGACGTAGATTTTTTTTAGAGGCTGTGCAGGATACAATATTAGTCTATTTGTAATGGCATTTATTTTGCCATTTCATCAAATGGCATTATTGCGGATTCATGGATAATGTGTATCCTCGTAAAGTCCCATTGAGTGGTCCTGTTGTTCAGTGCAATTTCCAAGCTCATCTAGCACTCCCTGAGAGCAGTGTACTTTACCAAGTCTTGCAGCTCTGTCTAGATTGTCCCTTATTTGCTTATCGAGTCAGTATTTGGACAAGTTTTTTTCTGGTGCAGACACTTCGTTTTTTTAACCCAGAGTTCCAATTACATGCCTAGTGCATCTAGACACCCAGAAAAATGTACAATTAAAAGAAGTTAATCTCAAACCCGTGTTTAGGAAGTAAGGGGCGATCCTGAACAGGCTGAGTTGAAACCATAGAGTGACAGGTGTTCTGAGCTGCAGCAGGTGAGGACATTGAAGAATACACACTCCGTCTCAGCATATACAGTATCTCAAAATAGTGAGTACACACTTCAGATTATTGTAAATATTTAACACACCAGCTCCCCATTCACACTTGAGACCTTGTAACACTAACGAGTCACATAACACCAGGGAGGGGAAAATGGCTAATTGGGCCAAATTTGGACATTTTCACTTAGAGGTGAAAGGTCAGGACCCTGGGTCATAACACCTCACTTTGCAACTGGATCCTGGACTTTCAGATGAGCAGACCCCAGGTGGTGAGAAGGGGCGAAACCACCTCCTCTGTACGGAGCCTGAGCACAGGAGAACCTCAGGGCTGCGTACTCAGTCCCCTCATGGACACCCTGTACACACCACCATTCTGGGTCTCATCTCCAACCAGGAGATCGCTTACATAGAGGAGCTAAGTGACCAGGCAACACAGACCACATCCTCCCTCTCGACTTTAGCAAGATAAAGGATGAAGCGGAAGTGAAGAGACTGTGACTTGAAATTCTACTGTGAGTTCATCAAAAATGACCTTACCTGGTCAAGGCAAGCAGTGGTAAGCTATGTGGTAAAAAGAGCCTAGAAGCACCTATAATTCCTGAGGAGACTTAATTAGTTTGGCATGTCTATAAAAACACTCACCAACCTCTACAGGTGCACCGTTGAGCGTATCCTCACAAGCAGCAATATTGCCTGGTACGTCAGCTGCCCCGCTGTTGATCGCAAAGCCATCCAGAGGATGGTTAAATTAGTGGAACGTATCATTGGTTGCCATCTCCCTTCAGTGCAAGGCATATACCATACGCAATGTTCTAAGAAAGCATGGAACATCATACCCACTATAGCCATCCAGGGTTACGGTCTGTTCATATGGCTGCCGTCTGGTTGACGTTACCGGAGCATTGGGACACGGTCGACCAGACTCACAGACCGTTTCTACCCCCAGGCCTTAAGACGTCTCAATCAGCAACATAAATTTCTGATCATGTTGATCAATACATTTATGCTCTGGTCACTTCACCTCATCAATACTTTTATTGTACCCATTCCTATGCACCGCTACATTTATAGTTATAGAATTGCTATTCATATTGTCCACATTCCCTTTGTTTTTATTTTATTGATATTATTTTGGCTATCGTTGTACTTCATATCCTCTTAAATGATTACTGTGTTGATGTTGCGTGCAATGTCACAACAAGTTCAGAATGACGCTTTGTTATTAGGTGCATTTGACAAATCAAATAATTTGACTAGTCTGAAGGCTTTGAAACAAAGCTGGGAAAAATAATGAGCTAATATTCTCACTAACATGTATATGTAATGGTCGAAAATCACATGAGCTGCTAGGCAATATATTTTCAATTGAACATCATGGTAAATCCTAGAACATGTATATGGCATCTACAACACTGTACAACACCACAAAGTTGTAGCTGGCTAGTTGGTTATTAATTACAATTAAATACAAGAATGCAATCCTAAATGCAGAATTAAGGTCCACTGCAAGTTGTCCTGCAAAGAAAATGTTAATTAACCATGAAGTTACACCTTTAGGCTGTGGTCGCAACTCCATCCTTCCGACAATAAGATAATGTGCATCTATTTCACTAAAGATCAAAAAGCTTCTGCAGGTGTGGATCTCCTAATGCACGTTTTGTACTTACTCAAAACACACACCCATAGTTGCATCTTGTTTATGCATCCTCACGCGACGCTTTCTACTATATGCAGCTACACCTCCATTCAAATGTTTATTTCCGGCCTGACATAAAAAAACGATATGCATCTTATGTTTTATTGATATGCTGCTTCAATTAACTACTGGCATTGTGCTCCTTCTACAACAAGTGCATGAAGTCCTCCTAGACTACGAACGCAGTCATCTGGTCTTGGATGACTGTGGGAACACTTAACACATGTACAGTCTATGTTATGGGTCAACATGTTTATGCTATTATTGTGAAAGAAGCAGATCCGACAGCCACTGTTTTATTGGTTCTCCGGGATAGGTAAGGTTAAGTCAAAATATTTCACCTGGACCAGCGAGACAATATCCTCACTTTCCTCTTCTTTAGGTACGACAATGTTGGTTCCAGCCAGGTAAGGTCTCAATCAGTCAGCCATCTTAGCTGTTTCATATTGTGTCTTCATTCCCAAAAACAGACCAACTACGCTTGGAAACACATCATCACAAAGGGAAGTAATGCTGGCAGAGCAACAGAATAAAGCAACCCCACTACGCCAGTAAATAACCTTTGAGATGAGCAATGAGACTCTCAGATAATGTCCAGTCGATAAACAGGTATAATTCATAATGACTCATTCAGCCCTCCTCTGTTTGGTATATTAAACAACACATAGCATTTATAGTACGGCATCATGAGAAGGATAAAACAATGTGAGGATCGTGGTGGTTAAAACAACAGAGGGGCCCTCTTTTATTTGAGAAATTATAATTTCCTATATCCAACAACTAAACATACGATAGGTACTGTACAGTCAAAACACCAGAGACATGTATAGCGTCTAAAGGTATACATTTCCTATTATAAACCTACAATTCAAACCCTGAATACAAATTGTATAAAATATTGATATATCGGAAAACTTTTCTTTTTACAGCACAAGGCATAGCCATAATGTACACCATGGTTACATAACATGGTTAAAGGCTCAATCCATGCCTGTATCCAAGTATTGTGGCTAAATACAGCACTTATCCATATACCATCCCGCGATGCCTTATGTCATAATATGTATGTTCCAGCATTAGCATCTCCATGTTAATGGAGTCCATTCCCTGTTTATTTATTGACTAATCCAATGATCTGGATGAGGTTGTAGGTCGCTTGACTGGCCGGGTCCCCGTGAAGAATAGCCAAATGAAGTCAGAAATCCCACCAAGTTGACAAAATGAAAATGGCAAATGCCTTTAAATGAAATGTTAATGTTATAATGTGTCGTAATCCTGTTTGGCTGCTCTGAACAACCAAAAAAAGGGGTGAAAATCTACATTTTGGTTTACAAGCCTTTTTCCTGAAAGATTAGACAAGTGTCTAAACACGTTAAGTGATTTAAATCCCATTAATTACCATATAAATAATGATTTACCATATCCAACTGGAATGTGCTTTCCCCCTAAAATCTGAACAGGCAAAAGCCACAATTAATTACATATTTACTCATGTCAGAGAGCACACCCTGTTTAGTTATACCTCTCATAACTGACTTTGCATATCTTGCCACTTTCTAGTTACTCTCGAAAGTTTGACATGAAAAAAATGGTAGACAACTAGCTTGCTAATAGTTTACAAATTAAGTGCTGTCTTAGCTTGCTACACATACACAACGAATGTGAATGAAAACTCAAGACAAGCCATTTCTTTTGTTCAGTTTGCGTAAAAGGTTATCATGTATCGAGTCATGTTTTCATTCTCAACGCATCTTGTCATACCAAACTCTTTGACATAAACACAATGGACACTTTATTAGGTGCACCTAGCTAGCATTGGCTAAGACCTCATTTCACTGCCAGAACAACCAGGACTCACAGAGGCATTGGCTTTAGCAAGGTACTAGAAACATTCATTAGGGATTTTCATCCATGACGATTTAATTGCATCGTGCAGCCCCGGCACACACTCATTCCGGCAAACTTGCGAGAAACTGCGGAGGCCGACTAGTCATTCATCTTTATGGGACCAGTTTAAGATTGCATCATGTCACATAGAATACTTCCGGCAGGACAGAACGTATCCTGTCAAATGGGAAATAATGGCCATATTGGAATGCACATAGTATTCAAGAAATCTAGTATTCAAATGATAAAAATCCACCCACTAGAACACTACCAGCTTGTAATGAAACGACCAAAGGTAAAATTAACCCATTGATTGACATGGTTTGCGTCAAAGTCTGACCATAACATCTGCATGTCGTAAACAGAAATCCAAAAATGTGTCTGACCGGGCAATTTGGCTCATCTTCAATAATAATAAGTGACCTACTGCAGCACGATCTTTCTTTTCTTAGCAGACATGAGTGGAACGTGGTCAACTGCTGCTATAGCCCATGCAATTCAAGGGTTGATGCGCTGTGCATTCAGGAGAAGCATTCTTTGGAACAGTTATACAATGTGCTTAAGTATTTCCTTTCTCAAAAACATGTTTCTGCTGACCAATATGACGGCCACTGTTTGTTATTTGTATGTCGGACAATTATCTTTGAATTATCTTTAAACACGTATGGCACCAACAATAGTACCACTGTCAAAGTCGCTAAAATCAGATTCTTTAACGCTCTAATGTTTGGACAAACAAATATACCTCTTGACCATGTATGCAAGCTTTATATATTGTGTGCAGTCAAAATTTGCTGTTTTTCCATTTGCAGTGCAAGTAACTTCTTAATGAGAACAACAATTGTTATGACAACTAGCATATGGCTAAAAAGGCAGAGATCTCGTTCAATAATTGATATCACGTAATTCCCCCTTTAAAAACAGATGTACAGTTTTTTTTTGCCATTGCTCCATTGCACATCATTCTAGGTCCTTAATATCCTTTGTCTGTGTGTAAAACCTTTTCTCCAATTTACCAAATAGGTTTTAATTTGTTGCATTCTGTAGACTGAGATGGCAATTGCTAAATATGTATTATGAAAAACATATTTTATTGCAGGATACAGTTAAATAGTTCAATGTGGTACTGGGTAGGGTAAACCTGCACTGCAAATTCCATTAAAACCAGCCAGAGGGGTCTGGGTGTGGCTCACACATTTGAGTTGGTAACCTTAGCAGCCCCCTACATACTCAGCCTGATCCATTACAGCACCAACCACCCATTACGTTTTCACTTTTACAAAAACAGACTAATATATGCTGCATGTTAGACCATCTTTGAGAGACCCTTTCATTCAACCGCAACTAAACAACTGGTAACCTAAAGCAATGCTAGTTCTCCCAGCAAATGTAGGTACTTTTGGTTTTACGTCAATTAACTTTGTTCACAATTAGCATTTCACATTTCACAGTTTTATTTCAGTTTAGCCAAACTCTACAGAATGCAATGTTCCTGAAATACATTCCATGGATGGAAGGAAACCAAAAAAGATTCAGCACATTACAGGCATGCAGGGCTATGTCTAGTAGACTACAAACTGCTGAAAACAACAATCACAAGAAAACAGGACACCAACAGCAACAAGCAGGAAGTTACATCATACAAGATTGTATAAACCATCTACAAGGCTGCCTACTTCAAGGCATACTTTGCAGTTGACACTGGCCCATTTGTAGTCATTCAATATTGTGGTTTTTGAATCATTATAGGGACCTGGCTCGTGCCATTGAAGGTACACACGAAGCTGAGAGAAATGACTCAAAATAAAATCATAAAAGTTCCGACAAAATGTGTTGTTGCTTCACATAAGGAAAAATAAAAAGCAAGTTTCCAAATATAAAGCTTTGGGTTAACACCGTTAAAAATGAAAGAAATATAATATTTAGTATCTGCGACGTTTGTTGTTAGGCCCGTCAAAGTTCCCGGCAACTGGGCTTCCTCTACCAAAACCCACAGTACCGCCAACTACCCCCAAGGGCCCGGCCCCTGCTCCCACTGCCTGTGGCTGTTGCTGCTGCTGGGGAGATTCAACCCCTGGACGGACCCCCATAAGTGAAGACCCAATCTGAGTGGGACCTCCCGGAGGAAACCTATCATTACGCTGCTACAGTTTGAAGGGATACGTTTGGTAGAGATATGAGCAGTCCAGTGGGGAAAAAATATATGATTTTTTTCAATAACAGTGTTCAAAGAATCAGACGGGACATTTAATTGAAATGTTCATTTCGGCGAGGCAACGAGGTGTTCCGAACGTCAAAGTAGACAAGCAGGGGAGTTCCAGGCAGAGTCATAAGGAGAGAGGAATCAGTCCATTAGTTATGGTTGAAGAACTGATTTAAATTATGATAATCCCTTTTGAGTGTGTGTTAGTGAGGACAGGGAACATCTTTTTCTTTGTTAGGCATTGAGATGCTATTCATATGATGATTAAAGATAATGTAAGTGAAAAGATGCCAGAAACGACCAGCTGAACATGAACAACTAAACCTTGAACACACTTTTACATAAATTCCAATGATTATAAAAAATCACAGGCATTGTTTAATTAAAAATATTGGAATTAGCAGCATGTAACAGCCCTCTGGCATCTCCTTTACCACTGGCTATAAAACCAAAGACACAGCAGTGAAAACTATACACTGTTGTATCTATTCGGTACCACGAGGTAACAGGGTAAGATTAAAAAACGGACAAAAAAATCAGCGCCCATCTGTGCGCATACATTACCATGGCTCCATTCTCTGGCAGCATGTTTGGTGCGACCATGTTTGGAGTTCCCTCTGGCCCCATGGCTCCGCCCCTTCCGCTCATGCCCATGCCCATCATTTGGGGGGGGCCCTGGTTACCACCGGCCCCAGCAACGGAGGCGGGGTTAAAACCATCTACACGCAAAACAACGTAGTATCGTTTGGTCACATAGGAAGCAAACCCAACCCAATACACTCCCCGTTGGCATTGTTTGTGTTGTTGTAGAGTGATTGTACACATCTCTCAGGTCTGACAGACTAACGTTGGTTGTTGGTCACAAAAAACAGAAAATTTGAGCTGCAGACATCTGAAAAGTAAGAAATATGTTCCAAATATTGAGCCTTGAGGTAAACCTGTGAAATAAAATGTACGTTCATGTAAAAAAAGTACACACACCTCCAGGATTTTGGGGGGAGTCCATGGATATTGGAAGCTAAGGTACAATCACATTCAATGACAAAAGCAAAACAATTGAAGAAATCGGACAAATTCAACTTCGAAAGTCTAACCAAATAAGAGAAAATTAAATGCAATTTTAGAATGTCAAAAAAAACAAAGCCCTAGCTTAAATATTTTTTTTGGGGTGAAATAACTAAATGTAGCCATTTCTTTTAATTATAAGTCCCTTACATCACCACCTTAGAGAAATGTTTGCCCAGTCTTCTTAACGGAAGAAATTAAACTGTGTCACGTTCAATGGCCTTCCCGTTACAAATTCCCACAGAGCATTTGTATAGGACTGAAATCTGGGCTTTACCAATGCCATTACATAAGATCCAACTTTGTTTTTGAGCTACATAGTTTCAGCTTTGCTTCTGGACCATTGTCCTGTTGAAAGATCCATATTTTGTTCAGCTATAGCTTTTTGCCAAACATTCACCTCAATAATTATTTGGTGAAAAAGGGACTTCATTGTTGAAGCCAGGTCCTAAGGCAGCAAAGCAGACCCAAACCATAAATTCACCGCCTCCATGCTTCACGTATGGCAAGAAGGACTTCTGTTTGCCGGCAGTGATTTGTATTGACCAAAAATTGGGTCTTGCATTGGGGCCACAACACTTTTGACTCATCTGTCCAGAACACATTGTTCCAGTAGTTTTGGTCGTTATCCAGGTTTGTCTGGAAAACGTCAGTTGTCTTGATATTGATATTTTGTAGAACAGAGACCTTTTCCTTCCTTCCAAGTAGGCTAGATTTGTGCAGTCTCTTCGAAATTGACTGTGGCATGTGAGGTCGGTAGATCCTTCAATGTTATCCTGGGGATATTAGAATGTCCCCACCTGTGGATTAAGTTAGTGGTCTGGAATACATTTGTAGGACATCTGCAGAACAGTGGAAGGATGTACTTCAAATTGCTTCAAAATGGCTTTATAATCCCTTTTGATCTCTGCATGATCTGTTACCACAAACCTGACCAAATTTGGAATATTTCTGAAGGACTAGACCCTGCCACGGTGGAGTAATGATTCTCGAATTATCTTTTTTTGTGCACCCATTTTTAATTTAGTCTATGTTAGGTGAAGATTTTACGCAAAAGGAAATATATATATTTTTTCTTTTAATTGCATAAATGTTTTGAATTAAATTTCTTTTCTGTGATTTGTTAAATTGGGTTACTTTTGTCAATGAATGTGTTAGAAGTTTAGCTCAGATATCCATGTGGTAAACTACAACTTCCCAGTGGGGTGCACTTATTTTTTCACATGTCTGTATGGCTGAATTTGTTACTCTGTGGTAGCTGTTGAAAAAAGTTAATACAGTTTAATACATTTAAAGCATATTGTTAATTTGCAATTACACATTGTATCTTATAGTCCAAATTGATTGACCTAAATATATATTATGCTTAGTTTATACTGTTGGTACAATGTTGTAATTATATTTAAGCTAAGGTAAACAACCAAAAACCAACGTTAGCATATAGAATGACGCTGTAAATATTGTACAACTTCCCAGGTCACTGGGAACAGATGTCATACCACATAATCAATACAGTAAAGGTTCTATTCAATACAGTAAAAGTCCCATTAAAGTGCAAGAGCATTGGGGGACAAACTGTGTGAGGGCTTTTGAATTTCTTGTTCTATTGCAGATAGACAAATAACCTCCATCACCAAATTCTGCTTCTAGATTAAAACTCAGGACTGCACATCACCAAACCAGACACTCAACCCTGGACCCAAAACCCAAACCCCAATCACAACTTCAATGGTTATACAAAACAGGTTTTGAAGAACATGTGAAAAGATCTGTATGTTGACATGTCATTTGTTGATGATAAATGGTGTTTCACCTATAAAGGTAGTAAGTGTTAACAGTACAAGTACCGCATGAGTGCTGTAAATGTTTTAAACAGATGCCACAAATACAGTGGGAAATAACAAAAGAATGAACCATTCATAAAGAATATAGGTAGAGATGAATGATAGTGTAAAAGTGTCAGCAACCAGACAACCACAAAGCTGGGCCTATTCGATGACTGTATTTAAGAGTACAGTCCACCAAATGTTGGAATTGACGGCTTATGCAATAATCGCAATAAACAAAAATGCTATTTAAACGTTTGTTATTGTTTACGTTTTGTCAATTTTTCAATGTGACGAATATGGAAGTCTGTATTAAGGACAAAAAACAAGGGTAATATTACGAAAAAGGAGCTTTACAACTAAAAACTTGACAATGGTTCCCTCTGACCAGTTTAGTGAATATCAAGTGAAAGTGGAACCAAAGAGTATTACAAGTCATCAAGTAAATGTCACAAAAAGGGCTTTACACGCATCCTTACAACTACAGGAGATTCCCCCTTTCACGTAAAAAGCGCTTTGAGTTCCCAGGAAGAAAAGCGCTATATAAATGTAATGAATTATTATTATTATTATTACATATTTACCTGATTTTAACAAAACACCAAAGATTTAACTAAGCAAGGATTAAATCCAAAAGTGGGCTTTAGGTATTGTGACATTTTAGGGCAGATATGGTTCTAGTCCACATAACCTAATTAGTAATCTCTGCAAATGTTGCCTTTAAAAGCCACAATGCCAGTAACCTATTTTCTGACTGAATTCAGACATTAACATCGCTCCCACACACAACCATGAACTTCCAAGTGAAAAGCACACGCACACAGAAACACAGCACATTGCTGAGCTACACCAAAAGCACACCCTTTACCCAGCAGTATCCCAGGTTCTGCATACCCTTTACCCAGCAGTATCCCAGGTTCTGCATACCCTTTACCCAGCAGTATCCCAGGTTCTGCATACCCTTTACCCAGCAGTATCCCAGGTTCTGTACAACCTTTACCCCAGCAGTATCCCAGGTTCTGCGTACCCTTTACCCAAGCAGTATCCCAGGTTCTGCGTACCCTTTACCCAAGCAGTATATCCCAGGTTCTGCAAACCCTTTACCCAAAAGTATCCCAGGTTCTGCAAACCCTTTACCCAGCAGAATCCCAGGTTCTGCAAACCCTTTACCCAGCAGTATCCCAGGTTCTGCAAACCCTTTACCCAGCAGTATCCCAGGTTCTGCAAACCCTTTACCCAGCAGTATCCCAGGTTCCGCAAACCCTTTACCCAGCAGTATCCCAGGTCCTGCAAACCCTTTACCCAGCAGTATCCCAGGTCCTGCAAACCCTTTACCCAGCAGTATCCCAGGTTCTGCAAACCCTTTACCCAGCAGTATTCCAGGTTCTGCAAACCCTTTACCCAGCAGTATCCCAGGTTCTGCAAACCCTTTACCCAGCAGTATCCCAGGTTCTGCAAACCCTTCACCCTGCAGTATACCAGGTTCTGAAAACCCTTTACCCAGCAGTATTCCAGGTTCTGCAAACCCTTTACCCAGCAGTATCCCAGGTGATGTGCAGACGCAAGTTTCATGAATGCAGTGGTCAGAGAACCACCTTAAGCCTCACACAGCCCGTCCCGCTCAGAGCAGCATCTTACAGCAAGTACATCTGTAGCCTTGATAATGGCCTTTTAATGTCTGCCGATCTGAAGGAATGACCCAAGGCAATATGGTTCTGGCTCCACATTGCTATTCAAATGTGGTGGATGTCGTTAACTTCCCTCAAACGTTTCAGTTATCAACGGTTCAAGGGAATTTGGGTAAAGCTAACCTTTAGCCATATAGCAAACATCCTCCCAGTCCTTTCAATCGGCAGGCACCAAAAGGGTAAAAGACTAGTTAATAGTGGTTTCATGGACCAGCCAGTGCTGAGTCATCATCATGACCCTACCTCCCATATTAATGCCTCCACGAGGGCCCAGTTCACCCATTCTCATTTCCTGTTCTCTCTGGAAAAAGTGAAGAAGAGGGGTGCACCCGTAAACCTTGTGGACAGTAACTACCAGTATGATTAGGACATGCCTAGAAAGACTCCTTACTGGCCATGACAGTAAAAAAAAACAACACAGTTAATTATGCTCTCCAACATGATATTCTGAATGGGTAATTTTTTATCGTGTGTGTATGGATGTTAGAATTTATTAGGGTAACTGTATATGATCATCAAATATGAACTATATGATTTCCTGAAATCCTAGGTTTGTTTGTATGTTAAAATAATATGAAAGTAAAACAGTGACATAAGTTTTTCTCTTGTAATTCGTTTTTTTCTTTTGAAACTAGTTTTGTACAAAAGTTTTTCTTTCTTGTAATAGGTTTTGTTCAAAGTGCCACGCTAAGATAGCTATCCGTTCATTGGTTCAGAATACGTTTGGGGTTTCTGTTTGGAAACGCAGTGAAACTTTGGGCACAGACTGATTTACAAGAAAGAAAAACTTTTGTCACAGTTGCTAGTGGAATTTTAGTGACAAACCATTTTAGCGTTGTTTTTTTGTACAAAACCTATTACAAGAAAACATATGTATAAAAAAAGTTTCAAAAGGAAAACAAACGAATTACAAGAAAAAAAACGTATGTCTCAGTTTTACCTTCATAAAATAACTACTTGTTTTTCCCGGGATTAATTCTTAAGTCAGTGCAGCACATTTAACATGCCTACATGGTTATGTTGTTGATAACAAAACTAATTGGGGAAAAGCCAAAATAAACATCCTAAGTTGACTAAACACGGAGGTGACCATGAGGTTAACACAGAAATAAGGGTTACTGATAAGTATGTAAGAGAAAAGGCCTAGAAGAAAGTAGATACATCTCTAAATACCCACCCCACATTGACGTTCAGTTGAGCTGAACATAGTAGTAGTATTACATATGTTCACCACACACACACACACACACACACACACACACAACTGTAATAACAAATGATGAACATGTTGACATCCCTGACCACCCACACACAATCACTCAGACGTGTAATCATGAGGTACATGCTATAACTCAGTCCCATTTCACTCAAACATGTGGACACATCTTCATCAACCCCCAAGACACTCAAACACCAGTAATCTGTAAATACTGAAACTCTAAAAACATTCTTCTCATACCCAGACCAACATAGAAACACAAGACACATACACAGGGAATGTAGGTAAGGAGTTTGGAGATTGGCCAGCTGGGCTAGTAAAATAATTACTAGTCTCGCGTCCAAATTCTGAGCCATGCAAAATGTCACAAAGAGGTTTCAGTAGCCCATGGGCTAGCTGTTCGATAGCCTAAGCTATAAAATTACCTATCAGAGGTAATACCAGTGATGTGTAAGGTACAGCTCTAGACATTATATTTCTACCAGCAGCAGTCTAAACATTCCAACACCACTGAATACAACTTATCCAAACGCATAAGTTGAAATCTTAAATGTAAAAAGAAAATCTAAAATGTAATAGATAAATTCAAGATGTTACAGTTTACTTCAAATGAAAGAATTGCCATATTTGACCAACACATGCATATTATTAATTATATGATTTCAATCCTAAATTACATAAAAATGCTGAGACGCAAAACATTCTTAGACAAAATACTTAAATTGAATTAAAAAATTCTGTTGAAGATGTATCAGCCTTCAGTAACTCAACCGTAATATACTTACCTGGAATACAGTGGAAATGTCCAGTATTGAAGAACACAATCACATTAATCAGCCACGCCCTCGTTCGTACAGCCACGCCCTCGTTCGTACAGCCACGCCCTCGTTCGTACAGCCACGCCCTCGTTCGTACAGCCACGCCCTCGTTCATACAGCCACGCCCTCATTCATACAGCCACGCCCTCATTCATACAGCCACGCCCTCATTCATACAGCCACGCCCTCATGCATACAGCCACGCCCTCATGCATACAGCCACGCCCTCATGCATACAGCCACGCCCTCATGCATACAGCCACGCCCTCATGCATACAGCCACGCCCTCATGCATACAGCCACGCCCTCATGCATACAGCCACGCCCTCATGCATACAGCCACGCCCTCATGCATACAGCCACGCCCTCATCCATACAGCCACGCCCTCGTTCATACAGCCACGCCCTCGTTCATACAGCCACGCCCTCATTCATACAGCCACGCCCTCATTCATACAGCCACGCCCTCGTTCATTCGTTCAGTCACTCACATATAAAACACAGTCATAACAGAAACACACACAGCCACACTAATGCTCATCATATTTACTCTGTTCTGTACAGAGGTAAGTTCATTTAAATTAACTGACGGTATTACAAAAGTTTAAGTCCATTAGGTGAATTTAAGGTAACAAACTATATCAGAACTGTAAACAATGAACAACACTAAATGTACAGTGTTTGTTCATGGTCTAATCTAATGTATTGATAATCACACTATCCAATAAAAAGGATTCTGCCGAAACCAATTTGAAGATCAATTTTACAAAAGCTAAGGTTAGGCAATTACTGAAAAAAAGACAATATCATTCTTAAAGGCTAAACCGATAGGCCAATATATACCATATTGTAATGCTATGAATGATTTACACAAACATAACTTTGTCTCAACTATATTTTTTTTTTAGTTCACATTACTTGAAAGTACGTAAAAATTAAGGCACACATTGAATACAAAGTGGCACCAAATGAATAGAAGTAAATAATAGAAATAGGATAAATAGATGTGTATGCATTGAGCCCTACCGCAATTTAAGCTTGACCATTACTTCGATTGTTTATCTATCAACATGTCACTAAGCCCGGTAAGGAAGACATGCGTGTGTGGTTTATATGTGTGAGAGTGGGATTGGCATTGTGTAAAACAGATGCCAATCCAGCCTGACTCCCAGATCCGTCACTGGGTGAAGGTCAACACAGAGAGTTTTGTTCTGGGTTGTTGAGGATTAAAGGAAAATACTAAGATACAGTGATTGTTTATGTAAGCGTGAATGCGACAGCAGAGGGAGCTTTGTACGATATGTCCAGCCGGTCCTCTTTCTTTACGGCCTCTCAACACACCATAGAAACAGAGAAGAAAAGTTATTATGCATCAACATCATATGACAGATGACATCCACACAGGCATGCAGTAATACAGATCAGCTAGATGAACACACGTATCCTGACAGTGTCGGTATGGTTTCCCACTCACCAGTGCCGAGTTGCAATGAACAACATGTTGACTGGGGCACTTGGGAAGTGCTGCAAATTCAGCCAAATCATTTAGACTTAAATGAAAACATGGCAGCATTTACACAGGTAGTTAAATGGACATTTTGCCCACACTCGTTGGTATTTTCATCAGATCAGCTCTTTGGAGTGACAATGAAAAAGCTTTTGACTTCACAGAAGATAGGTCGGTCATTCTTTCTTGAACAACCTCAACTAATATTGTTGTGAAAATACACATTATGCCTTTCCCTTTCTAACATTGCTATACCGAGCCTGTAACACAGGGTTGAGACTGCTTTATTTAGTTCAGCAGAGTGAAAGCAATATTCTGTTCTCGTAAGCCCATCCCACATTTCGGGCTGGGCAAAATAACATATTACAATATTTTTCTTACCATCCCTCTAGATATGTCTGTAACTGAAAACCAAAGAGACAAGCACTTCGTGACCCCAGGATAAAACATCAATATAAAAAAAAAACAGGCGGGATCGGTTCAACCAAACATGGTGGTCGTTAGTTTAAGCCCGGCAGAGGCTTTGAGAAATAACTGTGCAGCTTACATCTATCTGTCCCATTTAAACAGGAAAGAATAGGAAGTCAATAAAAAAATGTTTTACTCAAAGTGCCACGTTTCACAAATTCAATACATTTTTTTATATTGCTTTTCTTTTGCTTTCGGTTTAGCGCATCTGGGTTGAAATGGCAGCCTCTGTTGTTGGTCTAGTATAAAAGCAGCACCCATAACATCCTCGAAATAATCAATTGTATATAAAACAGATGGCACATCTGCACTCGCTGTGTAGAAAAATACCATCATCGCCATCCCAGACTTGTCTGAGAGGTGTAATTCTTCTAGTGTCTGAGCACAAAAAAGGTCATACATGTGCACAACTCTTAAGATAAATCATTAATAAAATGATGAGGTTTCTTCTGGGAGCTGTATAAACCTCAATTTTGATCCACTTAAGTGTTAGGTGCAGTTATTTTAAGTACAATAATGTGAAAGTGGTCTGATATTCTTTGTACCTCTCTCACAGTAGAGGTGGATTTGACCTTCCTATTAACACAAATCAGTTTTAACACTAGCATTTGCCACCCAAGGGGATTCACATAGGTCTATATAAAATACCGTTTGCGAACTAGAACAAACGTGTATGCATTATCCTCATTTAAATGGTGGTGCGCTAATAAAGGCTTAAGCATCGGGTTGTCTATACATTATATTTACAGGGACAGCAAACTAAAATAAGAAATATTTGCACAATACCTTAAGAATACTTCACAAGACTCCTGTTGTTCTACATCTCCCTAGAACCATGGCTTATTCTATTGTGTTTCTTCTTAGTGTATGTTTTATTTTAACTTTCTACGTTTCTAATTGTTTTAATACAGGGCTCAGTTTGCTCTGTATAAATGAAAGGTAACTAAATAATATCATAAACATAATATCATTACTCTCCTTGACTCAGCATGGTGAGTCATTGTGTTTAAAAATATAAGTTACTATTTTAATAATATTAAATAATAAAATGTTCCTCAATTAGCAGAAATCTCTCTTCAATATAACTTGAGATGGCAGTAATAAAAAGGGTGCAGCCATTTCATACACGTTCATAGCTAGCAATTCCATTCTCATACCACCTGCCAAGTATTTCATTAACCCACAAGATGGTTTTCAACAACCTGGCTACACAGAATACATGGAACACACAGACAACGAACAATATTGCTGAAAATGATTTGCCAAACTATGTGTAAGGATTGATTGTTGAAGCAAAAAATGCCTACGCATGGTCGAAAAAATTAACAATGTCAATGTAGCGTGTAATGAGATAGGAGTTAGCAATTTCCTATACCGTATCTGTAAGAAGTTCATTATAGTTTGTCGTAAAAAAACATTATCTCCATAAATAGTAATCAACAATGTCTGTCAACCTAGGTAGGCAGTGGCAGTCAACATAGTCAAGCCCAATGCTTCATATCACGTCATCCCTAGCCAATTCAATAACATAAATATAAGATAACTAATCTGGAAGTGAGTTAAACGCAACGAAATACTGACTGCCACACTTCTTGCATTCCTTAGATTTAACAGTTCTATTTGACTTATCAACCTTTAACTTGTACAACATGCACATTTTGTACGCCAAATAATCTACATCAGGGTTTGGCCACAGATGGCCAAATGACTTGGTTTTAGAAAAATTATAGATTTTTGTGAAGTGTGGGGAAAAATATGACACAACCAGTCATTTGTCACATTTTCAGAAAATACGTTTACAAAACATTTATTTTCGTGATCCATCTGTTTTTCCCCCTTTTTTTAAGGACATTCTCTGGCTAGAAAGCTAAAGGTTCGATCTCATCTTCCCCGACAATTAACGCACAGAGAAACAGGCCTAAATCAACCAAAAAAAAAAAAGAAAATAATTTCCACAATGTCTTCATATCAACATGTTACACAGGGATTATTCGTGTATGGATTTATTTCTCCAACTAAGCCAACGGTAATATGAACAGTTTTTGCACTAGACGGGTAAGTTAGCCTTGGGTGGTTGCCAAACCACTGACTCCAGCCATGGGAATCATGCATTTCATTAGCAGTTTTGTCATAAATATATAAACACTGACGTTTAAAGGTTTGGGGTGACTTAGAAATGTCCTGATTTACAAAATAAAAAACGGTGTCCATTAAACAACTTCATCAGAGGTACAGTGTAGACATTGTTAATGTTGTAACTGACTATTGTAGCTGGAATTGACTGATTTTAAATAGAAAATCTACATAGGTTTACGGAGACCGATTATCAGCAACCATCACTCCTGTGTTCCAATGGCACATTGCATTTGACATTCCAAGGCGATAATTTTTAAAAGGCTAATCGATCATTAGAAAACTATTTTGCAATTATGTTAACACAGCAGACACATTTTGAGCTCATTAAAAAAGCAATACAACTGGCCATCTTTAGACTAGTAAGTGACTGGAGCATCAGTAATTATTAGGGATGCACCGAATATTCGGCCACCGAAAATTTTCGGCCGAAAATGGCCCAAAAGGGCATTTTCGGTTTTCGGCCGAAATACTTTTATCACCGAAACAATACGGCCGAAATATGTTGTGATCTATTCGGATCCTCTGCACTTCATCGCGACTGTACTTGATCCGCGTTTATAAAGACCATAACTTGGATGCAGAAATAAAGCAGCGCGCACGAGAAATGATCCAGGCGGCAATGGATGCGGAGAACCCGCGTGGAGACGGAGAAATAGCGCACCGAGCAGTAGGGCACGGAGCAGCAGCGCACGGAGATCAGAGCGCAGAAAAAAAGACTCGTCTCTCTGCACTAGATGAGGGGCATGCACCCTCCTTGTCTGATATGTTCAGTGAAATCCTGCAAGAAAGTGCCTCACATGGGCGTAGGTTTAGGGGGGGACGCTGGGGACATGTCCCCAACAACATTTTAACATGACTAAATTGTCCCCAGTAATATTTTAGCGAACTCCGTTATGGGTTTGTGAAGAGATTTGGGTCAATTCCGACCGCAGAGCCAGGGGGACGGTACTAGAAACGCCGAAATTTGATTGGCTAAAAAACCTAGGGGAGGGGAGTTAAGTACACAGGAGAGTGACTGAAGACAACGGTAAAGTTACCAGTGCTTTCTGTTAATACATACCCCATATGTTAGAATCTTGCAGTCACAATAAACAGTGGAAATGTTTTCTGTGTATATTTTGCTTATGTAATGTGGCCTATTTGGGATATCCTATTAGTAGAGGCG
The DNA here is from genome assembly GCA_029465975.1 of Dallia pectoralis. NCBI lineage: Eukaryota > Metazoa > Chordata > Actinopteri > Esociformes > Umbridae > Dallia > Dallia pectoralis. The sequence goes on from CM055739.1 coordinate 11,851,196, forward strand.
GAGTAGTGGCACCACCAGGGTCGCTACAATATATTGAATCTGACAAACAGCATTACCATCTAAAAGTTGAACGCCAGGTACTACATAATGATTTTTGTCTGCACATGGATAGGCCTATGCTAGTTAAACTTTAGAGTAGTATAAAAGCAACAGGCTATTGTCTCAACTAAACGCAAAAATAATCACATTATTCTCAGTAAAAGTTCACTTGCCGGAGGGGGGGGGAGATGTCCCCACCGAAGCTGAGACCAAACCTACGCCCTTGGTGCCTCATATCCATAAATGCAATGGTACTAATAATTGGCATAATTTATTTCGGTGTTTCGGTTTCCTCTTTTTCGGTTTTCGGTTTCGGCCAAGAATTTTCATTTCGGTGCATCCCTAGTAATTATGGGTTCAATTACAGGTTCGGTCACTTTTTGTTCTAACAACTAAAGGCTATTTCATGCGAGAAATTCAAGAAACTGAAGATCTTGTACAACAACTCATACTACTCCCTTTACAGAACACCGCAAACTGGCTCATACTAAAACAGAAATAAGAGTGGGAGGCCCCAGAACACAACTGAGCAAAGATAAATACATTTAAGTGTCTAGTTTGAGAAAAAGACAGCTCACGTCATCAACTGGCAGCTTCATTAACTAGTACCAGCAAAACACCAGTCTCAGCCTGAACAGTGAAGAGGCGCCTTTAAGATTCTGGAATTCCTGTTTCCAGTGTCTGTTTTGCAGCCTGCCCCTTTATAAGTGACATTCAAGCCAATCCAACGTGTAGGAGGTGCTTCCGGAAGCATGTTGTAAAATCTCTTTAGATTAGCAGAACAAATTCACAAGTGGAATGCCAAAGGTCTACAAGGCTGTAATTGCTGCAAAATGGAGGATTCTCGATGAAAGCAAAGTTTGAAGGACACACTTATCATTTCAATTTAAAATCCTATTTTGTCAATGACTATATTTCATGTATATTTAAATGGAAAACTAGGAACTTCTTGTTGACTCCAAACCTTTGAACGGTAGTGTTAATATATATATTTATATGGATAGGACAAACGTACAATTGGGCATTTATGCTGACAAGCCGACTGAAAGATTTGTAACTGCCAGTGTGTGTGTGTGTGTGTGTGTGTGTGTAGTGAAGATGGAATGGAGTGATAACTGGAGCATGTCTCATTTGCCTTAAGTAGGTTTACAATTTTTTTCAGTGGCAATCATCTCTCCTGCTCCTGTTTCGCACTGATATTTCTCAAGTGAGAGTTCAGGCCATGCTCCGTCCAGCAATCCAGTGTGGTAAAATGTCCCTAAAAGCGCTTCATGGATATCCTAAATGAAAACTAAGCAGCCGGCATAATCACATTTAGACGGCATCTGTGTAAAATTATGTTTTTCAACAAAACTACAATAGGACAGACAAGGCAGCTTTTGTTTAGCAATAGAGCTTTTTTTGTGAGTGGGAAAAGGGACATTGGGATTTTCCAATGATCAATTATGAATACATACTCTAGTCCGTGCTCTCCACTGACAGGTAAAATACATTGAGCATTTACAAAGAAACAATACAACTCACTATGACCTCTGTGTTAAGTAGTTGTTGCCAAGGATATTGTAAGAGTCAGTGGAGCTTTGCGTTCTTCCCAAAGAATGTGGCACACCTAACAATATTAATAGGCCTCCGAAATATACTGTGGTTTTAATCTAACAATTGAACCTAACAAATAAATGATTATACAATACAGAAGACATGACGGCTTTTTCATGAATTTAAAACAGTCTGCTAAATTAAAGTAGAGAAATGTGGTTTGGTAACTGCTAGGCCAATGAAGGCAGGTGCCTATTTGGAGAAGGCAACATTATTTGTTGCAGTATTTTAGTTTTCATTAATTGTTTGCAGTGTAAACATATCTAAGTATAAATGGTGGTCAAATAAACATTACTTATAAAATGAATACTGCAACAATACCACTTATCTTTTGATTCCTTTAAAAATGATTACTGTTATTAAAGCAATTTTTATGTATAAATATGTAACATTCATTTTAGGTTTGTGCTATTATTCAAGTGTTAATATCTGGCCGATAGACTATTTGCTCTGGAACATACAAGGCTTGAGGCCAAGCACTAATCTACACTATGCCAAATAAAAATGATAAAGGAAACGTCATCAGGATGACCGATAAAAGATTCATCAGAAATAACTATCCCTGGAAACCAGAATAAAACTACTTTTCACAACAGTCACTATGGTGTCCCTTAGACTCTAGACAAGTGCTATGACAAGCTGTAGCTCACATTACAGTGCCACTACGCTGTAGATGATAATTCAGAGCAGCTCACGCTGGGAGCTCTTGGCTTGCTCCTGCTTGCTTTGTGACACAATGTCATTCTTACTTTGCTCATGTTAACACATCTAAAGAAGAAATACACATCACAATTCTATGGGGGTAATGCTTTGAAAGTGGTATGCTTTGGCTAACAGGAAGACAAAGGGGGAACCTGCCTCTTGCAAAATGAAGTAAATTCAATAGGATACTGAATAGTGTGAGTGACTTGATTGATCTGGAGAGTAATGTGACTGAGTGTTCATAAAACTTAAAGTGAATTGTCTTTAGAGTGTGTCCAATGCATTCAGTCTGTTGATTAAGTCTGTGCCCCTGTCTGTCATTGTTCACTGACCTTGTCTGCGTAGTTGGGCTTGAAGCCGTCACTTTGGCGCCTCATCTCGTCTTGCTCCCGACGGCGCTGCATTATCTCTTCCTCCTGCCGGCGGCGCTCCTCGTGCCTAAACACAGAGAGGAAGATGAACACAGCACGCACCCACAAACCCAGGACTCTACACACAACTAAAGTGGGGAATCTAAGGCGGGACACACGCCTACGTACACACACCTCATCTCTATGTTTTTGCGCTTCTGCAGTTCCTGGTTGCGTAGCTCCTCCAAACGCCTCAGCTCTTCTTGACGCCTCATCAGGTCTGTGGGGGAAAGTCGAGGGATGTTTGACACCGTTTTTGTCGACAGTGGCCCAATTGCAACGCCCGATATTGAAACAACACGTGGGTGACCTAAAAGGTCAGTGTTTTTCTACGCACCTTGTCTCATCATCATGAGCTGGTGCTCGTGCTTGGCAGCCTCCATCTCTTGTTCCAGTTTGTCCTTGGCTTCCCTGATGTTGCGGTCCACCTGATCCCGCTGCTGTTTCTCCATCTCATCCAGAGCCTTCCAGCGAGAGGAGTACTCAAACTCAAACGTCCCTGGCTGGGCGAAGCGTGGGGGATGCTCTCTCTCCCTGGAGAGACAGAGAGGTCGGGTTAGGTCAGGGGGTAAACCATGCACATGTGTCCTGTTGTCAAGACTCACTGTAAAGTGAGACCCCCCCCAGAGAGAACAACATACTTGTGGTACTGCGCAGTTTTCTGCAGCAGCTTCTCTGGGAGACCGTCCTCTTCATCCAGCTGCTCAGTGGGTTCCACTATGACCGGCCGTGGGGACCTGGATACACAACACTGGGATATGATTTTGCATGTTTGGGTTATTCCACGTACCAGGTAAGTATTTGCGGCTGTTGCCGTTCTTACGTGGTGAGCAGAAGTGCCCCGTCGGCACACCGGTCCAAGGCTTTACGCGCGGCAGGTTTGTTGGCGAACTCAACAAAGCCCTTCCCGGTGGGCCTTCCGCGGTCATCGACCACGACAATTGCCCTCTCCACAGGGCCGAACTCGGAGAAGGCCTCCTCCAGGAGCTCGTTGGACACGACAGGGGACAGGTTGCGCACTGTGAGGGCAGAGCCGTGTGTGGCGAAGCGGATACGGATCGGACGATTCTTGAGCACTTTGCCATCCAGCTCTGCCTTAGCAATCTCTGCCAGCGTCCTAGTTTCCTGGGAGACAGAGTTAGAAATCATTATTATATTCACTTTTTTTGTTTGTAATTTCATTGATAACTAACTGTGAAAAACCCGGCAAGTAACTGAAACAGAAATTCACATCTGTATATTTCAGTTTTTAATTATCTGCGGCTGTAATATCTTTGTCTCGGTTTGTGGTTTCTGCTGCATGTTGCCGTGCTGCTGGTGACAGTAGCCATGTTTGTTGGGGAGGATGGAGATCAGTGACAACTAATGTTAGCTAGTTACTAACTCAGCACAAGAAGTGAGATATATTACATCAAAAAGTATCTAACTTTGTTAGCTGCACTTGTTAGCAGATGTTCGCATGCTAATTATGGACAAATAATGCGTGTTGTGTCAAACTAGAAGCACTACTCAATCGTATGCTCCAAGTGATGAAATACATGTAAAACTATGCACAAATTACTTTACCAATAAGTTACCTAGTACAAACAATGGGCAACAAGTCACCGACACACCTTCAGGTGACAATTTTGTGGGAGGACTTATGACAGTAGCTTAATAAATTGGTTTGAATCTAACTTAAGTTTAAGATACAAAATTTGCCAAAACAAGTTCAGGGCCTGTGTTTGCACATGTTACTGAAAGTTGTTTTGTGCCAATGTGCAAACATATTCCATAAAGCATATTTCTAATGTATCATACGTGCACTTTATATCGAGGCCTGGTGAGGCAGTTTTCCTAAAATGAGCGACGTGTTGTGCATCTGGGTTAAACAATCTCTGCATCCCCATGTAGATAGAAACAGACACCAAACGTTTAAGTAAACATACGAGTAAACCTTAATTTAAATGTCACATTGAGGCTCAGGTATAACTATGGAGCTACCCATCTCATCGGATAAGACCCAAAGCGATACAATAGGTAACCAGGGACCATTAGAACAAGCATTATTTTATTAAATGGTTTGCCAAATTATATGATATAACACCATGCATTGCCAAACACGCACATCTTCTGGATAATCCGGGCACACAGCCCAGGACATGAGACGCCTGTGTAATAGTAATGGACCAGTGTGGAGACGTAAAGAAACGCATGGATGAATCATCACTCTGCAACTCGGGTCTTACCAGACGAATGAAGCCGAAACCTCTGTCGCGGTTGATGAAAACCTCGTTGGCCTCGCCGTACTTCGAGAACAGCTTTTTGAAATCATCCTCCGTCAGGTCCGTCGGTAGGTTGCCGATGAACAGCCGACACCTCTGCGTGAAGGTTTTCTCCCCCGGTCTTCTGAAACTCTTCATGTCCAGCGTCATCTCCAGCGACTCTCCGGAGCCGCCCTCTCCCTCTACCGCAGGGCTCGACGCAGGCGGCGGCTGTGATGGAGCGGCCTGCCCGTCCTTCTTCGGCCCACGCTCCATGGAGGGGGAGTCGGTGTGGCGCTTTGTGTTCAGCTGCTGCTGCTGCTGCTGTTGCTGAGGTTTGGGCGACGGTGCGTTGTTCTGGATGTTGACCTGTTTTAGATTTCGGTTAGCCATACTTAAGCAAGGTAAATCCCTCACAGGAAGGATATTATATATCCAACAATATAGGTGAAAGTGGAGCTTGGAGTACGACGATTTTTTTAAGACACAAAGAAACCCTGCCTCCACGCAGTCATCGGATGAAGAAGTGTGACAATTCTTCAAAATGGCGAATTTGACGAAGACAGTTGCGCGCGCAACTGACTGTTGATAGTTGATCAAAGTTGATGTGTTCCCCCTTGGCCACTAGGTGGTGTGCGATGACTTGTACAAGATCACAGATGTGTTGCACTTTGTTCAATGTAAAAATTATGGCAATATTAAATGTGTTTTTTTTTTAAACGTGGACATTAAAATATATTTTCAGTATAATTATTTACAAAATATAATTCTTACCTTCACCCCAAAAGCCTATACATTATCCTGTTATACATGTTTAAAGGATATATCTTAAAAAAATAACTACCATTTACATTTAACATATTTAATATAGCTTTGTTTGCCTTTGAGCTTAGTTAAAAGTGTACCCTTTTAATACTATCCCTACGGATAGTACATATCAAATTCAAAAATTTAATAGAGATTTAAAGCTCTCCGAGCCATTTTACATGGCCAAAACTGTTAAATAGTAGATATACTAGCTTGCCCCAAAATGTAAGCATGTTCAATAGGTCAAAGGGCTGGTATTTTAGAAGCTTTATGTCGAATTCCATCTCCATGTGAGGAGACAAATCTGTTCACAAAGTGTTTAAAACATCACACAGCTGAAGTGTTTAAGCCATTTTAATGAACATATTTTAGGAAAAAGCTACAGTATGCTGTTGTCTGCTTCTAGCAAACATGTGCAAACACACACATTAGGGGGGTAAAGTAGAGGGAAGGGGTTAATGGGGTGATCCTTTTGTACTGGATGTCTGAGACTGGTCATGTGATGGGGATGGCATTCACAGACCTCAACACAACGGAAGGGTCCTGTAACCACATTTCTGCCCTATATGATGACATAAAAGATGTAATGAGAAGCTGGAATCCAGACACCCAAACTTGACAGAAAAACACCAGCATAATGTCTCAAATGACATGTTTTCCCTCATTTTGACCTCAGTCAAATGAGCCGTCATAGACAGGTTAAAAGCTGACCTCCTAATGGTAGAGTAATGATGCCATGTTGTTCTTAATTGTCCTGTCTTGTCTGAGCCAGTAACCTCATAGATGTACATAGTACGCCATTTTAATGCCATGTCATTTTTATCTGTTCCAAAAATGGGTGCCGAGTCATTATTTGTGTTTACTTCCTCCATTTCCATCATGTCATGTGACAGATGACTTCCTGTTTGGGATGAAGATTCATTTATATGCACTTTAACATTGATCAAAACATTGTTTTGTTTTCCCCTCAATGCTTTAAGTGGGAGAAACCAGGTCACAGATCTGCAAAAGTTGGATGAGTTAAATGGCAAAACTAGTTGTTGGCATCTACAATAGCATTTCGCAGTATCCTCACCAAACAGGTAGTTAACCTGCCATTGACTAAATTGTGTGTTTGTCGGTATGACATTAACATGAACCCTAACACATTAACATGAACCCTAATGTTAACTAGCCCTAATGTCTAACCCTTGCCTTTTTTCAATATGAGGACAGGAACATCAATCAACCTTTACTTCATTTAACATCAGTTTAAGGGACATTTCTCTCTCTGTAATATAATTACGTCAGAAACACACACACACACACACACAGCCTGGATTGTCGCTAGGACACCGGCATTGGGTGGGGACGTTTCACCCCAATTCGTTTTTGTTAGGGCCCAATCCCCTGTGCTTTCATGGGGAATAATGAAAGTGCTGCTCTCAGCAGGGGCCGTAGGACAGGCCTGCAGGGGAGGCCAGCAGCCAGGGAGGAACTATAGCCAGCGATTAACCAGGCAATCCTCTGTCAATCACATTAAACTTATACGGCCATGATGAAACAACAGGACAGAGAGAGAGAGAGAGAGATAGAGAGTGATCGAGAGGGGTGATGAGAGGTGGGGGAATTGAGCTCAGGACAACAGGACAGAGAGAGAGAGATAGAGAGTGATCGAGAGGGGTGATGAGTGGTGGGGGAATTGAGCTCAGGACAGAGTGTGGTTTTAGGGAACTACTGATGGTGATGGATTGATTGATGTTTCGAGAAATGTGGCGTAGATATAAGAGAAGGTAAACTGGAAAAAGAGAGGGAAAACTGGAATATGCGGTAATTTGTACTGTGTCTGTATTCCCTGCAAAATCAAGATCCTCCTCTCCTAGTTACTATCATCCCCAACTATCTTTTTTCCCGTGCCTCAAATTTAATCACACCTAACGGTTACCGACTGGAGTCAGTTACTGCCTTATCGGTAATTACAGCATGTTATAAATATAATACATTTTGATGGATGTTCTTTGCCACACTGTGAAAACCATGTGATCACGTCTTGTGGGAAGCCAACTAATTCACTTTAACCCAATAAAACACCCAGGCCGATAAGTTAGGTGGTACAAAATGTTTATTTAGTAACAGTTTTGTAAACATTTGAGGTAAATGAACATTTACATCAACATGTTCTTACAAAAGGTCAGACACAAGGCACTTCTCTTCATAGACAGTGATTTCCAAATGGGTATATCTGCGCAGGACACAACGGTGGTGTAGAACTTGAACTTAGCCAAACACCTCACCAATCAATTTAAGACAAAAAGTCAACATACAGTCAATACTATTTTCCCAAATCTAATTTTTAATTTTTTTTCTCATTGTTAATTATCTCATGAGTATACATACTTTAGAAAGTATCCTTTGCTATCTGTTCTACTCCTATATTTGTCTTAGAACAGCATTCTGTCTAATCTGTGCAAATCTTCATCTACAAACTAAAGAGTGTAAACTTTTCTTTAACAACCGAAACAACATGGTTATAAAACCTTTTTCTCTGCAGTAATTGTAAGTCAACAGTAACCCTTTCCAACAATTCCTCACAAAATTCTATTTGTTGGCATATTATGGTCTACTCTATGGTGGACAGCTGACCTAATTATTGGATTTTGACATTTGCGATTACAACACCCCAGATCCCGTCACCTGCTAAATAAATAATGGCTGATTTATCCACCTCCTAGAGGAACTTCTGCAATGGTTATAATACTCATATAACCACTGGTATGTAAAAGGATGTCAGAGGTACTTGGATATAGCGCAGTGTACGGCAGCCCTGATTCTCTAAGTATGTTCACACAACATACAGCAGCAAGCACCAAGACCTTTGACAGTGCTAGTTTAAAACCCATCCATCCCAAAATCTACCCCAATGTAGAGTGTGTGTGTGTGTGTGTGTATGTGTTCAGAGAGAAAAGGAGAAAAGTATGAAAGGAAAGACGAGCCAGGGGGTATTTGTGGGACGAAAAGCAGCATTCTGAAATGAGAACGACAACTATCCACTCTTATTTTAGGTGCCAAAATTGAAGTTCCCCTGGCAACATGATGCTTAAGGGAGGTCACCAAAGCAACGGTAGGATGACATGTTATTTCATCATAACAATGACAGAAGCCCATTGGCCAACTGTTGTGAGTTGTAGTTCTACACAGCAATTGAACCCTGTTCAAAACAAACACAAAATCAAAAAGAAAAATGTCAACATTGTTTTCTTTGCTATCCTTTTTCCTGAATGTTGAAGGAACTGAATTTGTGAAATCCGGATACCTAAAAAAAACAAAAAAAATACAACTGCAAGTCATGAGCCACATTCTCTGGTTTAAAAAAACTGGCAAAAAAGAACATTGCACATTTCTATCACTGCTGCTATTACGATCCAGTAACAAACAAAGAAATCTAATTGCTTTCAATCCTATTGCTTATCAATCTGCTTTCTGGCATTTCTATGGCCTACTCTACAGTAACTAGCTGTGCAATACGTGGAAACTATTTCCATACCAAATTGTAGTGGAGCCCTGCACTCTCAGCTGAATTTCTTCACGATGAGGACGCACACCTCCTTAACACACTGCAAACACAAGCGTCAGAATTGTCGTAATTCTATATATATAATACTGTATACCGTATATATTCTTATGTATTATATTTACATATATATATATATAATTTACCCTGATGTAACTGCATAAATGTTTTTGTAAACATTGAAACAAGACCCAATAATGTATCTGGCATGCACACACGCACACACACACGCATGCACACAAACGTCCTGTGGAGCCTAAAGACCTCAGGTTGGGTTCTCAGTGGGAACGTGGGCAGAAGATACACGCTGGTATGGCGACACACTTTAGCTTCCAGCAGGTGTCTACACTAGTATTAACCTGGTATTACCTGGTATATAACATGTATTAGCATGTAAACTGCTAACCAGCTGGTACCAAATAGTGCCTAGTGCTGTTTGTTTCACGTAAGAAATGTATACATTATTATTGTGTAATGAATATGTCATTTGTATGTAAATACATTTGTCGTTTTATAAAGTGCTAGCCAGGTACCAGAACCCCTCTCTCTCCGCTGTGCCACATTGTCTGAGTGGCCCTCTCTTCATTGAATTTAATAGGCATTTTGAGCTAGGAATGGACAGACAGACAGCTATGAGAAAGACAGAGAGCTAGGAAGCGACAGACATACAGCCACGAGGCTAACAGACAGCTAGGAATGGACAGACAGACACGAGGCTAACAGACAGCTAGGAATGGACAGACAGACAGCCACGAGGCTAACAGACAGCTAGGAATGGACAGACAGACAGCCACGAGGCTAACAGACAGCTAGGAATGGACAGACAGACAGCCACGAGGCTAACAGACAGCTAGGAATGGACAGACATACAGCCACGAGGCTAACAGACAGCTAGGAATGGACAGACAGACAGCCACGAGGCTAACAGACAGCTAGGAATGGACAGACAGACAGCCACGAGGCTAACAGACAGCTAGGAATGGACAGACAGACAGCCACAAGGCTAACAGACAGCTAGGAATGGACAGACAGACAGCCACGAGGCTAACAGACAGCTAGGAATGGACAGACATACAGCCACGAGGCTAACAGACAGCTAGGAATGGACAGACAGACAGCCACGAGGCTAACAGACAGCTTCTGGGAAGAAGCCACACCTGCTTAATTGTAAAGGGTTTATCCCCGGAAAAGAACAAAAAACAGAAGTGCAAACCTCTCTTTGGATGACTCCCATCAAAAAAATGAGTAAAACAATGCAATGAATTATATTCATCTGAAAGGCCACTGACGTCCCAAACCAGTAAGTCCAATATCTCTAACCCTTTCATCGCAGGTTCTCTGCAAACTGTGACTGTGTGCGTTCTCTCCACACGTTGGCCACTCAGAACCCTGAGGCAACAGGATATGCCTCACCTCCAGATAAAGGAACTTGTTTTGGAGAATAATATCGAGAGTGCACCACCTCCAGGGCCCCGCCTCCACAGCCCCGCCTCCAGAGCCCCGCCCCCTCACATGTCACCTCCGTACTTCAGACATTTAACGTCTGGGAATCGTAGCCGGTTTAGAACCCAGAAGCAGCGGGGCACGTGTGTTGGATAAGAGTCTGCTTGTGTGTGTATATATGAATGTGTGAATGTGCATAGGTGTGTGTGTGTGTGAAAATGTGTGTGTGTGTTACACTGAGAGGTCGTCGTGCCGAGCTCGGGCGCTGCTCGTCTTGCTCGCCCTGCTCAGCCTACGGGTGTCCGCCGCCAAGACAACGGGCGGCTCATGCATCTCCACTTGGGTAACCACGACGTTGTCAAGTGGTGTCGGCAGTTCCACCTCCTCCTCCGGCAGCTGGCGCTCTTCGCTCCTTTTCGACTCCCCCAAGGGGAGAGTGGAGGAACGCGAGTCGGGGATAGGAGGGGCAGTGTCCGCGTGAAGGGACGACTGCTTCTGGTGAGGATATGAGGAGCTGGTGGAAGAGGAGGAGGGTACGGGAGTGGAGGGAGCAAGAGGGTAGAAGGAGGACTTGACCTCGTCGAGTGTTTGCCGCTCCACGGCCATGTTGGCCCAGTTCTGTTCCACCGCCAGTTGCTGTTGGCTGCCGCCGCCCTGGCTGCCATAGAAGGATGTGGGAGGAGCCTCCAGCAGGAAGTCTTCCTGGTACGCGTCCATCTTGAGCTCCGCCGCCGCCTGCTGCTCGGATGAGGTAGCCATGGCGATGCCCTGCTCGTTCAGCTGGTACACCACGTTCACGCCACCGTAGGTGGCCTGGCTGTTTAGGGCCGGGTGGGCGACCCCCTCTTGTATCATATTGGACTCAGCCTCCTCGTCTTTGGCCAGGGGAAGAGACGTGCGGTCGGGGGAAAACTCATTGGTGACCCCCTGCTTCACCTTCTTCCACCCCAGGTGGTATATCTCCAGCAGGTTGAGGAGCAGCGAGACGCAGGCCACCACCAGCATGAAAATGATGAAGATGGTCTTCTCTGTGGGACGGGAGATGAAGCAGTCCACTGTGTTGGGGCACGGCCAACGCCCGCACTTATATAGAGGCCTGAGCTGAAAGCCATACAGGAAGTACTGACCCATAATAAAGCCCACCTCAAACAACGTCTTGAAGATAATATTGAAGACGTACGTACGCAGGAGAGCCCCCCGAATGCGGATTTTACCGTGCTCATCTCTGATCGGAGGCTTCTCCTTTTTCCCTCCTCCGCCACCACCACCACCACCGCCACCTCCACCACCTCCTCCGTCGCCGGTCCGGTACAGCGGGTCCCTCTCCTCCAGTTGCCGACTGGCCTTCCTCAGCTCCTCCTCCTTTTCGCGGCGCTTCTCCTCCATGCGGACGATGTGAAGCACGTGGCCCAGGTAGATGAGCGTGGGCGTGGAGACGAAGATGATCTGCAGCACCCAGAAGCGGATGTGCGAGATGGGGAAGGCCTCGTCGTAGCAGACGTTCTCGCAGCCGGGCTGCTGGGTGTTGCAGGTGAAGTCAGACTGCTCATCTCCCCACACCTCCTCCGCAGCCGCCCCAAGGACCAGTATGCGGAATATGAAGAGGACTGTCAGCCAGACCTGGGTACACAGGGGCGCAGCGATAGGACATAAGGTGTCTAAACAAGGAGCCACGAGTGTGACCGCATAGAAGGGGTATGCAAATTCCATCCAAAATGAGACCCATAGAACGCAACATCCGCATGTTATTCTTTATAAAATAAACTGTAGGAATGTGTGAGTTGATCGGTCACCTTGCCAATCACAGTGGAGTGTTCCTGAGCGTTCTCCAGCAGCCGACCCAGAAAGCTCCAGTCACCCATGCTTCACACGATATCTAGGCTGGGGAGAGACAGCACAGCCTGGGGTGAGTAGCAACTGTGATAGGCCTAGTGGGGGGGGGCAAGGAGGGCTAGACTAGGGAGGACAGGGGGAGAGGTGGAGAACACACAGAATGAAAGAGAGAGAGATAGTGTGAGGGAGAGAGGGGGAGGAAGGGAGAGAGGGAGGGAGAGAGAGAGGAATGGAGAGAGGGAGGGAGAGAATTAGGGAGATGGAGAGAGTGAGAGAGAGACGGAGGAAGGGAGGGAGATAGAGAGGGAGGGAGTCAAAAAGGAAGAGAGAGAGCACATGCACGAATGAGTAACAACTGAGATGGGCAGGGAATAAGAAGTGATGAGGGAGAATGACAGCGAGACATTAGAATAGAAGACGTTTAAAATTACAATGTTTAGGGTCAGAGCCCAAAACAGACATTATGGGAGATGGCTTCTAGTTTGAAGCCATGACGTTAATAAACATTACTGTTATATTACACACAGCCACAGAGACAGACACACACACACACACACACACATACACAGAAAGACAGACAGACACAAAACGGACACACTATAACTCTGTAAAGTTACGCCACCTCTGCTCACAGAAAAATCTAATTTATGTGACACTGAAGAAAACAGCGGGTTGCAGTTACAATTAGGGGACATGTCTTTTCTGTGCTTTAACATGGCCACCGACTGAACAAAGTTCAGACCAGAAACGGAGGAAAACCAACAATGTCACGTCTAGACTCTGAGCCAGTGATTTGGGAGTAACTCATTGCCATGGTCAACTGTTGTTTCAAACGGACACATGGGCTAGATGCTTCCGTTCTACATTTTCCAATCGCGAGATATTGGAGATTTGACCTCAGGATAAAACAAATCCTAATCGTAAAAGCCAACTAGAACCATCAACAGCAATTAAAGTTGCTTAGTTTGACTTGGTTTGTTATATCATTTTGAACCCAAACCAATGCCCACATCAACTTCTAAACCCACTGTAAAGTAGAAACAGATTGCCACATTCAAAAGCAGTGAAAGACGATAAATCCAGTGATAAATCCATTGACTAGTGCCTCAAAAGAAATATAACACCTGTAAGCGGAAGGGAATGCTGGTTAAGAAGGACATTATATAGTTATTGAATTTGCTATTGAAACATAATATTGAAACAAGCCTTTCCACTTATATCGACAACTAAAAGCAAACAAGCAAATACAATCTTATCATGTTTTTAATGTCCAAAGCCATCATCGTAATCTCACCAAAGCAGATTTCTCTGAATGAGGAATTTCTGGATTTCTACTAGGCCAGAACATGATGAACGGTAAGCCCTAGGCATGTCACAGCGTTGACAGACATATGTTTTGGTTGTTTGGAAAAAGGTATTTTAATAAAGACATTTTGACTGATACTGATTTGGGAGCCAGTCTGTGTGTAGCTGGGCAAGCACGTTCCAGTGATTGACCTTCTGTGGCGGTCTGAATGAGTAAATAACAGACCAGGAAGATTGCTGGGCTCATCAGAACATAGAAGTGCTGATGAGGGGAAATATCTTCACCCGGACTGATGGATATGGAACTACTGGCTCCTATCTCACCAATGCATAAAACCCAAAAAACGGACGTCCCGCTACTGTGTGTTCCCCAGTTCGGTCATAAATAAAGTTTTTGCTAACTTCAGAAACTACCTATTTTCCGCATGTTTTTAGGATCAGGGATGAAAACATAGTTTTTAGCATCAAAGTCTATCGAATTGTGCGTTTATCCCAAACTAGCTAAAATCCCTGGCCTAATATGGTTAAATATTTATTGAAAGATATTTGTTGCCTACCCTATGCACACATTAGAATGCTATCAAACGGGTGTAACATTCCTCTGTAATTCCAGTATGTTTAGAGCTCCACATCATGTGTTGATCCTTTTGAGTTTTTGACTGGATGAAATACCGCCTGTCCCCTCTGACAATAGAGAAGCTGCCAGAGGCGCATAATGCCCATTGGCACCGGCTATTGACGGATCAGTGGCATTGTGTTCAATCAGACCCACGGCTTGACGCTTTGACCACTGAACCAACATTAGACACGCTAACAGAAGACCAATTAAAAGGTAATTGTTCACAAGATTGGCCAAGTAAACTGACATTGAATATTGCATCTGTAACGGGTCCACTTTGTGTTCCCAAAAAAGCTTATGGCCAC
>CM055739.1:11866547-12361476 GCA_029465975.1 Dallia pectoralis
AACCCTGTAGTGGGAACCTAGTGTCCACCCTCTCTAAAACCCTGTAGTGGGAACCTAGTGTCCACCCCTCTAAAACCCTGTAGTGGGAACCTAGTGTCCACCTCTCTAAAACCCTGTAGTGGGAACCTAGTGTCCACCTCTCTAAAACCCTGTAGTGGGAACCTAGTGTCCACCTCTCTAAAACCCTCCACCTCTCTAAAACCCTGTAGTGGGAACCTAGTGTCCACCTCTCTAAAACCCTGTAGTGGGAACTGTAGTGGGAACCTAGTGTCCACCCCTCTAAAACCCTGTAGTGGGAACCTAGTGTCCACCCCTCTAAAACCCTGTAGTGGGAACCTAGTGTCCACCCTGGAGGTGGGACCCAGGGGTCACCTCTCTAAAACCCTGTAGTGGGAACCTAGTGTCCACCCCTCTAAAACCCCTTTAGTGGGAACCTAGTGTCCACCCCTCTAAAACCCTGTAGTGGGAACCTAGTGTCCACCTCTCTAAAACCCTGTAGTGGGAACCTAGTGTCCACCTCTCTAAAACCCTATAGTGGGAACCTAGTGTCCACCTCTCTAAAACCCTGTAGTGGGAACCTAGTGTCCACCTCTCTAAAACCCTGTAGTGGGAACCTAGTGTCCACCTCTCTAAAACCCTGTAGTGGGAACCTAGTGTCCACCTCTCTAAAACCCTGTAGTGGGAACCTAGTGTCCACCTCTCTAAAACCCTGTAGTGGGAACCTAGTGTCCACCTCTCGCAACAGCTTTGATGGATAGTTATTAAAAGTTAATTCAATCGCTCAACGTTTGCCAACCAAACGCTTACAAAAAGAGACAGTCTAAAGACACAGATCAACAAATAGTTACAGATATATATCAAATGAAATATTTATGGAGCAAGATCAAGGCAAAACTACATGTGTAAACTGGAAGATTTTTTTCCTAACAAATCTTTCCCAACCAAAAAATTATTTACCTTACATTATTTGATGGTGATGTCTCACATTGGACAGCCTTCATTTCTTTATACAAGAATAGATTGACAAGTTTCTGAAAAAAGTAGTTTCAGGCCATTTAGAGCCTATAAGCAAATCCACAAACGCTGATGCTCCAGATGCTGAACTAGTCTAGACCAGTTTCATTGCATCTTTAATCAGCACATCTGTTTTCAGCAGTGCTAACGTAACCGCAAAAGAGCATTCTAATTATCAATTACCTTTTAAAATGATTTTGTTGAAAATCACCTGTTTCCAGCTAAAATAGTAGTTTACTACATTAACAATGTCTAGACTGTATTTCTGCTCAATATTATGTCAGTTGAATGAACACTTAGATTTTTTTGAAAAATAAGGAAATGTCTAAAAGACCCCGAACTATTGAACAGTAGTGTACATATTTACATACATTTGGGATTGTGTGTGTGCAGTATACAGTATTAATGCCTACGTCTTTAGTTCCCAAGTCTTCACAATGCCTTTTCTTCATTCTTCCTGTTCTGCTGCAGCATCTTGTCTTTGGAGGAAGTTGCAAAACACTTCGCCATCTTCCCTTCGCGTTTCTCACCATCATGACGTGACGACAGGCCGCCATCGATGGCCTTGGCAATGAGGTAGGTCAGTTCAGCCATGTTGAGTGCCATACAGACGCAGGAGGAGGAAGCCATGAAGACGGTGAAGATGGTTTTCTCTGTGGGACGGGACACAAAGCAATCCACCAGGTTGGGACACGGCCATTGATCACACTGGACCAACCTAGGCATCTGGAAGCCATCATACAACACATACAGGGCATACCTGAAGAATAAAGTGGAGAAAGGAATTAGGATTGCATGATAATGTTCAGGTGAGAGCAAAGACCTGTAGACACTCTGCCCTCCATGGAACCGGTTTGACACCTGTGCACTAAAGGAAGAACTACCCTTCTACAGAAGAACCCTAACAAACCCTAAACCTAACAGAACTTCAGAGAAAAACACCGCTCCATCTCTCTGATTACCCAGTTTGCAGCTGTAGCTGTCATAAAGGATTTTGCACAACACTGTGTCAGACATCAAACGTACATGAATCCTCCCTCGAATAGCAGACGGACGACCAGACTACAGGCGTACGTCCACCACAGCGGCCCG
Organism: Dallia pectoralis; assembly: GCA_029465975.1. Lineage (NCBI taxonomy): Eukaryota > Metazoa > Chordata > Actinopteri > Esociformes > Umbridae > Dallia > Dallia pectoralis. The sequence continues at coordinate 11,868,654 of CM055739.1, forward strand.
GCAATTGGCAGCCTACGCAACCTCAAGCTGTCCAGCTCCGCGTCCTCGGCCGCCTGGGCCTTGTCACTGCGACGGACCCCCGCAATGGAACCCCGCAGCCGGACCTGACGCTTGTCGCCGTGGTTACGGTAGGCCACGTACATGGCAACGAGGAGGGCGGGCGTTGAGACGAAGACAAGCTGCAGGCACCAGAGGCGGATGTGAGACACGGGAAAGAAGTGGTCGTAGCAGACGTTCTCGCAGCCCGGCTGTAGGGTGTTGCAGACAAAGTCGCTCTGCTCGTCCCCCCAGACACTCTCCACTGCCAGGACCAGCACAGAGATCCGGAAGATGAAGAGGACCGACAGCCAGACTTTCCCTAGGCTGGTGGAGTGGTGGTTCACACCAGCTAGCTGGGTGTAAAGGGTCCCCCAGGTCATCTCTCTCGCTTCGCTGGGCAGGAGCTCGCACCCAAACACTGGGGGCGAGAGGGAGTAGAGGGGAGAACTGTATTAAAGAAGCTGTAGGGAAAGTAGACAAATTAGGAGACAGAAGACAAAATTCATCTATGACCCAGGAACAACCCACTTTACTGAGAGAGAAGAAAGGAGGTGAGGTTTAAGGGGTGGATAGTAAAATATAAATATGAAAATGGAAAAAGACAATAGAAAGAAAGAAAGAGAGATTGATGGAAATATTGGACAAAGAGAGATAACTGGGTAGAGTTTTTTGCTCGACTAGAGCATTATTAATACTGCAATGACTATTGAACCAGTGTCTTTGTAATTCAATATAAATAATTTATCATATTGATCCAATTTTTTGGTGCTTTGAAAGATGTTGTAGATGTGTAAACTAGATTATCTAGTGGTACTATTTAATAAGTAGACATAATCTGTTAAGGCCACTAAAGTGTGCGGAAACATTTAGAAACATTACAGAAATCTTTCAAGTGGAGCCATTTATTAACTTTTTAGTATTTATAAGTGCTGTTTTTATGTCAGTTATTAGACATACATTATTGCCCCATCTTACACTCCGGTGATAATATCCACTCAATGTCGTACTGTGCTTCCACATTTCTGTCACGAGTGGTGAGTTAGGGTACTGCACTGTCTGGTTTCGGGTGCCCACTTCCTGGTTTATGTTGGTTACAGCTGTTGGGGATTTGTAATCACTGGGTTATAAAGGGATTGCCTAGATGTCACTGTTTGCTGTTCATTGTTTCTATGTCACACAGTTATGTTGGTCGGTGAGTGTTTGTCTATGTGGATTTGTCGCTGTGTTAGTTTTGTAGTTGTCGCTTTGTGTAAGTGCACTTTTGTTTCACACAGTGTATAGTTTGTTCCACCGTTTGTTGTCGTGTTTGTGTTATTTGAATAAATGGCACGAAACGAATATTCAAGCTCTGCAATTGGCTTCAACCTGCACTACACCACCCTGGTTCGTGACAGAATGAACAGCCACCGAAGCCAGCAGAGTCGGACGGTGAGTGGATTCTGCGGGGGGGCAAGCTATAGCGCCCCGTCGGATGAAGCTCACCGTCACCCCACGGAGCGGTGGGAGTGGAATCGGCCGGAGACACCACAGGAGCGGTGGCTACGTCTCCGGCCGTATGCTGTATATGAACCATCTTTGCAGCATTCAGGGTCAGTGACAATGGGTCCGCGGGCCTTCTATGAAGGCAAGAGGACATCCCGGAGGCGCCCCAAAGTAATTTTTGGGGGGGAGCTAACGGGGTGTTCACGGAGGTCCGCGGAGAGAACACCCACGACCCTGGTGCTGCAACAGCAGCCCCCCACTGCTCCGGTGCTGCAGCCAGGGCCGGCAAAAGCCATGGAGTTGCAGCAACAACCCCAGCTCCAACAGGGCTATGACCCTTTCCGGCCACCAACCTCCAGGGCCCAGAGACCACCTAAGGGCCTGGAGTGCCAGCCGCCCGGAGTGATAAGGAGATGGTGGGGGGTGTGGTTCACCCTGCAGGACCAGCCTCTCCCACTCCAGGGTGAGTGCCTAGATGAACCCCTCCCACCTTTGCTTAAGTGCCCTGAGCGGCTCCTCCCTCCTCTGCGTGAGTGCCCGGACCAGCTCCTCCCACTCCAGTGTGAGTGCCCTGAGGGGCTCCTCCTTCCTCCGCCAGAGCTCCCAGAGCGTCCCTGCCTGCCAGAGCTCCCGGAGTGTCATCTCCTTCCTCCGCCAGAGCTCCCAGAGCGTCCCTGCCTGCCAGAGCTCCCAGAGCGTCCTCGCCTGCCAGAGCTCCCAGAGCGTCCGCCTGCCAGAGCTGCCTGCCAGAGCTCCCAGAGCGTCATCTCCTTCCTCCGCCAGAGCTCCCAGAGCGTCCTTGCCTGCCAGAGCTCCCAGAGCGTCCTCGCCTGCCAGAGCTCCCAGAGCGTCCTCGCCTGCCAGAGCTCCCAGAGCGTCCTCGCCTGCCAGAGCTCCCAGAGCGTCCTCGCCTGCCAGAGCTCCCAGAGCGTCCTCGCCTGCCAGAGCTCCCAGAGCGCGAGCTCCCAGAGCGTCCTGCCAGAGCTCCCAGCTCCGCCTGCCAGAGCTCCCAGAGCGTCCTCGCCTGCCAGAGCTCCCAGAGCGTCCTCGCCTGCCAGAGCTCCCAGAGCGTCCTCGCCTGCCAGAGCTCCCAGAGCGTCCTCGCCTGCCCCAGAGCTCCCAGAGCGTCCCAGAGCCTCGCCTGCCAGAGCTCCCAGAGCGTCCTCGCCTGCCAGAGCTCCCAGAGCTCCCAGAGCGTCCTCGCCTGCCAGAGCTCCCAGAGCGCCTGCCAGAGCTCCCAGAGCGTCCTCGCCTGCCAGAGCTCCCAGAGCGTCCTCGCCTGCCAGAGCTCCCAGAGCGTCCTCGCCTGCCAGAGCTCCCAGAGCGTCCTCGCCTGCCAGAGCTCCCAGAGCGTCACCGCCTGCCAGAGCTCCCAGAGCGTCCTCGCCTGCCAGAGCTCCCAGAGCGTCACCGCATGATATGGCGGAGACTACGCCGCCTGAAATGGCCTGAAAAGGCGGAGACTACGCCGCCTGAAAAGGCGGAGACTACGCCGCCTGAAATGGCGGAGACTACGCCGCCTGAAAAGGCGGAGACTACGCCGCCTGAAATGGCGGAGACTACGCCGCCTGAAATGGCGGAGACTACGCCGCCTGAAATGGCGGAGACTACGCCGCCTGAAATGGCCGCCGCCACGCCGCCTGAAATGGCCGCCGCCACGCCGCCTGAAATGGCCGCCGCCACGCCCACGCGAAATGGCCGCCGCCACGCCCACGTCGATGGCCGCCGCCACGCCCACGTCGATGGCCGCCGCCACGCCGACCACGATGGCCGCCGCCACGTCCACCAAGATGGCGGAAGCCTTGCCGCACAAGACGGCGATCGGGCCACCAAGGCCCTTTAAGGGCTGGACCTGCTGTCTGGGACTAACCCTTTGGGTGTGACAGTGGGTCCTTGCCTGTTGCTCCCTTGTTTTTTTTTTGTGTGTTGTTGTTAATGTTGGTTGTTGTTGGCTATCTGGGAGCTAGCCTTAAGTGGGGGGTACTGTCACGAGTGGTGAGTTAGGGTACTGCACTGTCTGGTTTCGGGTGCCCACTTCCTGGTTTATGTTGGTTACAGCTGTTGGGGATTTGTAATCACTGGGTTATAAAGGGATTGCCTAGATGTCACTGTTTGCTGTTCATTGTTTCTATGTCACACAGTTATGTTGGTCGGTGAGTGTTTGTCTATGTGGATTTGTCGCTGTGTTAGTTTTGTAGTTGTCGCTTTGTGTAAGTGCACTTTTGTTTCTCACAGTGTATAGTTTGTTCCACCGTTCGTTGTCGTGTTTGTGTTATTTGAATAAATGGCACGAAACGAATATTCAAGCTCTGCAATTGGCTTCAACCTGCACTACACCACCCTGGTTCGTGACAATTTCAGTGCTTGCTCTTTGGCGTTTCAGGCTAGGTAGCTGTTTACGCCCTGTTGTTACTGCCGGTGTAAAAGGGGTTTTATAAAATACATTAAATTAATTTATTGGTAATGGTAATTTAAAGAGACATATGTTTGAATGTTCTGGTTATTGAGACTTCAATTGAGATTTTATATTTAATCCTCGAGATTTAATGAAAAAAAATCTAAAGCCAAATAAATGAAAATATACCCCAAGAAAGGAATCTACTATGGCTGTTGGGTAAATAAAAAAATCTGTAAATTGCCATAAAACCCAGAAATGTCACTGCATAACATTCAGAGATGGAAACAGGTGTCTCCTTCTACATGGTTTCAGAATCGAACATCAAAGAGGATGAAATGCGTCATGAACACAAACATTTTGTATGGATAAGTTACTGTGTGATTTTTATTTATTATATGCGTAAATGCCATACCTGTAACAAGACATACTTTCCAACAAACTCCCATTATATTCCAACAAAAACATCTTCAAATGGCTCCTCTCACCTTTCTTTCTCCTGATGTTCAGGAAACGTCCATGTAACAGCCCAGTATGTTCTACTTGGTTCACTCCCCCATAGCTCGGTCGTACAGAGCTCCAGGAGGAGACGGAGTAAAAAGCAGAGCACAGATTTACTGTTGAAACCTGCTCATGTGCAGTAACTGCCCCCAGAGATGCACTGTAACTCTCTGATTCACCTGTGTGACGTCGACTTCTGGGGGTCGCTGGTATCTGGAGCCACAAGCACAGTCTGAGTGAATCTTAGGATGATGATGTGTATGAGAAACCAAAGCTGATTTGCTTCAATTTCTCCTTCACTCAAATATTTTTCTGTGTGTGTGTGTGTGTGCAGTTGTGTGTGTGTGTGTGTGTGTGTGCAGTTCTGTGTTTGCGTGTGTATGTGCGTGCCCAGGGAGGAGGAGTTCATTCAATCAGTCTATCAAAAGAGGTTTTGTTTTCATCTGGAAATAACTAAACAGCAAATCCCACACGAGCGATTATGGTCTATTTGGAGTACAGTAATCGTTAACAATCCTATAGTCTCTCTTTTCTTGCTTACTATCTAGACTCCAACACCTGACAAATACACCCGGAATCTCACCCCACCCCACGCCAACCCTATCCCTCTGGGTTTCAGACGCTCGAAAGACTGAGTTTTTTCAATCACCTTAGTTAAACTGCATGGCACCAGTTATACAGTGGGCACTTTTCCTTCACTGATTCAATGCAGCCGGCCATCCTGAGCACGGAGGGGCGGAGTCAGGGCGAATCTCTTACCTTCCTGCCTGTTTCTGTTCTCTTCTATCTTCATCCCTCATTATCAAGCACCTCCCACCAGGTCGGGTTTCCCAAATCGCCTTCGTCCTGCACCCACAGGATAATAGCAGAGATCAAGGACACGTAGATGTCTACTATTTCCTGGTGGCAGAGTGGCCGATAGGTGGGAACACAGCGGAGGAAGGAGGGGGTATCTGGGCTGGGCCGAGTTGAGGTGAAAGTGAGGTGAAAGTGAGGTACAGTGGGATATAACGAGAGACACACATGATAATAACTGGTAATCTGGCAATGTGCTACTTTAGAGAAGTAAGTTGTGTGTGTGTGTGTTAATGTAAGAAGCAACCATGCCATGCACATGTAACTAGAGCTCAATAACTGTAACAGCCGAATGTAACTCGGATCAAATGAGTCAAGTAACATTGGAATGAATTACATATACATACGCGTCTCCCTACACTACAAAAAAACATTCCCCCACGTGAAATGGCCGTGCAATGTGTATTTCCAGGGCATGTTTTTGTCCGTGAAAGAAATTCATGACTTTTCTCACACTTCTTCACAAGTTAGACATTAAAAAGTCAAAAGACACAGCGGTCGGAGTTCAGAACTTTTCACCTGTTCGATTCTCTGCTTGCTTTATCCCATACAGATGATTACAGCTATAATTGTCTACACTTTTTTAATGTGACAGAAGAAACCACTCGCACTCCAGCGAAAGACATTGAACTGTGACTTGCACACACACGCACAGAGACACACGCACACAGACACACACACACACACACACATGCAGGCTCCAAGCCACCAAGACACACTAAAAAGACCAATTCACCTTCACAATCCCCCTATAACATTTCACAGGGACTGTGAAGAGTCCACCTGTGCTCTGTCACACTGCCCCAACTCCACCCTCTCTTTTCCCACTTTTCAAACCAGTCCCCTGTCGCTGAAACCAGACACAGAAAAAGTGGATACAGTATGTGTCTTATCTCACGAGGCAGCAGGAACACAATGCCCCCACTGTGTCCACCTGAAGAGACTTCCCCCTGTACATTAAAACTGTGGAACACAAGATGTGGGGATTCAGGGAGAATGTGAAAGATAAACAGGAAAGAGTGCCTTGTTATAGAGGAATGAAAGAGTCATTAACAGTAGGTCAGGTAAATGGAAAAAAATCCGCTACACATCTTTCAGACGCATACAAATGAATGGATATCGGTGTCTTAAATAGGCTCTGAAAAACACACTGCTGTGAGACTGAGAGGGAGTGAGCGAGGAAAAACTAGAGAACAACGAGATGAGGAGAGTGAGAGAAGCAAGAGCTGGGGTGAGAGAAAGAATTTGTGTGTGAAAACAGGAAGGATTGAGAGCAAGTAAGGGAAAGAGAGTAAGAAAGAGAAGGGAGAGAAAGAAAAGAGAAAGAACGAAAGAGAGAAAGAAAAGAGAGAAAAAAAAGAGAGAAAGAAAAGAGAGAGAAAGAAAAAGAAAACAGGGAAAGAGAGTGGCGGTTAGATTCTTTCAAGCTCATCCAGAATTCTAGTACGGGTTGAGAGGGCTGGTATTGGCTACGACAAAATTGAGGCAATTGTTACTTGGGGTTTGGACCCTGGTCATCCAGCCAGCAGCAGAACAGAGAAGGCCAGTGTGAGGGGTCTTTCTGCAGGAAGGAGTCAGTGGGAGAGATACTTTGCATGTGACCAAACAGCGGGGTCTCAGTCGTGTAGGTAATTACCACTGATCTAAGCCCAGTTAGTTGTGATAAATCACAATGTAACATGCTTGGTGTTGGTTACGTGCAAAGCATTTAAATAGTTATTTGCTTTAGGTGTCATAAGCACACAGACGTTTTTGATGGAGTTCATCTGACTCATTTCGAGGCTAACAGTTTTGTGTATTGCTGCTACGTTGTGTTACTTCTGATCAGAGACAATGGCGTAGAGTTAAATAATGACTCGATGATGATGGTTCAAAGGAAAGTTGATTAGATGGTAAGCGAACAATCATTTCTCATTGTCACCGTGTTGGATGCAGTAAAGACCTGAATGGACCTGGACCTCAGATAAGTGCATGAAGTTCATCTGGCCTGATGAGTCCTGTTTGATTTTACATCACATGGATGGTTGTGTACGTATGTGCCGTTTACCTGAGGATAGGAAGGCAGCAGGATGATCTGTGGGAAGATAACAATCTGCTGTAGGGTGTGTGATGTCCTGGGCAATGTTCTTTTGTAAAATTCCGTCCTTTTGGCATCCATTTTGCTGTCCATTTCAAATGCGCCACCTACCTTAACAGCGTTGCCGACCAGGTACACCCCTTCATGGCAATGGTATCCATGATGGCAGCGGCCTATTTTAGCAGGATGACATAATGAAAAGTTGAAGGTGGTGCCCTGTCCATCAAAATCCCCAGATCTCAATTTGATTGAGCAACAGTGGGATGTGCTGGACCAACAAGTCCAGTCCATGTCAGATCCAGAAGGACCTGTTGCTAGCATCAGATAACACATGAGATGTTCAGGACGCTTGCCTTGGCGGGTCGGTGCAGTTTTGGTGGCAAAAGGAGGACCAACAGCATATTAAGCAGGTGGCCATAGTGTTTTGAATTACCAATGTATGTGCACATATGATATGTTTTGACTGGGAGTTGGTGCTGAGACCATAGTATGTTTCTCTGATGAGAACTCTACAATAGCCTACACAGCCCGAACCCCGAAATAACTAGTTTTTAAAATAGATATAGAAAATATACATCATTAACATTGTAGACTTTTATAATACAGTCACATATGTTTATTATTTCATTTGTTATTGGTTATTTTATAAATTAAACTTTTTAAAATTATATTTTTCCGTATTGTTTTTTACCCAACACATCCCATTTATACGAATAGGTTGTGACATGCGTCGTGCACTAATGTCTAACGCCACCTGTTGACAGATGAATAGACATACAACCATTGAGTTGAGAAACTATCTTAAAATATATTTAATGGGCTTTCTAAGATCATATGATAATAAAGCGTTGTTGAAAAATAAAACGAATTTTAAATAAGTTATAGAATCTACACTACCATGGTCCATCATGAGGGCGGAAGCGGAAACAGCGGTTTGGCTCAGTGTTTTGCACACTTTCTGCAGGAACCAGACGTTTTAATTCATTTACATACCTGCTAAAATGGCTCTGGAATCGAGAGTCACACAAGAAGAAATTCGAAAAGTCACAGAAAAGCCAATAGACCGGGAAAAGGTAGCTATCAGCACTTTTATCTTCGTTTCAATTACTTGGTTTGCAAACCAGCAACATAAGCAACAGTAGTAGCTAGCATCACGTTACTGTAGCTAGCTGTTAGCGGTTAGCTGTTTGCTGTTAGCTGTTAGCTAGCGTGCGAACTCAGTCGCGCTGCTTGCGTTGAGCGGAGTTAGTTACTCCCACTTCAAACTAAACCCAGAGTTGTATTATATTTTGCAGTCACATTTTCGTTGGGTCTAAATACGACGCCACTTTCTCTCTCTCTCCTCTCTCTCTCTCTCTCTCTCTCTCTCTCTCTCTCGCGCGCAGACGTGCCCCCTTCTGCTGCGAGTGTTTACGACAAACACTGGCAGGCATCACAGGGTGGATGAATTCGCCCGAGGACAAGTCCCTTCAAGTGAGCTACAAATCTACACCTGGTAAGAAAATGCAATATATAAAGGTTCCTTCATTGGTGTCATGCATATTATAGGGTACCTTGGCAACAGTTATTAATATCTTTGTGAAATAGCTGATGAGTTATTATTCTATTTAAGGATGGATGCCTCGCTAAAGGAGCTGACCAGCCTTGTGAAGGAGGTGTACCCTGAATCTCGGAAGAAAGGAACACACTTCGCTTTTGCCATTGTATATCCCGACCCCCAAAGAAATGGCTACAGGTTAGTATTTTATCCAGAAGCCCAATAAATAGACATCTTCTTTTAATGGAATGTCAGTCTTATTGCATATGCCATCAACAGCTTTGTAGTTGTGTTTTACTGCTTCGTTTTTATGTTTATTCGTATGTTGTAACAACATTATTATCGGTAAACAGCTGCAATGGATAGTAAATATCAGTTGAAAAAAACACAATGTGACCGTTTAGGTACTGCTTAATGTTGCTGCGGGACAACAAATGTTCTGCACATTTACTGTGAAATGTTGTAACATAGAATGTTACAGTTTTAAAGAAAAGTTCTACTTGCAAGTTGTAACTGTATAAATCTGTCTGAGACTGACTCAGTGATATATTGTGCAGCCAAGACATTATGACGACTATGGTTACTGCAGGACTTAAACCGTAGAGGTAATTGATGCTGATGTCGCCATAGCATTACTGTTTACTTTGCGTGTCAATTATCCTACCTTTAATCAATGTCTTGATGCTAAGTGGATCAGTTAAATTTGCTTTGTTCACCTTTGTAAAATAATCCAAACCTTGTTAATCGTTGGCCCTGGTCTATTTCATTGCAGAGTGAAAGACATCGGCAACACTGTGTCAGGCAGGAAGGGGGAGAATGACTCCATGACGCTACAGTCACAGCGTTTCCAGATAGGAGACTACCTGGACATAGCCATCACACCGCCTAACAGAGCCCCGCCACAGAACCCACGCATGGGAATGGGGAGATTGTTCTGACCGTAAACAGACACACCATTCTACCAAACATGACAACCTCAAAACGTACGAGAAGCCTTCTTGGAACATACAGACTTTGTCTCTTACTTTCACTCGGGAGACTGATTTTCCAGAGCCTCATCCTTCAGATTTTACTGCATCCATATGCATAATTTTTGTATGTTTTATTTTATAGGTGATTTTTATCAGAAAACATATGGAACTCTTTGAAGCGGGTGTTCTCTAGTGTGGATAATGTGTAATAAAGTAGTCTTTAACAACATCTGGCAGTTTTTAATATTGCTATACCATTTTGTATGCAATGTGGGCATTTTAGCGATACCTGGTGTAGTTTGAGGTGCTGCAATGCCATTATGGTATCTCTAGGGGGCAGTGTTGGTAAACAAATAGCCATAACCCATAGACAACTCTAGGGACTTTCTTCTCAACCCAGATCATTCGTTCTCAAAGGCTTGACTTTGATTGGGTCCCCAATGTGCTCATACTTGTGAAGAGGAAAGTCATAAAGCTGTTAACACAGTAATTATTGGACACCAAATTTCTGTTTGGCCAGCATAACGTGGCAGTAATGCCAGGCTGGCAGGAACATCACAGATGTGATGGATCCCTGTGGTCCGGCTAAGCCAAATCCATACAGGGAAGCCCTCTTGCCATCTGCCTGTCTGGCCCAGGTCCAGCTCTTCAAACTGATGTTTATTGTGGCAAATATACTTACTGAAAACATGTATTTGGGAATAGACCACTGACCCAACTAATAAGAAATCTGCTGACTGGGTCTCTAGTTTGCAAACTATGGTTGACTTTTGCGTTAAGCATGGCAATTATTCTCTGGTGGTTGCGTTTGCTCATCCTTGCAAAAGTTTGGAAGTATCCCAATGTTTGGATGAAAGAATGTGACAGTGGCGTGTGATCTAATATGGGTCTGATTGAGTCTGATGGCTTGGCGTAAAAACCTTTTGCTCCCTTCTTCATTTCGAGGTCTGTTGACTGATTGTGCATCGCTGCAAATGTTTGCCTTCATTGCTTAGCGTAATGTTACTCTTACTGGGTGCAGCAGACTAAGAGAAGGTTATGACACCATTAACCCTCGTGTTGACCTGGGGTCATTCTGACCCCAAAAAAAATATTTTGCCGAAAAATATGTTTTTTTTTCATTAATTGGTCTGAAAATAAGGGTAGTTGTTTATTACTATGCTCTTTATGAGTCAAACTAATTAGTAGTAATTTGATTGAATTCTGGGTGTTTCACTAAATGTAATAACCTCTGTTGTCCTCTGGGGTCAAAAAGACCCCGCAGCACAAAGTAGTCCAATGGAGCAAATTGTCACATAATACTGCTTGGCAAAACAACTTTGATCTTGTGTGTTTGTTGTGTGGGGTCAAGCAATGGTTATGACAACAACACAAAACAAAACAAGTATTTTCTCACAGGTGTTTGGGGCATTTCACATGTTAGTCTGAGTGAGACATGCAGCACAATGAGGAGGCAGACGTTTTATATTGCACATGAGGCTTGCAAGATAATTTTTGATATAAAAGAAAATAATGACCAGGAGGACAATGCTGAATATAATGAGGATGAATCAACTGATGAAGAGGGTTCAGGGTCAGAAGAGGAGGAACATTATGATGAGGTGATAGATCCAACATAGAGACAGCATGCTACTTCTTCCTCTGAAGAAGCCCCACATCTCTTGCTGCAGAAATGGAAGATGATTATGAATTTTAGGAAATGGATGAACGTGATGATGAGGAAGAATCTGAAGCTGATATGGAATAAGTGTCAGAAGTGAAGCACGGCACCTATTATGATGAAGAATCAACTGATGAGGCACCTAGAAATCTGAAGTTGAAATGGAAGAAGTGTCAGAAATGGAGGACAACATATATTATGATGAAGATGAAGAATCAACAGATGAGGTAGAATGAGGAAGAGGACCCAGCTGAGATAGAAGAATATTTCCAGTCAAAGGATGAAACATTGATCTGGTCTTCCATCCCTCCCAGTGACCGGCGAAGAATGTTGTCAGCAGAGAGAGAGACAAGCCACAATGGTCCAACTGCATATGCAAGGTCTCAGATTGATGACATAAAGTCCACGTTTGACCTGTTTCTGCCTATTGAAGACACAGTGCTGAACATGACAAACAAGGAGGGGCAACGCATTTATGGTCACAAGTGGAGAAAGATGAATCAAATGGATTTGCAGGCATATGTGGGTATGTTTTATGTCAATAAGGTCTATTGGCTCTAAATTCCCAAAAAAAGCATTTTTTTTCTATTAATGGGTTGAACTGAAGTATGACTAAAGGTGTAACACAAAATCTATTGTAAATTTATACTGTATGCTTTATAAACAGTCAAACCAGGCGGGGTCATTTTTGACCCCAGAGGACAAAAGGTGTGATTATGGGCTGCCATTTCTAAAAATAAAATTATTCAAAAACAGCATCCTGACTATACTTTGACAAATACCACTCAGTGATAAGTCAAATAGTCAAAATAATATTAGGTCAAAATAATTCATAGTTTTTTTCAGTTTTGTACTCAAAAACAGGGTATACTTTTATGTAAACAGGGTCATTTGGCTCTAATTTCCCAAAAAAAGCAAATTTTTTTCTAGTAATGGGTTGAACTGAAGTAAGACTAAAGGTGTAACACAGAATTGATTATACATTTATACTGTATGCTTTATAAACAGTCAAACCATGCGGGGTCATTTTGACCCCAGAGGACAAAAGGTGTAAGGCACCTGGGAGGACAACACGAGGGTTAAGAACTTTATTAGAGATGAATATGATATGTCCAATTAATGTTGTCTACGTGTGACATAAAACGGGCATATAGGCCTGTTTTATATTTTCACTGCTATTTGCCCTGAGGAGCGCTAAGGGTAAATTCTTCTGATATTTTAGTCATCTTATTATGTGGTTGTTATTGTCTAATCATCTAGCAAAGAATGCACTATAATTGAATTCTTATTTGATGGAGCGTGCGTTTACCTGAGTTTCAGTGGTATTGATACGATTATCCCATTTCATATTTCCAACTATAGGCTAATTCAGACAATGACATGCCGACCATCAGATTTACAGTAATGTCATGCTGTTAAGTTAGGCTAATTCACCGCACCTTTGATCTATCCATATATGTCATATACGTTCAATGGTTAAGTCCCTGAGCCTTTGTGTTAAATATATTGCGGGATGTCCTAATAGGTATTGTGTTTCTGAAATCGAGTGACCTCACAGACAATTAACACACAGAATTATGAATTCTCATCCGAGGAGGACACCGCTTTAGATCAAAGCAAATAGCAGTATTCCACCTGGATTACACACATGGAAAATCCAGCCGAAATAATGGGAGGTGATATAAAGACAAGCCCAGTCCAAGTGTTTTCGCTGTCTGCTTTCACGCTCCTTTGGTTCGTTCATTCATTCGACATGCAGCTGTCAGACGAGCGTGTGAAGGGAAAAAACGTGTTTATTCTCCGAGAGCAATCAGCGGGTCTATTTATAGTTGTGGCCGCCGACTGGGTGTGTGGCACTCGAGAAATTGGCAATTTAGGGAGCGAGCGCACCCATGATTGCCGGACTGCATCGGTAGGACGCTCAATCTATCAGACTAGATCCAGAGACCAACCCGGCGGCAAGAGTGGGCAGGAGGGAGGGATAGACATGGGTGGAGACCGAACGAATGAATGAGTGAACGCAGCAGCCGCACACTCGCCCCCAAGTGCTATTGTAAAGGAGACGAAGGGTCTTTAATACCAGTGAGTATTCTGAATTAGATTACAAACGCAGATAATATATTATGATATTAGCAGGCTTGTGGACTCTACGTCCAGTCTCATCCATTATGCCTCACCGAGATGTATTTGGTATTTCTCAATGGGCTGCTGCTTTGCCCTCGTCTGTAGCTCCGGTAGAGGACTATCTAATTAAGATGGGTAGTTTCTGCCCTGTGTGCGCTGCTGCTCGAGGGGCGGTTGGCTGAACAGGGTTGAGGACAGATTCTGGGTTATGTGTATGTTAATGGTTTAGGCTGGTGTGACTAAGCTGATTCCAGACCTGTGCATAAGGGCATCGGCCACTGACAGTCTCCGGAGTCACAGACCATGGCATCAGCCTGGCTCACTGACCTTGACCTTACCTTGGAGGCTCAATGGACTGAGGCCAGTGAGTCAGTCACTGAGAGTGTGTGTATTGTGTGAGTGTGTATTGTGTGTGTGTTCGGCCCCGATACAGGCCGCTGACATTAAATGACTTTTTTGGCAAGCAGCAGGTGTGGTTGAAGGAATTCTATTATGAAAGTCACTAGACATCACTTTTCCTCAATCAGCAGTATAATTGTCCCTGGCTTCGTTTAGACAGGCTGTATAATGCCGATGTTTTTCACACTATCGAGTACATACCCTTTAACAATATATTTTTTTCAAAGCAATTCAGACCAATTCTCTTAAAAGCAGTCATATGAGCTCCCCCCAGACTCTTTAGTTTATGTATACAGACCACATTTCAGGGAGTTGCTCATTGACCAAATAATGTATGACAATAACAAATGTGTGTTTCATCGAATATATTCTTTTATTGAGCTCCCTAATGTAGACCATTGTCACACCAAAAGAAAGAAGATGTTTCTGGCAATACATTGCCGTCTATGCGAAAGAGAAATGTATTTAATAGAAAGCTTTTGCCAGTTCACTTTAGATATTGAAAAAAGTAACATACATTGTATTTTTTTGTACAGTCCACTTTGTTAGAAGGAAAGTGGCAAAGGTATTTGACCTTTTTGAATTTGTTACAATTACGGAGAAATAAAACAGGTTTTGAGTAATTATTTCCAATTATAAAGTCATTGCCAACTTGTCTATTTGGTGTATTCGTATGTTTGCCTCGTAGTCTTTGTAACCTTGACTTTCTCTAATCCTAACCCTAACTCTAGCCTTTACTTATCTCTAATCCTAACCAAAAATCTATCTTTAATCCTAACCTAAAATCTCTCTAACCTTTACTTTATCTCTATCCCTAAACCATCTGGGTGCTTCTCAGTTGTTGTTTACCAATTTACTGTCATTTATTTACTTATGGTTAAATTGATTGATTCTAATCTTTTTCCACTGACAGCCATATATTGAGTCACGTGACATTTATCTTTAAAATAAATAAAATATATTTTAAAAACTATTTCCACCAAATGAATGTTATGACATAAACCATGTCATCTATATGTGCCAGTAAAATTGTTCTACCTCATGACACCTGTTTTTTCCAATTAATGCATTGTCCTGTGAGAAACGTTCACGAGGATCTTACCACTGAATGTATTGAAGAAAAAAGTAAACCATAAGACAATTATCGTGTCCAATCAATGCAATGTATTGAGGAAAAACTTGAGCCGTAGACATTTATCCTTCCAATTGTGATGACTGATGTACTGATTTGGAACCCACATTAATCCACTTGGATGGATATTCATTTCATTGCATACAGACGCTAGAATATTGACTTGTCAGTGGGGAGCGGAGGAGGGCAGCAGAACGACCGGAATCGAGCCTGGATCCTATATGTTTACAGTATTCACAGGACAGCAACATGGACTGAATGTTTCTGGATGTGGGTTAGTATGTGGGCGTGTGAATGTAAGGGAGAGCGCCCTGAAGCCCCATTCCCTGTTCATTCCATAAAGGATAAGTAACATGGTAGATTTGACACCGAGCCAATGAGAGGACAACATTAAGATCATATCATAGCATTACCAGATTATACAAATCCTTTCATATTGCCCAGAATTGCATTGGGATTTTAGGTCAATATTGTGTGTGTGTGTGTGTGTGTGCGTGCGTGTGTGCGTGCGTGTGATTAAGCTTGCGTGTGTGTTTTGTGTGTGTGTGTGTGTGAATAAGCGTCAGTGTGTGTTTTGTGTGTGTGTGTGTGTGTGTGAATAAGCGTCAGTGTGTGTTTTGTGTGTGTGTGTGTGAATAAGCGTCAGTGTGTGTTTTGTGTGTGTGAGTGAATAAGCTTGAGTGTGTGTTTTGTGTGTGAGTGTGAATAAGCTTCAGTGTGTGTTTTGTGTGTGAGTGTGAATAAGCTTGAGTGTGTGTTTCGTGTGTGTGTGTGTGTGTGTCGTGAATAAGCTTGAGTGTGTGTTTTGTGTGTGTGTGTGTGCGAATAAGCTTGAGTGTGTGTTTTGTGTGTGTGTGTGTCGTGAAGAAGCTTGAGTGTGTGTTTTGTGTGTGTGTGTGTGTGTTTGCGAAATGCGAATAAGCTTGAGTGTGTGTTTTGTGTGTGAGTCTGTGTGCTCTGAAGGATCTAAGGTGTAGAGCACTGTGCTGGCAGATAGGCAATTAGTTTAACCGTCTGATGGCCTGCAGGTGGAAGCTTTTTATTTTGCTCTATCT
Source organism: Dallia pectoralis (assembly GCA_029465975.1). Lineage (NCBI taxonomy): Eukaryota > Metazoa > Chordata > Actinopteri > Esociformes > Umbridae > Dallia > Dallia pectoralis. The sequence goes on from CM055739.1 coordinate 11,884,881, forward strand.
TGATGATAATGTGCCTGAACTCTCTGATGCCAACGCTAGCAGCCTTCGGCTCAGGTGGCTGAGGTCCATGATTATCACCGTGTGGAGTGATCGTCTCCGAGGGCAACCCCGGGGCTCCCTGCTTCCTGTTTGTGAGGCGTTGAAAGCTGAGCGTTTGTCTGCTTTTACAGCGTCCTCTATTTGACGTGATTCATGTGGAACAAGTTTAAGCACATTTATCACAAATTGTGATTCAAAACCATGATAAATCTGGGGACAAATGATTAGTTTATTGGAAAAGTGTTATATATTTAAAGGTTGTGCTCATTCAGAATGCGGCTCCATCTCAAGCCGAGTCTCGTTGTATTTTGATATAGGCTAAAATCTAGAGATGTGGCAAAACCTTTACTCAGTACGGTCACTCCCATCGTATTATTAAGATCTCCTGGGCCAACTCGGTATTTGTGCCGTGAAAAGGATGCTCGCTATAGTGCTTAGATTAGGATCTGGACTTATCTATTCAATGCATATTATTAGTAATCAAATATTATGCATTTCACCACCAATTTTGGATACTGTAATTCCAAATAACTACTGTAAGAAATAAATTATATAATAATATGTTATTTACATGGACGTCCGTGTAAATGCCTGAGTAAAACATATAGACAAAAATGCATTTGAAAAAATCTAACAATATAAAGTATTAAATTAAATCTGACCAACATCCCTTTTTTAGTATTTTCAGTACTAAGTTATATATTTTTAATTAACATTTTACAAAATTAACCGACATTCCAATCCAGGCACAGTTTATATTGACTGCATCTAATTCAAAAGATGACAGTTGAGCAAGAAAAAATAAGAACTGTAATTTCTGGAGAAATAACCAGGCATGTGCGACCACAACAGATACTCTTTGATAGTGGGAAAACAAAGAGAGAGCAGCCGGAGTCGAATCCACAAAACATAATTATCACCCGTGAAGAGAAAAGAGGTCATCCGTTGTTTTAAATGCAATTTGTCTTCCCTCCCAATATTGAATTGTGTAATATGCGATTATGGCCTTGTGGTAACAACTCAGCAGGAGGTGCCAGATTTGGAGATCAAGGCGTTCTGCCTCTTGTTACACTGCTCGCTCCACCAGCATGTTTTCAACGTTAGTAAAAGCTTAACCCTCTTGGGTCTGACTAGAGGTATGCCTTCGCTTACCCTTCTCCGACATCTTTGAATGTGTCGAATCCTGGCTGTAGCCAAAGCTGCACCGTGAGGCAATACAAAACAAAGTCTTCTGCCTGGGGATGCTGGATCTGCAGGCCTTAAGCAGTATAGTTCTGGTTCAAGGGCCCCAAGCTCCTAGAATGTCCCATAGCAATTAAAATCCAAATGAATTGGGGTCACCACTTACGTAGTTAGAATATATCAAGTAATTTCAAAATGTGTCTGTGGATCAGCAGTTTTTCACTTGTTATCTTAATCACTCAATTAGCTAGTCACTTAATTAGTAGTCTTACGAAGCCACACCTCCAAATCCCGTCACGCCTCCATGGCCTGGTCTAAGACGCTACTCAATTAGGCAAGTCCGCAACCAATGTTTAGGTTGCTGCATAAATATGTCATGGCAAAATGTGAAGGATTTCAGGAAATTATGTCACGTTTCAGGGTGTAGTGAATAAAACAGGCGCAGGGCGGGTAAATCACGTTCGATTAGGTTTAATAAAAGTAAAACAGACACCGAACGGAAAAACATACGCTGGACGTTAATCAAATTGCGCCTACTGTAACGACTTAAATACATTTAAAAATTCCAGCGACATGAACCAACACCCACCAATAAAACAAGGAACGACAAAGGAGTGACATTTCCCAGTGACTTCAACACAAAGCTAATCACACTGCTAACCGCTAACTATGCCCAGCTTTGTACATTCAATAACAATCCTAATCATCGAACTAAAACGTGTGCCAACTACCTCAGGTCCCGTGTGAAACAAAACCCCTCACCACCCGTGACAAATTATCTGAATGATTACATTTGTACTCTCTGCCCAATGGCAAATTATATACAATTGCAATAAAGTAGCTTTACATTTTTTAGAAAATGATTAGAATGTATTAGAAATTATTAGAATTCATTAAAAATGATTAGAATTTGAGGAAATGCACTTCAAGGTAAGTACACATCTCGACTGAGGCCCAAATGTACAAAAAAGTTGTGGTCACTTTGCTTGTTTTTGAATGACAAGCTATTTTAGATTCATTGAAATATTATCAAGTTGATCAGAAATACAGTAATCGTTAATGTTGTTAATGTTGTGAATTACTATTGTTATTGGATGATTGTCAATTAATTATCTACATAGGCATACAGAGGCAACAATCAGACCTGTGTTCCAATGGCACGTTGTGTCTGCTAATCCAGGTTAATAATTTGAAAAACCTAATTAGTCATTAGAATACCCTTTTGCCAATATAGTAGCACTGAAAACTGTTGTGCTAAATAATGAAGCAATGAAACTGACCTTCTTTAGACTAGTTCATTATCTTTAGCATTTAGTGTTTGTGGGTTCAATTACAAACGCCAAATGGCCTGTAACAAGATGTTCCTCTGAAATGTATTAGTCTATTCTTTTTCTGGGAAATTAAGCCTGTTACATGCGAGAGATTGCTAAGAAACTGAGGATTTTGTACCACACGGTGTACTACTCCCATCACAGAACAGCGCAAACTGGCTCTAACCAGTATAGAGCTAGGAGTGGGAGGCCCCAGTGCACAACTGAGCAAGAGGACAAATACAATAGTGTCTAGTTTGAGAAACAGACTCCTTACAAGTCCTCAATTGGCAAAGATTAAGATTGGCAAAAAACACAGACATTGGACAAAGGAAGCCCTCTGAAGAATCTAGATGGCCAACATCCCTGAGTCGCTCATTCACTGTTGACGTTAAGACTTTTGAACAGTAGTGCAATGCAGAATCACATTTCACTTTGATAATATGAAATAGTATCACACAGCTTAAATGTTCAGGGGAAGCATTATAAAATGTCAGGAGTCAAATTGCAGGAGTCAAATGGCAGGAGTCAAATGGCCGCAGGTCTACATCTTTCACATTTCTTTTCTAGTAAATGTGTGTTTGCCCGCATGCACATACACGTGTACTCAGAAGTCACTGAGATGTGAACTGTGATTGAAAAGCATATCCCTTGCTTGATCTATTATTATATCTCCATCTTTTCCTTTGACCACACAGCTTTGAAGAAATGGGTACCTCTTGAGACTGCCTTTGTCACTTACTGTGTTTTTTCTGTGTAGACCATGGCAACATCCTTGCCATGGTCTCGAAGCACCATTTTGGGTCAGGGAACTTTGCAGAACCGACGTCGGAAAAGAAAGACTGCACGTCCACAACACAGATTCTGCTATGTACCGGACCATGTATATTCTATGCCGTAGGTCGGAAAGTCATAATTCATTATAACTTCACGCTTTCACAAAGAAAAAAAAACACCTGAAGTCCTACATCAATGTCTTTCGCTTTCGCCTGCTGTCTTTTTTCTCCCTACATTCTCTCTCACTTTTCTCTCTCTCTCAACCCTCTCCCGGTTTCCCAGCCTCATTAGATCATCTAGGTTAACGACCGTCTCTTAAAGGGTTACAGAGACCTAATTGGACATTTACATTTCCCAGTGTGTCATTCATGAAATTTCACTGCTAACGGTAATGTAGTCATTCTTGAGGACTTACAGAAGGCTTAGGGTCCATATGCAGTTATATATATCTAAATGGATGTGGGTGGGGGGGGCTTAATTGGTGCAAACAGCATCCTGCACTGCCCAAAGCTCCACACGGTGCCTTTCTTTAGAGGATTTGTTGCACTGAGACACAACCTGACTCACAGCATTGAGAATATCCGGTCTACAACACAATGAGACACAGCCTGACTCACAGCATTGAGAATATCCAGTCCACATCACAACGAGACACAGCCTGGCTCACAGCATTGAGAATATCCGGTCCACATCACAATGAGACACAACCTGACTCACAGCATTGACAATATCCGGTCCACATCACAACGAGACACAGACTGGCTTACAACATTGAGAATATCCGGTCCACATCACAACGAGACACAGACTGACTCACAGCATTGAGAATATCTGGTCCACTTCACAACGAGACACAGCCTGGCTCACAGCATTGAGAATATCCGGTCCACATCACAACGAGACACAGCCTGGCTCACAGCATTGAGAATATCCGGTCCACATCACAATGAGACACAGCCTGGCTCACAGCATTTAGAATATCCGGTCCACATCACAGCGTTATGCTTCTCAACATTTTATGACTGTTGACTTTCATTAACTTCCCACTCATCCTAAAGGCAACAGCAAGTTGAATGAGGAAATTGTGATCTTTTGATGTCTGGTAGTCTTTGTAATATACCTCACAGGCCATATGAGTTTTTATCATTATGTTTTCTTCTTGGTTGTCAGGAGTCCATGCAGAAGCTACGACACATCAGGAAAGCACGCACGCACGCACGCACGCACGCACGCACGCACGCACGCACGCACACACACACACACACACACACACACACACACACACACACACACACACACACACACACACACACACACACACACACACACACACACACACACACACACACACACAGACACAGACAGACACAGACACACAGACACACACACTCACGCAGACATTATCCTCTGGGCTGTGCTGTCATTCGTAGCCCCACAGGGAGAACTGTCTAAGGGCTGGAAGCTGTAAATGTCAAGCCTGTCTCCTCCAGCTCTGACCAGTGAGAGAGAGTCGCAGAGAGAAACAGAGGGAGTAGAAGAATGAGAAAGGAAAGAAAGAGACAAGGAAAAAAGCGAATAAAAAGGAGACGTTGTGCGTAAGAGACTGACACATGTGCCTCGGGAGATCAGAGTCTGAGAGGGATGGCTGGATCAGGATGAACGCCTCTGAGCTTTTATGATGGGCTTTGAACATCCTCAAACCCATTAGTTCAATATGGCCAAAATACGCTATAGGACCAGTCTGCCAAAACACCAGTGTGCCAAAATACGCTATAGGACCAGTCTGCCAAAACACCAGTGTGCCAAAATACGCTATAGGACCAGGTTGCCAAAACACCAGTGTGCCAAAATACGCTATAGGACCAGTTTGCCAAAACACCAGTGTGCCAAAATGCGCTATAGGACTAGTCTGCCAAAACACCAGTGTGCCAAAATACGCTATAGGACTAGTCTGCAATCACTCTGCAGGGCTATGGTGCCCTTGTTCCCCAGGCATCTCTAACATAATTTTAATAATATTTAAATGTTTGCTCATGTTATAACTAGATTTTCTATGAATATATTTGCCCTTTTTATTTTGAAGGAATGCTGAATATGGCAGATAAGGCTCGTTTATGTCGGTTATTTACTACAATTTCCTCTGGAAAGAGGATTTGCCCATGCAAATTGATGCAACTGGTGGGTGATATGGCTGCCATTTTACTTCGATGCTTCTGAGGCGCTTAAACTGCTTCCCAAGAGCCTTTTAGACTAATGGCAAAATACATCACGTTCCCTCCAAATCAACAGGACATCCGTCTGGTATGTAGGAGAGTTAGGGACATAAGTGTCGTTCCCAGCAGAAAACACACCCGACCATTATTCATACAAGTATATTTCTTTGCTGATACAGGTTTAATGAGGGTAGTCGACAAATTAAGCATTTGGATTCATGTTACGGAGCCGGCCGAAAAATTTACTGTTGATTAAGGGTTTCGCTTTGAAGTTACCTTGGATGTATATTACAGTATTTATAAGTACTACAATCAAACCCTGATATTTAGCCAAACAGAACTGTATTGATTAGGCTTTTACAAATTGTTTAAATAAGAAGAACAATTTCAAACTTTCTCGCCTGTCTGTCTATCAATTTGTATAAGAGTACATTTTGGCAGCTTTTAAATACTCGGAGTTATATTTGTTTATGTCAGTCGACTATATTTCTGGTCAGCAAGTCTACTGTAGGTGGTCAAGGCTGTCTGACACACATGATAAAAATAGAAGATATGAATTATTTCTGAGAAAAAAAGGGATGACTGTTATAACAGATAAAAACTCAAATAAACACGGGTTTGTATTGATGTGCTTTTTCATACTCAATTTAGACACTCACAGTACTAACTAATGCTATTCTGGAAATGTTTAGTAACAAAAAATACACATTTCTGGGGCATCTCTGAGCGGTTACTCAGATTAGGGAATGGGTTAGCTTTCGGTTATGGTAAAGACATGTATTTCTGGGTCAGGATTAGACTTCAAGTACCCCAGAGATGTGTATTTTTGTGTCTATGTAAATTATGTACAGTATATACAGAATGCACAGTATGCACAGTATGTCTGAAATTGTTGTCGTTTATAAATGTTTCCCCCACCTCTAATCTTAAATTTCTGATCTTTACATTTGGACGTAACGAGGAGCCACGCCCAAATGAGGCAACTGTGTGTGCCTCTTTCTCTTGGTATGCCGCGCAGGTGGAATCTAATTTGATACAGAGGCTTAGCGCTGTGAGACGCAAATGGCTCATGTGGAATTAGACACTGCACACTGACACATGCACGGTTTGTTTCTCCATCTTTGTTGTGACCAGAAAATATATTCCACTTTTTCTCCTATTCCCTAAACATGACAATTAACCCTGCCCTATGATTCATTTCCTACTTTTTATTCCTAATCTTAATCTTACACTATCCTAAACTTTTAACTTTAACTTCTAGGGAGTACATTTTCGGGTTTTATTTTGTGGGGACATTGATTTTCGGTATATAGTAAAACCAGGAAGACACACACAGAAGATCAAGTTCTATTTTGCACAACCCAGAAACTTAATCCCTTAGCCGACATATAACCTTATCTCTGTTACTCCTATTGCAAACATACACAAACTATTACTAACTCACACCCAAACTGTGCCAGCATACACAGACTAATACTAACTCACACCCAAACTGTGCCAGCATACACAAACTAATACTAACTCACACCCAAACTGTGCCAGCATACACAAACTAATACTAACTCACACCCAAACTCTGCCAGCATACACAAACTAATACTAACTCACACCCAAACTGTGCCAGCATACACAAACTAATACTAACTCACACCCAAACTGTGCCAGCATACACAAACTAATGCCAACTCACACCCAAACTGTGCCAGCATACACAAACTAATACCAACTCACACCCAAACTGTGCCAGCATACACAAACTAATGCCAACTCACACCCAAACTGTGCCAGCATACACAAACTAATGCCAACTCACACCCAAACTGTGCCAGCATACACAAACTAATACCAACTCACACCCAAACTGTGCCAGCTTACACAAACTAATACCAACTCACACCCAAACTGTGCCGGCATACACAAACTAATGCCAACTCACACCCAAACTGTGCCAGCATACACAAACTAATGCCAACTCACACCCAAACTGTGCCAGCATACACAAACTAATACCAACTCACACCCAAACTGTGCATACACAAACTAATACCAACTCACACCCAAACTGTGCCGGCATACACAAACTAATGCCAACTCACACCCAAACTGTGCCGGCATACACAAACAAATGCCAACTCACACCCAAACTGTGCCAGCATACACAAACTAATACCAACTCACACCCAAACTGTGCCGGCATACACAAACTAATACCAACTCACACCCAAACTGTGCCGGCATACACAAACTAATGCCAACTCACACCCAAACTGTGCCAGCATACACAAACTAATACCAACTCACACCCAAACTGTGCCGGCATACACAAACTAATACCAACTCACACCCAAACTGTGCCGGCATACACAAACTAATGCCAACTCACACCCAAACTGTGCCGGCATACACAAACTAATACCAACTCACACCCAAACTGTGCCGGCATACACAAATTAATACCAACTCACACCCAAACTGTGCCGGCATACACAAACTAATGCCAACTCACACCCAAACTGTGCCGGCATACACAAACTAATGCCAACTCACACCCAAACTGTGCCAGCATACACAAACTAATACCAACTCACACCCAAACTGTGCCGGCATACACAAACTAATACCAACTCACACCCAAACTGTGCCGGCATACACAAACTAATGTCAACTCACACCCAAACTGTGCCAGCATACACAAACTAATACCAACTCACACCCAAACTGTGCCAGCATACACAAACTAATACCAACTCACACCCTAACTGTGCCAGCATACACAAACTAATACTAACTCACACCCAAACTGTGCCAGCATAGACAAACTAATACTAACTCACACCCAAACTGTGCCAGCATACACAAACTAATACCAACTCACACCCAAACTGTGCCAGCATACACAAACTAATACTAACTCACACCCAAACTGTGCCAGCATACACAAACTAATACCAACTCACACCCAAACTGTGCCGGCATACACAAACTAATACCAACTCTGCAAAGTCTGTGTTTGGTTCAGCTTCTGCATTTGCACAATTGGCTTCACATTCCTCTTCAGATTTATCTCGTACAATATGATACATAAACATAATGATGGCAAGTTGGCCAGGACCTGAGGTAGCATCACATTCCCATACTACGACTCCACCACATCCATGCCTAACTGTTCATATGAGATACTTCTTTTGCCGGTGTTTTGTTTATGCCAAACGTTGTGTCTGGCATTGTGACCACAAATCTCCACTTTCTACTCATCTGTCCAGAGGACATTGTTCCAGTCATTTTGGTCTTGACCCAGGTATAGTCTGGCAAACGTTAGTTGCTGTACAGCTCCTAAAATCTGCTGCATTCATCCCAGTCACCAGCACCAGTATTCTTGTAAGTACACATCTGAAATCCACATGTGCACAATTGCATCGATAATACACAAATTCCTGCATAAATATAGCTAGTCCACTGAACAATACAAAAATGAGACAAATGAAGTGTTTCTGGCATGGTTCACAATTCATGGGTGAAATCCATTGATTATGGACTAATAGTTTTTTTGTTCATTTGCAGATTTTTTGTAAATGAAGCGAAATTCAGTGATCTGGTCTGGTCATATTTTTATTCAGTATATTCAGAAGTAATGTCCTTGATTCAGCGGTGTGCATCTGGTTGCATGTTAAGTTGGTGATGACATTTAGCGTTGTGAATTAACAATACGTCACAACAAGTCTACAAAGGTGTCATAACATTGTCATGACAATCAAGTTATCTCAGGTTATGTCAGCTTTCTTGCACGTTATTACAGTGCTTATGTCAACGTGTAGCCAACGCACAGAGATGAACACAAACACACATCCGTTGCTGCTTTTCCCCTGGTAGATGCAAACCTGTAGTTACGCAGTCTGTTTCTGTTTGCGTTTAGGTGCTATGACATTTTCTGTATTGTGACAGATTTTGTTCCCGTTCCAGATAATATCAGGACCCATGCTGCACAACATCAGTAGAAGCAATGTGATGTGACATTTTCCCTCTGTGCCTTCCACAGGGACCCATGTGTGTGTGTGTGTGTGTGTGTGTGTGTGTGTGTGTGTGTGTGTGTGTGTGTGTGTGTGTGTGTGTGTGTGTGTGTGTGTGTGTGTGTGTGTGTGTGTGTGTGTGTGTGTGTGTGTGTGTGTGTGTGTGTGTGTGTGTGTGTGTGTGTGTGTGTGTGTGTGTGTGTGTGTGTGTGTGCGTGTGTGCGTGTGTGCGTGTGTGTGTGCGTGTGTGTGTGACTATCCTGGGACCCTTATGTATCTGTTGTATTTGATGATAAATGCTGTTGAGTTCCGTCTAATGAACTAGTTCACCTGTCTGTCTTTCAGAGAGAGACGAGAGAACAACAAGAACGCCGTGTGCTCTTCGTCGTCTCGTCTTGGCAGCCCGTTGTACACACACACACACAGATAACCATTCCAATCACACATCCTCTGCAGACGGAAGCGGTCTGACGTGCACACACACCTAATGGACAGTCACTTAGACAAACAGGACGTAACTTGATTATGACTGCCTGGTTCACCATGATATGTGCTTATTGTTTAGGTCACCAAACCTAGGTTTGCCTGGAGAAGGAATGAAATTCAATACATGTGTCTTTCTTGGAAAATTAAGTGTTACACATTTAGAAAACGCCTTTGTGGACGTGAATACTCTCAGTTGTGCATCTGTTCTTTGTGACTGATATTCTGGCAGTGCTCTTTCTCGCTTCCTCTCAAACATTATGTCTCTGTCTCCGAGTAGAGCCGTGACAGTGTTAACATTGACTATGTCAAGTAGCAGTATGTTGAGAAGTATGTCCAGATAAATGCACGCCCGGGCAAATGAAATAGAACGAGGCATCTCATTCAACCAAATACACCAGCATCTTGGTTTGTGGGATAACATGACAGATTCCATTTCAGGGGTAATGTAGTATCAGCAAACATCCACACGATATGTCTTTTGTTCCCTTTAATAACCAAGCGGAAGCTCATCTCCGCCGTGATAGTAACACACTGAATGTGTTAATTAACATTTCTTTGAGATAAAAATGTGTTTATTACTCTGGGATTGATGATTGTTTTTTTGTTTTTAATTAATTCCTCTATTAAATGCGATTTGAACAGTCGCTGCGAGCAAGATGCATCAAACACCGACGGTTGTTACATCTTCTCTCTGTCTTCATACTTTGTCTCCTATACCAATTATAAACTCCATAGCTCTGTAAATGATTCATGCAGTACATTTAAGAGCCGGTCTACTCCCGTGCTTGTGGAGAGTCCTCTGGCTATTAGTATTTTGGGACATTTTTGCATATAGGTACCACATTCAGTGGTCCCCTAAGAGCTGGTTTCTCAACAATCAAGATTCAGGAACCACGGCTGAAAATCTTGAATAATGCATTAATCCCATGTATTCTCCCTCTTTCCTTCCCATCGATCCCTCCTCGTTCTTCTTCTTTATCTTCCGCCCGTCCGTCCTTCCTCATCCTCCTATCATATCCTCTCCCCTTGCCTTTATTTGGTTTTGTCCTTACAGCCTTCTCCGCTCTCCCTGCTTATATGTTGAATATTAATATTAGTTACGAGCTGTGTTTTAGCAGTGAATACAAGGGCCTGACTGTTCCACCTATTCATTAACACTGTCTTAAGAACGGGACATGTTTCATTGGAAATTATTCCTTGAGGCCAGAGAGTGAGTCATTCTCTTTCTATGTGCTGAACATCACCACTGATTCAGAGCCACGTACGCCCGTGGAATTATAGCGGCTGCCTCAGATATGCGCTAACAACTGTCTGATTACAGTGTCTGTCACAAAAACACAATTGTACTATTTTTAGTTTTTTGACGAGCACTACTATGTTGACTAAGAGCTGATAATACTGGCTGATGTGGATGCCCCATCAAGCAATTTTATGGTGAATGCGCTAACTGCAAATTAATCTGGACATCACTATATTCAGTGGAAATGAAAGGCCTGCACACACCTGTTAAAATGCCAGTTTTTTGTGATGTGAAGAAATGAAACAAAGGTAAATCATGTAAGAACTTTTTCCACCTTTAATGTGACCTATAACGTGAACAATGAAAAAACAAAAACCTTACAATAACCTGGTTGCATAGGCGGGCACACCATTAGACAAATACTTTGTTGAAGCACCTTTTGATTTCATTACAGCACTCAATCTTTTTGGGTAGGAGTCTATTAGCATTGTACACCTTCACTTGGCAATATTTGCCCACTCTTCTTTGCAAAAGCGCTCCAAATCTGTCAGATTGCGAGGAAATCTCCTGTGCACAGCCCTCTTCAGATTACCCCACAGATGTTCACTATGATTCAGGTCTGGGCTCTGGCTGGGCTATTCCAAAATGTTAATCTTGTTCTGGTGAAGCCATGCTTTTGTGGATTTGGATGTGTGCTTTGGGTCATTGTCATGGTGAAAGGTGAACTTCCTCTTCCTCTTCATCTTTCTTATGGAATCCTTAAGGTTTTGTGCCCAAATTGCCTGGTATTTGGAACTGTTCATATTTCTCTCCACTCTGACTAAGGCTCTGTTCCAGCTAATGAAAAACAGCCCCAAAGCATGATGCTGCCACCACCATGCTTCACTGTGGGTATGGCGTTCTTTGGGTGTCCTGCAGTGTTGTTTTTGCGACAAACATACCTTTTGGAGTAATGGCCAAAAAGTTTAACCTTGGTTTCATCAGACCATAACACATTTGGCCATATGCTTTTGGGAGACATGTTTATTTTTTCAATCTTCAACCGAGCTTGAATGATTCTCTTCATAAAAAAGACTTCCATCTTGCCACCATACATATGAAGAATATTATTGTAGCATGTAGCATACAGCCAGTACTTGCAAGAAATTCCAATTGCAACTCCTTTAATGTTGATGTATGCCTCCTGGAAGCCTCCCTGACCAGTTTTCTTCTCATCAATTCAGTAATTTTGGACCACATTTATTGTGACCTATAACTTGAACCTGTACCAGCAACACCTCTGTCCTGTACCGGGCAATACCTCTGTCCTGTACCAGCAACATCTCTGTACTGTACCAGCAACACCTCTGTCTTGTACTAGTTAACACCTATGTCCTGTACTGGGTAACACCTATTTCCTGTACTGGGTAACACCTCTGTCCTGTACTGGGTAACACCTCTGTCTTGTACTGGGTAACACCTCTGTCTTTTACTGGGTGACACTTCTGTCCTGTACTGGGTAACACCTCTGTACTGTACCAGCAACACCTCTGTCTTGTACTAGTTAACACCTATGTCCTGTACTGGGTAACACCTCTTTCCTGTACTGGGTAACACCTCTGTCCTGTACTGGGTAACACCTCTGTCCTGTACCGGCAACTGTACTGGCAGAAGCAAACTGTCAATATGTGAGTGTAACCTAGCCTGACCTGTAATCTACCTTGTAGCAGTCAGGTGTGAAACATGAAAAGAACTATAAATCACATAGACAGGTGTTACTGGCCATATCACCTTTTCTTTAATCTGCTCCTGCACAGCTTTTCCTCATGCTTTTACTTCATTCCCAAGTTATAAGCAAATTAATCCAAACTCATTACACCGCAATTCATCAGCAAAACACTGAAACTAGACATACTGCCACTAGGGAATTTTCAACACCAAAAATAAAACAGTCTTAATAACTTGTTGTGAATGATAAAACCAATACACAAATATATTCAAATACAAGCTGAGAATCTATTGTTTTGATTTTAAATATGCAACATTAATGTGGCAGAAAGGTTAATATACAACATACATCTGGCATAGAGGTAAATATACAACATACATCTGGCAGAGAGGTAAATATACAACATACATCTGGCAGAGAGGTAAATATACAACATACATCTGGCAGAGAAGTAAATATACAACATACATCTGGCAGAGAAGTAAATATACAACATACATCTGGCAGAGAAGTAAATATACAACATACATCTGGCAGAGAGGTAAATATACAACATACATCTGGCAGAGAGGTAAATATACAACATCGATCTGGCAGAGAAGTAAATATACAACATACATCTGGCAGAGAGGTAAATATACAACATACATCTGGCAGAGAGATAAATATACAACATACATCTGGCAGAGAGGTAAATATACCACATACATCTGGCAGAGAGGTAAATATACCACATACATCTGGCAGAGAGGTAAATATACAACATACATCTGGCAGAGAGATAAATATACAACATACATCTGGCAGAGAGGTAAATATACAACATACATCTGGCATAGAGATAAATATACAACATACATCTGGCAGAGAGGTAAATATACAACATACATCTGGCTGAGAGGTAAATATACAACATACATCTGGCAGAGAGCTAAATATACCACATACATCTGGCAGAGAAGTAAATATACCACATACATCTGGCAGAGAGGTAAATATACAACATACATCTGGCAGAGAGGTAAATATACAACATACATCTGGTTGTATTGTACTAAATGGCATTTTGTTTCCCCTGTTTGTCCTTCTCTCCTGTTTCTACCTTTAGTTCTGTTTATCTCTCTCCTGTTTCTCCCTTTAGTTCTGTTTATCTCTCTCTCCTGTTTCTACCTTTAGTTCTGTTTATCTCTCTCTCCTGTTTCTACCTTTAGTTCTGTTTATCTCTCTCTCTCCTGTTTCTCCCTTTAGTTCTGTTTATCTCTCTCTCCTGTTTCTACCTTTAGTTCTGTTTATCTCTCTCTCCTGTTTCTACCTTTAGTTCTGTTTATCTCTCTCTCCTGTTTCTACCTTTAGTTCTGTTTATCTCTCTCTCCTGTTTCTACCTTTAGTTCTGTTTATCTCTCTCTCCTGTTTCTCCCTTTAGTTCTGTTTATCTCTCTCTCCTGTTTCTCCCTTTAGTTCTGTTTATCTCTCTCTCCTGTTTCTGCTTTAGTTCTGTTTATCTCTCTCTCCTGTTTCTCCCTTTAGTTCTGTTTATCTCTCTCTCCTGTTTCTCCCCTCTGTCCAGTTTCTCGTCAACTGTATCTCCTCCATTCCTATTCATTCTCTTCTGTTTGTCCTCTCTTTTTCTCATTTTTTCCGGTTTCTCATTTTCAACTGATCTTATTCTTTACTGTTTTTTATTTCCTCCTTTTTTCATTCTCTCTTCTTTCCTGTGCAGAGGAGTAAATGCCATCTTTCATTATTTTTCCAGAGTCATCTATTCATCCCTCTGTCTCTCTCCCTCCCTTACATTTCTCCCTCTCTATCTGGACATCATCAGATTTCCCGGGATTCCCTCCAGCTGTGTGACTTCACAGCAGCCTTGACCCAGTTACAGTGTCAACACCAGCACACTCGCACACAACAGGCAAGCTATTCTGACGGAATCAGGGCACGTCCATTACCTGCATTCAGAAAGACAGGCTTTCACTTATGATAATGGCAGTGTTGTATATCGCTCCCTGGACGCCATCCCCTTTTCCTTGGACCCAAACTCATTATTTCTCTCACACTCCTTTACTTTTACCCACCGCCTGTTCTTCTCCTCTCCCCCCCTCCGCCTCTCCCTCTGTCTTCGTTTGTCACTCAAGGCCATTCTTCTTGTCTCCTTCATTGATTGTTCTGTTCTCCTGCCGTCACATCTCCTTGGCGCTCCCACTTCCTCTCCCTCCAGCTCGCCTCTCCCCCTCCCTCCATACACCTCGTCTGCCACCCCACTCTGACCAATGGCACGCCAGAGTCGGTATCCATGCCCGTCCAAATGCTTGCCAACAGGGCCGGCGTGGCGTGTGGTTGCCATGGCAATGCCTCCCACTTTGGAACTCGTCTGGTCGGAAATCGTAACGGGCTCCCTGTGTCGCTGCCACGGTGACGGGTGGGTGTTATGTTGTGACATACAAACACCACTGCCGAGGCGACAGTTCCACCTTTGCCTGGTAATCGTTGTCAGTAGTTACAACAACAAATGGGCACCTTTGAAATTCCCTCAATAAATCGATCAGCAAATCCCGATTCCTAATCCAATTATTTAATTATTTCAGAGGTGTGTTGATAATGTTGGTCCTGTATATTATTATTCCAGAGGAGTGTCTGTGTTGATAATGTTGGTCCTGTATATTATTATTCCAGAAGAGTGTCTGTGTTGATAATGTTGGTCCTGTATATTATTATTCCAGAAGAGTGTCTGTGTTGATAATGTTGGTCCTGTATATTATTATTCCAGAGGAGTGTCTGCGTGGCTGACACTGACAGCCTTAGGGAGACAGCTGCTGTTCAAGTGTCTGCCGCGTAGATTGTGCCGGAGAGAGAAAGTGACATTAGGCCATCTTGATATCACCTCCAATTTAAAATGCTAACACACGTACACGAATGCTACTTGGTTTCACGCACATTTCACAAATGTTCGTTGC
The DNA here is from genome assembly GCA_029465975.1 of Dallia pectoralis. Taxonomy (NCBI): domain Eukaryota; kingdom Metazoa; phylum Chordata; class Actinopteri; order Esociformes; family Umbridae; genus Dallia; species Dallia pectoralis. Next base: position 11,900,794 of record CM055739.1, read on the forward strand.
TTTTTCATCGCAAGTGGATTATAATTGATTCCATGTAATTCAATATCGTACGTGCAATGTGGATGTGTGTCATTTCTTCTTGAGAGAAAAACATGTTATTTTACATCCCCGTGATCAACAAAAACATCCGGTAAACCCGACATCCGATGTCAACACTGAGTCCCTACACAACAGAGCTCTTTTATTATCCTGTCCCCCCATTCAACGTAATCACTGTCAGGTAGCCTCTCCTTTTCCATTAATACCACTTCCTCCCTCTCTCCCATCAACAGTGGTTTGATGGTTGCCATGGCGGCCAATAAATGTTCCTGGCGACGGGCAGCAGAAATGCGTGGGCTGTGATTGATTAATCAGTATTCAGTTCAGGGTTTGTTTGGCTGGGTACTGTCCTTCCGGGTTGTGAAACAGCACAGATTGCGTGCAGAACACACGGAGAAGGCTGAGGCCTAACTATCCAGACTCTCTTCTTTAGCAGATTTTTTTTTTATACCTTCAAAATGAAAATTAGAGAGTGGCAAATTTGGAACAAAAAACAAAGGGCATATTTTCGATGCAATACTTACTTCAAACAAGCAAAGGTCTACTAATGCATAGGTACTAGTGTAGTGATTTAAGAGAGACAGGAGACAGGCCCTGCTGTGCATTCTGGGAAATGAACAAGGGCATGCAGTAAAGATGTGGTAGTCAATTGGGAGCCATCTGAAAAAACAAGAGCATGAATAACACCAAAAAGAAAAAAACATGTATATGTATTTTTGATATATATTCCTTGATATTATATAATATTACAATTGTAAAATTACTAATGATCAATGAATTAATCATTCATAATAAGAAGAATGTTTCTAGCCTCATACAACCTGACTTCTGGTTGGATTTCTGTGGTCACAAACTTAGCAACCGTCTAATGTAGCATGAAAATTTGAAAGCAATATGTTGACTTCCTGCTTGGGAAGTGTTTATCAGGCTTTGAAAGTGACATTTCCGTTCACAACGTTCTCATTAAACCATGCAGTTAATGTCAGGACCTGGATTATTAAACATTAAACATGGAACTTTTTTTGACACAGTGTTCTGTGGCAAGATGCCAAGTCTTGGCAGGAATCAAACATTTTGTTTGGCAAGACATCCAAATAACTTGTTGCCAACAAGAATATGATCTCTAGTCACCATAGCTCTACCCACCTGCAGTCTATGCTCAAGCAGGTACATTGCCTCATAAAAAAAACTCTAAACACTTATCTTACCCATTGCCTTTAAACTACTTTTGTCTGAACCTTTGTCCGATCATTACATGCTAACTGTCATCTGGTTTTCATGCACACTGCTTTTACTTTTTTGCCATGCCCAATTTACACAGTGGATCTTTTTCATCTGCACTGCTGTCATACCTGTTTATATTCTTTTGAATTATTATATTTGCCCAGGCATGCTCAAAAATTTCTCCTCCGACCATCACTGTCTTACAATTTGTGCACACAAATGACCTACCTACTAGATACACCTTAACTTTTCCATTCTGCATATAGACTATCATTGTATTTGTATTGTTTTTATTGCCATAGCAATGCTGCTCATATCAATGCTGCTCGTATCAATGCTGCTCAACGCTGACCTCCTTATACTCCATCTTGTATTAACTGTATATTGACTGTCCACTTATTGCCATGTAGATTCCCACTGCTATTTGCACTTTTGTATCCTGTGTACGTTTTTGCTTTGTCTTGGCCTGGTCGCCGTTGCAAGTGAGAATTTGAGCTCAATCGGCCTACCTGGTTAAATAAAAAAAATGTATTCATCCATTTCTCGTTTTCCTCTCCACTAGTCCTTATGTCTCGTCTTCCTCTCGCTGATGATTTCCGGTCTGTCTTTACTTGTCTCTGCCGTTGGCCCGCAGAACCCAATGGACCTTGGTCAAAGCGGTATACTACACAGTAACATTTAACACGCAGCAGGGGTGAGAGGAGTGAAGGAACTGGGGAGTCTTTTAAATGTGTGTAAAAAAACCATCTCAGCCCCACTTTTCTTCAGATGACACCTGTGTGAGTGCTCCTTGCTCAGACTCTTCAATCGATCACTCTACTGTTTTACTGTTGGAAACATTCAGAAGCCCATTCTAACAATCTCTATTACAACCATCAAACCGGATCCCAGACCATGTGGCCACGGCCTCAATAACCCGAGAAGCTCTGTGTGTGATCGATGGGTGTCTACGTGTGTGTGTGTGTGTGTCTGTCTGTTCATAGTTACCATAGCGACATTATTGGTGCTTCAAACCGGGTCTGTTACCAATATGGCCACTGTCTGTGACGCAGGTTGTGTGTGAGTGTGTGTGTGTGTGTGTGAATTGCAGGCCTAGTTTTGTCTTTGATGATAATAAAGCTAAGAGGAACAGACTCTCTGAAGTGACAGATCAATGCCACCTCATCCTGCTGCACTGTGTGATGCTTGTTTGTCTGTTTATTCCTTTCAGATGTCATGCTAATTGAACAGGTCATTTCTATAGGTTGTCTTTCTCCATCATTTTTACATTTAAATGGAAAAGTAATTAAAGAACAGACAATACAATAGTTTTTTTTTTCAATTCCGGGTTATATAAATATAATCAAGTACGTATAAATGGCTGTGCATAATTGGTAAATATGTTTTTAATTTTAGATAAGGCTTGGAGTTTATATGTATTCATTCTTGACAGTGCATTTGTTCTGATTTTATGTATTCTTTTAATTTGTGTGTCTGTGTGAGTTTGTGTGTGCATGAATGTTCGTGCCTGTGTCTGTGCGAAGAGACATTGAAATGTGGTTGTCACGGTAGCGGTTCCATTCAGAATTCCAAAGCCGAGCCGTTTATTGATCAGTACTAGGGAGTGAACCGACAAATCAGAAAAGATAACAGATTATTTCTCTCTCCCTCCTGCCTCGCTCTCTGTTCCAACTGTGATTAACATTGTTAGTTAATTAAAAATGATATTTCCATCTTAGCAAAACTAGAAATAGAACACGGATAGGTGATCATGAAGCCTACAATCGGTGACGCCTGTTAACGGGAAATTGCATAGATGGCCCCGAACTCAACCGAATTCAGGCACATTCACTTGTTGCCTTGGTATTCTAGTGTCTGACTCATCTTGAACTGTGTGTATTTCTTCGAAAGCATCCCCCCCATCTGTTTGAACTCATAAAATCTCTGGCGACATTTTAAAAGTTCACCCTTGTTGTGAGGTCTGCGGATGAAATGAGGTGACTTTTTTGCCGCCTCGCCCTCTGATGTCGGCTGACATTTTAGAAGCACCTTTGAGTGCTGGAGTCTCAAAGGAAAGAAAAATTGCTGTGGCATTGTCCAGCACTATTTTATTCTGGCAGTAAAACATGCACCTTCTCCCCACAAACCAATCAAAACCTTTTTTCTGTTCCGGTTATATTTTTAAGGCTCTTTTCAGAACGACAATATGATAAAAAATACTTAGCCTCACGCTTCTTCATGGTTGGCTCCAGATATGGACAGAACGTCTTATGGTTGTGTTGCTTTGCATAATACCGTCATTTTTTGCTTTAGCGTGCTCCCTGATTCCACGCGGCTTCCTCCTCAATCCTCTGCCTGATTTACATATGCACCACTTAATTACCACAGCCTAATTAGTTGGCAGTCTCATCTATCATTATGAGAAGGAGAGGGGACGTCTGTGTGTGTGTGCTGTTTGTGAGTGGGCACAGTTGTGTGTGTGTCTGTGTGTGCTGTTTGTGAGTGGGCACAGTTGTGTGTGTGTCTGTGTGTGCTGTTTGTGAGTGGGCACAGTTGTGTGTGTGTGCTGTTTGTGAGTGGGCACAGTTGTGTGTGTGTGCTGTTTGTGAGTGGGCACAGTTGTGTGTGTGTGTGTGTGTGTGCTGTTTGTGAGTGGGCACAGTTGTGTGTGTGTGTGTGTGTGTGCTGTTTGTGAGTGAGCACAGTTGTGTGTGTGTGCTGTTTGTGAGTGGGCACAGTTGTGTGTGTGTGTGTGTGTGCTGTTTGTGAGTGGGCACAGTTGTGTGTGTGCTGTTTGTCATAATCTAAATTCTTAATCAGTGATCCTCTTGTGTCAGTTTTCTGAACTGGGGAATCTTTGGGTTGGCTTTCAGCATGTCAAATTGATTGAATGTCAAACTGAATCAGGTTTTTCCACACCTGAACCCTGACTGTGTCCTGACTGTGTCCTGACTGGGTCCTGACTGGGTCCTGACTGTGTCCTGACTGTGTCCTGATTATGTGCTGGTACTGTTCCTGGGCTTTTTCTTGTGGACCCTGATGATTCCAGAAAAAAGCCATGAAGGACATACACTATCAATTTACAGTAAGGAATGAGTCATCGCTTTCCATTAGCAAATCTCTTCTTTTCCAATTAACCAATCCCATTGACTGACACAGCTTTGTCATTTCCAATCAGCTTATCCAGTGAGGGGTAGCAGGCCAACTGCTGTGTAACGGGGATTGATGAGTGTTAGACAGGTAGTTGCTGCGTTTCAGTCACTTCTGTGTGATTGTGTGCGTGTGTACATGCACGTCTGTGAGTGAGCTCATCACTCTGCCTGCCTGTCTGTCTGTGAGTCAGCTCATCACTCTGTCTGCCTGTCTGTCTGTGAGTCAGCTCATCACTCTGTCTGCCTCTCTTTCTGTCTGTCTGTCTGCATGTGAGATGAACTCACTCCTTCTAAAACATAGATGACTATTCCTTTATTTGTTCATGCAGTCAGAACCGTTCTCCATAGATAATTAAAGGCATTAGGTCTGGCTGCTGGTTCATTTTACGCTTGACGGCTCTTCACAAGAGCTATCGGGAGATAAACACCCAACAGAGCCACTAGGAGAGACTCTGACACCCAAACAATGGACCCAACGTGTATAAATGGCCTAGAGACATGGGCCTGAACAGGTGAACTCCATTCAGGGGCAACACAGTGGAAGGGACGAACGTCAACCCCGGCGTTTTCCTCATTGACAGGACCCAGACGTAGCCTACAGCCGAGTTGTCTTTGTTGTCAGCATATCTTGTGTTTTCCTTTATGTCGCCGGGCCTTGAGTTTAAGGAGAAGCTTGAGTCATTTCTGGACTGTAAGGCTTACAGTAGAGAAAGGACGATAGAATGAGTTAGGTCGAAGAAGACGGTGGGTCGTCCTTTGAAGTGTGAGCTAATATCTGCCCATTCAAAGAGACATCCTTACCTTATTTCACCGGTTACTCACTCTTTGTCAAGCTCCTGTGAAGGTTGGGTATCCGGTCCTGGTGTACCAGGAACAGTCAATACAGAACACTGTCAATAACATCCACATATCTCCTTTATAGAAATACTTTATTCAATATGTTGTACCTGTGTATACAATTGAGAGACACAAACTGTACAGTGCAGACAAACGCTTTTGCATATATATGTATGTAAAGATAGCGGTTCATTTACCGACGTAGTCTAGTTTTTTCTCGTTTTTGTTTTGATACACATAGCCTACAGTACCACATGCATATCTCCACTGCCTTCCTCGTTTACCATGCAACAGGTCGAGACGCAGACGGACTGGGAAAGAGAGTGACACCAGGGAGAGAGAGAGACTGGAGAAGGTGGAAAGATGGGCAGGGGAAAGGGAAACAGGGTGGTAGAGATTGTAGGGTGAGTGACAGATGGAGAAAAAGATAAAGAGAGATAGAGAGACAGAGAGAGAGAGAGAGAAGGATTGTACATTTGCACAGTCAAAGTGAATTCAGTTTTACAAAAACTGATCCAGTCTTACTTGAAGCAGTCAGTTGGAGATTGAGAACCAGAAGCACACACAGCTTACCGATGTCAGAATTCAATCAGGGACCTAAAAGAAAGTGTGGCCAATGCAGTTTGAACTATGACATCCCATAGCTTAAAGGCAGCCATGTTACTCCCTTTTGGCAATAGTGAATTGTCAAGAGGCAGCAACGTGGTTCCCGCGACTACATTTGGCCCAGTTCTCTCGCTAAAGGTCTCCGTTTTGAACAGGAACAGTATTAACCCAACAACACAACACCATCAAATCTCAGGTCAACATTTCTTTGTCAAGAACAGCAGCTTTTGTTCAGCTTGGTACGGACAAAACACTGGACAAGTACAGCAAATGTTGCTTCAACACTTTCCCACACACAGCCCAGTGGATTTATTTTTTATTTTTTACAGTTTATTTTTACAGTTTATCTTTTTGATTGTTTCCTATAGGATCTCGTCTAGCTAGCAAGCTTGCAGTAGCCCATTTAGAGCTACCATTGGCATCCATGGTCTGTTTGCTCATTGGCTATACAGTGACCGTGCACTTGAAGCTAATACGAGTCTTCAGGTTCCAGTCATGTTTACAGACTCTGTGATCTATCTTCGCTACATAAACAGGAAGTGACACAGCTCGACCCGCACAGTAAAAACGTCATCACTTAAAAAAAAAACATTACAAACCAACATCCTACCCATATTTCATTCGGACAATTGACAAGTAAAAGAGTTTGGGAAAACCCACAAGTAACGTTAAGGAAATCAATGGCTTTTGTAAAACGAAAGCTACAACTCCGAGATGGAATGGGAGGTTTGTAGTCACAGTGAGAAAGCAAACAGGTATAGGCCTATTGTAATCATTTAATAATGTCAATACAGAGCTAAACCACCAAGATCTAATTTGACCTCACTGTCGGTTCCTTATGGCGAAGCCACCGCTCTTTCAATATGTTACACATTTCTTGACCTTATCATCGTTGCTACGTGCATGTGCTAATGCTACCGTGTCAGTCACCTTCGGAACTTTTCAAATATTTTTCATATTTATTTTCAATTCATTCACAGAATCGAACTTATTATCCTTGGACCCGGAGAGAAGCTTGTAGACAAATACCACCCTTTTCCGTAAAGAGATTATGTGCTCTTGCTAGCTACTCTACTACCATGATTTCTATGATTTATCATGCGCTGTCCAATTGCTACTAACACATTCATATCTCATCTTGAGCACCAGTCCTCCTCACGAGCCCTAATTCTCATTCCAAGACCCAATTCTCATCTCTACCCCCAGTCCTCATCCCGACCCCCAGTCCTCACCCCGACCCCCAGTCCTCACCCCGACCCCCAGTCCTCACCCCGACCCCCAGTCCTCATCCCGGCCCCCCAGTCCTCATCCCGAGCCCCAGTCCTCATCCCGAGCCCCAGTCCTCATCCCGAGCCCCAGTCCTCCTCACGAGCCCAGTTCTCCTCACGAGTCCAGTCCTCACCCAAAGCCCCAGTCCTCATCCAGATCCCCAGTCTTCATCCCCAGCCCCAGTCCTCATTCAGAGCCGCAGTCCTCATCCCGACCCCCAGTCCTTATCCCGATAAATCAAGTATTGACCCCTTAATCTTTCACTAATTCAAATAACCTACAAACACACAGTGAGAAAGAGTCATGAAGATCCAAGAGATGTTGAGCTAAAGAGAGAAACGGATAGAGATTCAGTAGAAATGAGAGAGACTAAGAACATGTGAGAGAAAAAGATGGAATGAGAGAGGGAGTGATAACTATTTGAAAAATAGATGCTAATCTTGTTTTGAGTCTGTACAACAATCTATCCAGACGATTGCTGGTGCATTGTGGGTATAGAAATGTAAACAAACAAGCATTGAACTGACAAACAACCAATCGATTGTGCCAGCATGGAGGGTGGTTTTACAGAATGATAAAGGGGGCTTATGGGTAGCCATCAGCAGGCAAGGCTACCTGGCGAAAAGTTAGGGGGAAAATGCTTTCAGAAAAAGTAATTTTAAAGACTCGAAAAGGCATTCCGTTTCACGTATGTAGGGCATTTTGCTGTCCAAGTTTGTAGTTTATCTAGCTGATGAGGTCAGCCATTTGCGCTTCCCCTTCTCCTCATCTTTCTCCTCCTCTTCTCCACTCCTCCCCTCCCCCCCCAAATGGAGTGGTCCATTTCCACATCTCGAACCCCACTGCACCAAATCGCCCAAAAAGAGAAAGAAAGAGAAAGAGGCGAGAAAGAGAGAGGTGGTACTTAGCCCATAATTAACCAATCAGGGCCAGAGTTTGAGTGCAGCGGGCGGAGTCTCATGTCTGTTATGCGGCGGGAGAGGAGGTGCGAGGTTATGTCGCAGTCTCCTTCGGGTCGGGTTTGTTGACTGGCTTTCCCCCATTCATGGCCACCGGTTCACTGGTTGTACTTTTGCTGGACGGGACTCCGGCAACTTTAGGCAACGTCTCCCTGACGTCATGCAACGATGGTTCCTTGTACATTGCAACTATAGAAAAGAGGAGAGATAAGTGTGTGTGTGGGTGTGTTTGTACTGCGTATTAACACATGCGTATGTATGTACTTATCTGTGTGAGAAGGTGCCTTACCTTCTATAGGTTTGGGCAGGAAGTGAGCGGCTGGTTTGGTCTTCTTCACACGGTTACCCTTCATGGCTTGTCCCTCCTTGTTGAGTCCCAGGAACCATGCCCTCCCCGACTCATTCTGTCTGTACAGCATCGACGAGTAGATCACATAGTAGTTCTCAAACACAGATTCCTTAAACTTACACTCCGCTGTAAAAAGCTCCTGCAAGACACACGCACACACACGCACACACACAACGATTTTGGGTCAAACAACACTGGTACTACCATTCAATTACGTCCAATGTCTGCCCAACGTGCATGTATTTTTAGATAGATATATAGTGTCAACCAACTGCCATGACAGGTCTGTACATTTCATGGGCTAAATTCCACCAACAACTGTGTACTGAAGGACAGAGCAGTACTGTACTGAACCATTCAACCTGTGTACTGAAGGACAGAGTGGTACTGTACTGAACCATTCAACCTGTGTACTGAAGGACAGAGTGGTACTGTACTGAACCATTCAACCTGTGTACTGAAGGACAGAGTGGTACTGTACTGAACCATTCAACCTGTGTACTGAAGGACAGAGTGGTACTGTACTGAACCATTCAACCTGTGTACTGAAGGACAGAGCAGTACTGTACTGAACCATTCAACCTGTGTACTGAAGGACAGAGTGGTACTGTACTGAACCATTCAACCTGTGTACTGAAGGACAGAGTAGTACTGTACTGAACCATTCAACCTGTGTACTGAAGGACAGAGTAGTACTGTACTGAACTATTCAACCTGTGTACTGAAGGACAGAGTAGTACTGTACTGAACCATTCAACCTGTGTACTGAAGGACAGAGCAGTACTGTACTGAACCATTCAACCTGTGTACTGAAGGACAGAGTAGTACTGTACTGAACCATTCAACATTTGTACCTGAAGGACAGAGTAGTACTGTACAGAACTATTCAACCTGTGTACTGAAGGACAGAGCAGTACTGTACTGAACCATTCAACATGTGTACTGAAAGACAGAGCGGTACTGTACTGAACCATTCAACATGTGTACTGAAAGACAGAGCGGTACTGTACTGAACCATTCTCTGCTTTCAGTCCTTTAGAACATTGACATTCCCATCAGCTGTTCTTGTCCATCGACACCACAAGATGTGAGAGTCTCTCACCTGCCTGTGCCTTTGTTCCCAGTTACCATGGAAACGATGCAATGTCGAAGGGGGAAGAAAAGTAGGGTTGGGCTGTGGATGGGTGTGTGCGTATGTGTGTGTGCGATTGAAAAAATGTGAGTGTATTTTTGAGTGTGGTTGACTGACAACACATTTCCGTTTTCCATTGTCCTTATACTACACACTAGTTATCATTACCATGAACCTGTGATTGTCACTACCACACACCTCTGGTTGTCAATACCACACACCTCTGGTTATCATTACCACACACCTCAGGTTGTCATTATCACGCACCTCTGGTTGTCATTACCATGCACCTCTGGTTTTCATTACCAAACACCTCTTGTTGTCATTACCACACACCTCTGGTTTTCATTACCAAACACCTCTTGTTGTCATTACCACGCACCTCTGGCTGTCATTACCACACACCTCTGGCTGTCATTACCACACACTCCTGGTTTTCATTACCATGCACTTCTGGCTTTCATTACCAAACACCTCTTGTTGTCATTACCACGCACCTCTGGCTGTCATTACCACACACCTCTGGCTGTCATTACCACACACTCCTGGTTTTCATTACCATGCACCTCTGGTTGTCATTACCATGCACCTCTGGTTGTCATTACCATGCACCTCTGGTTGTCATTACCATGCACCTCTGGTTTTCATTACCACACACCTCTGGTTGTCATTACCACACACTCCTGGTTGTCATTACCATGCACCTCTGGTTTTCATTACCACACACCTCTGGTTGTCATTACCACACACTCCTGGTTGTCATTACCATGCACCTGTGTTGTCATTAGCAGGAACCTCTGGTTGTCATTAGCAGGAAGCTCTGATACAATTATAACATCCTGAACCTTAATAGTTTACATTGGGTTAGTCTGCTTGTCCTCTCCTTTCTCTGCTCTGAGATGCAGACAGGTTTCCGCTATTTTGCTTTCACTATCCTGAGATTTTATTTAAAGATTGAGGGGAGACAAGGAGAGGAAGCCATTTTACACTATTGAAATAAACCATGTGTATGGAACAATGTTATAGAACACCGGCTTTTGTAGAAAAGAAGAAGATTGTTAAGAAATAGAAGATGTAGAAAGAGAAGAGTGTTGTTTTGGACAGAGAGGACAAGGACAGAGAAGAGTATTGTTGTAGACAGAGAATAGGAAAAAGAAGGGAAGATGGAGGAATAGAGAATAGTCAAGAAAAATTGTCAAGGGAGAATGTGTCTTCTGGGAAACATACACATAACCACAGCAAACTATTAGGGACATTAACTTTCGTTGTCCTTAAAAAATCTTGTTTTCACTAACCCTTGTCGTAGCCCTTACTATAACCCTTACCATCAACCTAACCTTAACCATCTACCTAACAACCTAACCTTAACCCTTACCATCAACCTAACAACATTACCATAACCCTTACCATCAACCTAACAACATTACCATAACCCTTACCATCAACCTAACCTTAACCATCTACCTAACAACCTAACCTTAACCCTTACCATCAACCTAACAACCTAACCTTAACCCTTACCATCAACCTAACAACCTAACCTTAACCATCTACCTAACAACCTAACCTTAACCCTTACCATCAACCTAACAACATTACCATAACCCTTACCATCAACCTAACCTTAACCATCTACCTAACAACCTAACCTTAACCCTTACCATCAACCTAACAACCTAACCTTAACCCTTACCATCAACCTAACAACCTAACCTTAACCATCTACCTAACAACCTAACCTTAACCCTTACCATCAACCTAACAACCTAACCTTAACCCTTACCATCAACCTAACAACATTACCATAACCCTTACCATCAACCTAACAACCTAACCTTAACCATCTACCTAACAACCTAACCTTAACCCTTACCATCAACCTAACAACATTACCATAACCCTTACCATCAACCTAACCTTAACCCTTACCATCAACCTAACAACATTACCATAACCCTTACCATCAACCTAACCTTAACCCTTACCATCAACCTAACAACATTACCATAACCCTTACCATCAACCTAACAACATTACCATAACCCTTACCATCAACCTAACCTTAACCCTTACCATCAACCTAACAACATTACCATAACCCTTACCATCAACCTAACAACCTAACCTTAACCATCAACCTAACAACCTAACCTTAACCCTTACCATCAACCTAACAACCTAACCTTAACCATCTACCTAACAACCTAACCTTAACCCTTACCATCAACCTAACAACCTAACCTTAACCCTTACCATCAACCTAACAACCTAAACTTAACCATCTATCTAACAACCTAACCTTAACCCTTACCATCAACCTAAAAACCTAACCATAACTCTAACCATCTAACTTACAACCTTACCTTAACCAACAGATTTAAAAGAAGTAATTGCCTTTTTCTAAATGGAAATCTGTAAAATAAATACTTTTAGTAAAGCCAATTGTAATACTTACACCAAGCTTAACACTTGAGAGAAATAAATTAAAATATTTAAACACTTGAAAACTACCTATTTGCACATTAATGCCCCTTTGGGACAATTTTTTTTATTATATCAGAAAATGACTGGGGTCAGTTATCATGTGGTGAACTATCAGCTGAGGTTAGACGTGCAGTCCGAGGGCTGATCTAGGATCAGTATTTAAAACAGAGAGTGACCTGTACCTGTACTTCTTCCACAGAACCATCTGGTCCCAGTAGAGAAAGCCTGCTTATTGTTTTTTTCTGTCAGGGGAGGCTAGTGTGTGTGTGTGTTTGTGTGTGTCCTGCGGTGAGTGGGTGTATATTTGTGCCTCAAACACTGCTCATTATCACACTGCTAATTACCCAGGGGAATTGTGGGTAAACAAATAAAGTGACAGAGAGGAAAGAGGGAAAGAGCAGGAAGAAGACTGGAGAACAACAGAAAAAGAAACTAAAGAGGAGAACAGAAAGTCTATGTAAATGGAGTGTCTAAAAGAGGCAGTCTGTTGTAGTATATCTGGTGAAAAGTATCCAATTAAACATTATTATTCTCAAATAGTTGTTGGAGCAAGTTGGCAATAAAATAGCAAGAACGAGAGATAGGTATGTGGTCCGTGTAGCACTTGACTGAAAGAACATTGTTCTCAAGATTTATTGGCACCCTTAGTAAAGAGAACCTCTGAAAACTGGTATTGTTGTTTATCAGCTCAATCTTACTTGTAATTTAATGAAACTTCTTTGTTAAGTTGTTTCCCTTATTTTGGAGATGGACATTCTCAGTGTAACATATTTATTTACAGGCATTAAATAAATAATTATGGTCAATAACTTTCTCTTATTTTATTAGTGTGCTCTCTCTGATCTCTCCCATCTTGTTAGATAAGAGAGTCTCCGTGAAACAGGAAGTCATGGATGACCTCTCAAGATTTCCTAACGATACAGAAGACCTTAAGAGAAAATACACTAACGAGCCAAATTAGTATGACCACTCACAGGTGAAGTGATGACAAGGTCTGAGTAGATTACACGGTAAGCGAACATTCCGTTCTCATAGTCAACGTGTTGGATACAGGAGAAATGGGCAGTAGAAAAGACAATTTCAGTTGAAACTGAACAAAAAAAGGTCAGAATTAACTACTAATATTACAAGTAATGACTTGTATATTGACAGCATGTAAATATCCTACGACTGTCTCTACATTTCCCATTTGGATTGTGTCTTTTGTCTCCGATTACTTCAGCACCGACATCTGTTTTGCCATGACAACTAGGGCGGAGTCACGTAAACGTTTCCCCACTCACTGATTTGACTCCGCATGCAATCAGTTACATGAACTAGGACTGATTTCTATCTATTGCGATGCACTGCAACTATTTCCCAGGCAATTCCTGGGGGGGTGACACGAAAGCTACCCAGATAAAACGCTGTTGTAAGCAACATAAATAGTGTATAAACAGCTTGGCACGATGTGGTCTTTCAAAATGGAGAGTTATACAGTAGGATCCTGCTGGTGTGTTGTGTGTTTTGTCTTGTCGTCCTTTAGTGAGGATCACACACGCTCTTTCTTTCAACTCAACACACCTTTCATCTAGTCAATCTGTCTCTGCCTGTGGTTCCAGACATCACAAGGAATTATTGTCATAACAGCACACGTACCTACATTCAGCACATACACACAGTTGTACACAAATACGCACACACACACACACAGATTTCCTGTACACACAGGCACCTTCTAGCAAGCAAAAGCACACACACACCTAATGCAGCCAGGTTCTACACGCTTTGAAGTGAGGATGAAGAGGACTGGAAGTGACAAACACACACGCACGCACACACACATACACACACCTGGCGTTCACTACCCATCAGCTGGTAAAGGTCTGCCAAAAAACAGATTCTCTGTTTCAGAGAGGAGAGAGGTTGAGTGAGATAAGTTGAGAGTGAGAGGTTTAGAGAGAGAGAAGTTGAGAGAGGGTGAGAGAAAAAGGGTGAGAGAGAAAGGGTGGGAGAGAGAGAGGGTAAGAGGTTGAGAAAGAGCAGGTGAGAGAGAGAGAGGGTGAGGGAAAGAGGTTGAGAGAGAGTGGGCGAGAGAGAAAGCGGGAGAGAGAGTGAGTGGGAGAGAGAGAGGGTGAGGGAGAGAGGTTGAGAAAGAGAAGGTGAGAGAGTGAGGGTGAGGGAAAGAGGTTGAGAGGTTGAGAGAGAGTGGGAGAGAGAGAGTGAGAGAGGCCGGGAGAGAGAGGGTGAGGGAGAGTGGGTGAGAGAGAGTGAGAGAGAGAAGGTGAAAGAGAGGTTGGGAGGCATAGCCTAACCCATGATTATTGCATTCACCACTGAATAAACAGCCAACTGCACCTCAACCCCCCCCACACACACACACACACACACACACACACCGCAGACACATGTACCCACACACTGACACACACACACACACACACACACAGACGTGACACACACGCACTGACACACACAGACACACACACACATGTACACACACACACACACACACACACACACACACACACACACACACACACACACACACACACACACAGACAGGGCTCCTGATCCCTCTCCTGGCTCTTTATCATCAAATTGGACAGGCCACTCCTGGCAGGCATCCAGAACAACCACAAAGGGGCGAGGAGGCGATGGGAGTTGACACAGGTGAGTGTTTCAGTGACTGTGTTTTATTCATGGGGTTTATTTGTCAGATTTAATTCTACAGTTACTGTCTAGTTGTTAATCTACCCGTGGTATGTTCCCCTCAGACGGCACAGTGCTTTTTAGAAGGAGGGGGTGGATTTTGGTCAACAGTAAGTAAATAATTTTAGCAGAAAACGTCATTCATTCTGTAGAGATTTTATTGTGATCTCTCCTCTTACTGTGCAAATACTGTCCAAGGTAAGTGTTTCAATGAAACAGGATCGCTGTTGCCTCCTCTGTCCTCTACAACAGCATCCATATAAAGAGGTTATGGAGGCTATGGTAGATGGAACTCTAAGACCTGTGGGTCACGGGTATATTTCTTACCGGGAGGGTAAAAACCAATGGACAGGCTTTTCTCCACCGACCCAATTTACACTTCAGACAACCCTTCACACGAGGAGAGACATCGATAGATTTTGCTCTCGTTACAGTGCAGGTGTGTATGTGCTGTGTAAGTGTGTGCGTTGTGAGTGTGTGTGCGTACTGTCACTGTATGCAGTGTGTGTAGCGCGAACGGTGTGCAGGCATTAGCGCCTGGATGTGTGTGTGTGTTTTTCACACTCATCTACACACACTCTCTATGCTGGTTTCCTACAGCCTCTCGTCGTTTGGTAATTAACACATACTAGATCATTTCACACGAGGCCATCTGTTGACTGCAGAAAAATGGACAGAAAGACAGATGAGTCTCTGTGCTTCTTGTCTTCTCTACATCCAGGAAAGGTGTCTAGAATGTCTGACCGATGTGCGTAGCGATACGACGATTGGCTTCCTTCTGAAGCATACCCTTCGGGAGGAGACTCAGTTAAAGACACTATTCTGGGATCTTACTGTAATTCCAATTCTACACTACTTCCAGTCGGCTATCTCCTGCTATCTCCTGCTTTTGGATTCATCTAAGAGGAGCATCTATTAATCATTAAGTACAAGCTGGTCATCAATACTGTTACATTCTTTTAAGTACCAAAGTGAGAAAAGGGTATTGTAATCAATTATATTTTTGGGTAGATATCAGACAATATAGGGTGAGCCCCTTTAACAATAACATAATATACAAAATGAATTACTCCTTTTATTCTGAATTAAAAGGCATTACACTGATGGTGTGTATTTTCTACTTAGCAGTGATTTTGTGTCTGTGTGTGTGTGTGTGTGTGTGTATGTGTTTGCGCGCGTCTCTCTGGTCGTGCGTGTGGGATGTCCCCAATCAATAATTCAAAAACAGCCCTTATCCTCTGTCTCCATCCGAACAGAGAGAGAGAAACATAACATCACATATCTTCTTCTAAAAAAACAACTAAACAAGTGCCCGTCGGCTTTCCTCTCTGCAGCATAACAAGCTATTCTCCGCCTGTCACTCTCCTTCGCTCTGACACGGCGAGAAGAAAGGCGAGGAAAGAGGGATATTTGGAGAAAAGAAAGGGCCAGTTCAACCATTTCAACCTTCTGTCTCTCAGACTGTTCTTGTGTGTCAGGGCTGGGAATAATTCATATTCCTGTCAGCTTCTTCCTATCTCTCTCTCTCTCTCTCTCTCATCTCCAGCTTTCCCTCTCTGCATCTCCTGCTCTCTCTCGCCTTCTCTTCATGTCACACTCATCTCACCCACTCTCTTTCTCGCTATCTCTCTCTCACACCCCCTCTCTCACACCCCTCTCTCCTTCTCAAGCCACCCCCCACCACCACCACCAACACCACCACACACACACACACACACACACACTTAAGGAGCCTCTGAAGTTTCCTTGGAGACAAGGAGAGAGAGAAAAGAGGTTTTGGGCACCAACGGAGGGGGCATTTAATGTGAAGCGTTCTCTTTTTCTTTCTCTCTGCTGGTCTTTTTTACTCTACAGCTCCTTATTAAAACACAACCTGTCAAATGTTCTTTGACTTAGACGCTAGTGTCTTATAGGGACATGCCCATCAATCTCATTCCAATATTACAGATATAAATCTTATAAAGAAGCCATGTACTGTTCAAACCGAAGAAAAATGTCGTCTGCACTAAATGGCTTCCTAAATCCTGTTAACCTGTTAAGTTCAATGGAGTCTACTCTCTTAAAAATTGATTTTAAAATGGTTCTTCAATTGTCCCCAGAGGATATTTTGTCATTCCGCATAGAACGCATGTACAACTCTGGGTTTCATGTAGAAACCTCTGTTTAAAGGGTTCTACTTAAAAGTAAGCACACACACACACTGTATACCCGTCCATTAAACATACAGCACTGCACACACACACACACACACTGTATACTCGTCCATTAAACATACAGCACTGCACACACACACTGTATACTCGTCCATTATACAGACAGCACTGTACACACACACTGTATACCTGTCCATTAAACATACAGCACTGTACACACACACTGTATACCTGTCCATTAAACATACAGCACTGTACACACACACACACACACTGTATACCCGTCCATTAAACATACAGCACTGCTCACACACACACACACACACACACACACACACACACACACACACACACACACACACACACACACACACACACACACACACTGTATACCCATCCATTAAACATACAGCACTGTACACACACACTGTATACCCATCCATTAAACATACAGCACTGTACACACACACTGTATACCTGTCCACTGTTCTACTAAACATATTGCACTGTACACTATTCCACTAAACATATTGCACTGTACACTATTCTACTAAACATATTGCACTGTACACTGTTCTACTAAACATATTTCACTGTACAATGTGCTACTAAACATATTGCACTGTACACTATTCTACTAAACATATATCACTGTATACTATTATACTAAACATATAGCACTGTACACCGTTCTACTTAACATATTTCAATCTACATTGTTTGACAAAACATATTGCACTTTACGTTGTTCAACTAAGCATATTGCATCTTTTTTTCCGACTAAACATATTGCGCTGCACTAAAACACTATGTCACTCTTCCAAACATATAAAACTATAAAAAAACTATATCCTGCTTTACAAAACATAGAAAACTGTAGAAAATACTATACTGCTCTATTAAACATACTGCACTAGACACACTGTAAACTATATTAGATAACACCTCACTAAATGTTACAGCTTCTAGGGGAAAAGCTGTATTGCTTCTTAAGATTGCAAGGATCTTGTTGAACCATGTGTATACAGGTTAAATACAGCAATAGGTCCTGACGGCTGGAATTCTTTGATGGAGTAAATAAACATTAGATGTATTTCTTTTTTCTATTCATTTATTTTATTTGAGGTGTTATTTATTGAAAATATCAGCGGGGTTGACATGAGAATGCAAAGAACGTGGCAGACAATGATGCTCAATGTTAATTCATATACACCTATGCATCATTTATTGTGGTAGAGCATGCTGAAAGCATCGCCAGGGTTGTGGGTTTGAATCTCACAGGGGTTCTGGGGAAGCAGAGAATGACAACCTAAAAATATATTCACTTCCCTTAATGCTAATTAGACATTATTAATCCAGAATCCCTGATATTGTATCTCGAGCGTACCCGTGCTATTCATCTGATTTTGTGGTTTAAAACAAATGACCTTGCCAAGAAGAATATTATAAATGTGGGATTGTGAATATTTACTGAAGCCTTTGACAACATGGTTCACTGTGGTTCCTAAGGTTGGTCCATTCACTGATCTATGTAACATGTGGTTAGAGATGATAGACATACAGTCAATAACCTCTGATTGCTGTATTCACACATGCACACTGATTTGTGTACTGATTTGTTTTTAAAAATAACCTGGGCGTAAATGCATCCTCAATACCTGTTTTAATGTATAGAAGAGAACAGTTCACTAAACCTTCTGAAAATCAGATGATCCAGCATGGATCAGCTGACACCAACTCAGATAAGGTATGCACTCACTGATGAGTAGAGGTGTCCTTCCCCGTTCATGGCAATGTACAGACCGGTCTTGACTGACTGGATGGCCACCACTCGAAGGCCCACTGGGATGAGGTTAAACAGAGCTGAGGGAAAAATCAAATTAAAGATAATTGAAAATCAACGTGAATTGTTCGTGGTCAACAAGCAGGGCGGAATTCCTGACTGACTTTAATCCTTGCATACATGCAACCTGTGAGCACCCCTGTTACTTCATTGCCTCTCTGAATAATGCAGAATCCCTGATATTGTATCTCGAGCGTACCCGTGTGTGTTCCTCTACGAGATATCAGTGACTTTCAGAGGGAGACAGGGGTATGTCTCGAGCTGCTCCGGCAATAGCTTTCCACTAATGTCCATTACTGGATCTGTCTGTCTTGGTGTACGTATATGATTACGAATGGGCCGATAAGACTCAGCTACTGAGTACTGAGAATTGTGTTCAGGCATAGTTTAAGTGAAGGTCATAAAAAATCACTAAAGAATTTAAAGTTCCCAGGAGAAGAGGGGGCTTCAGCATTTGTTAGAGACAGAGGCATGTTTGGTGTATTGGATGGAAATGAACGTTTGGAACCACCAAGACTCGTACTGTAGCTGGCCGTTCGACCAATCTAAGTTACCAGACAGGCGCCACGTCAGGAAAAGAACGGCACGGCTCATCATCTGGCCTAAAGATGCCGAATGATTGTTTGTGGGGAGACCTAAAGGTCAAAGTTCAACAATGCTCCTCATACAATCTGACAGAGCTTGAGAGAATCTACATGGAAGAATGGGAGGAAGTGCCCAAATATCTTTACGAGCAAAGTTGATAGAAGCATACTCAAGAAGAGTGAGTATGCTTCACATTTACTGAATAAAGGGTCTAAATACATATGTAAAATACATATGTACATTTTAGTGAAATTAAATTAAATTTCACTAAAATGGCCCACATAAAAATTGCTGGTGTCTGTTAAGATTTATTATGAGATATTGTGTGAACGTTCCGAATACTTAAAAAGGACTATAAACGCAAGCTACTCGTTTTCATAATTAAGCAGACTGGGTTATGGAGAGACACTTACAGTTAGTTGATTTGTCTTGAGACATCTAGTGGGATGACCACATCACTTGAACACATGAATGGTTGTGAAGATGAACAGTCAAGGAAGAAAGAATTTGATCCCCTGCTGATCATGTACTTTTGCCCAGTGACAAAGACATTATCGGTATAATTTGAATGGTAGGTTCATTTGAACAGAATAACAACAGAAAAATCCAGAATTACAAATTTCAAATAAGTTATACATTTATTTGCATTTTACTTTTAGAATAGTGTTAAATAAGTATTAGAACTCTTTGCAAAGCATGACTTAGTACTTGGTGGCATAAAACTTGTTGTCAATCACAGAGGTCAGACACTTCTTGTAGTTAGTCACCAGGTTTGCACACATCTCAGGAGGGATTTTGTCTCCTCTTTGCAGGTCCACTCCAAGACAGTAAGGGTTTGAGGCTGACGTTTGGTATCTCGAACCTTCAGCTCACTCCACAGATTTTCTATGGGATTAAGGTCTGGAGACTAGCTAGGCCACTTCAGGCCCCATCCATTGGCCCTTTGATGCGGTGAAGTTGTCCTTTCCCCATAGCAGAAACACACCCCAAAAGAATAATGTTTCCATCTCCATGTCTGACAGTGGGGATGGTGTTCTTGGGGTCATAGGCAACATTCTTCCTCATCCAAACACGACTAGTTGAGTTGATGCCAATAGCTTGATTCAGATGTTCATTGGAAAACTTCAGACGCCCTGTACATGTCCTTTCTTGAGTAGGGGGACCATGCGAGCACTGCAGGATTTCAGTCCTTCACGGCGTAGCCTTGAGATCATTGACAAGATCCTCCTGTGTAGTTCTGGGCTGATTCCTCACCGTTCATGGTCATTGAAACCCCACGAGGTGAGATCTTGCATAGAAGCCCCAGACCGAGGGAGATTGATAGTTATTATGTGTTTTTTCCATTTGTGAATAATCGCACCAACTGTTTTAACCTTCTCACCAAGCTGCTTGGCAATGGTCTTGTAGCCCATTCCAGCCTTGTGTAGGTCTACAATCTTGTCCCTGATATCTTTGGACAGCTCTTTGGTCTTGGCAATGGTAGAGTTTTGAATCTGATTGATTGATTGCTTCTGTGGACATGTGTCTTTTATACAGGTAATGAGCTGAGATCTCTTAAAGGGAGAGCTTCTAATCTCAGCTCGTTACCTGTATAAATGACACCTGGGAGCCAGAAATCTTGCTGATTGACAGGGGATCAAATACTTATTTTTATAATTTATTTTAAATGCGTTATTCTGGATTTTGTTGTTGTTATTCTGTCCCTCAATGTTCAAATAAACCTACCATTACAATTATAAACTGATCATGTCTTTGTCAATGGGCAAATGTACAAAATCAGCAGAGGATCAAATAATTTCTCCCTTCACTGTATGAGAAGTGACGTTTCTAATCCCCAACCATGTAATAGCCATAATAATTGCAATAGCATGTGATAATGTGTGACATCACACTTGAAATAGAGACTTCGTCATTTGTGTTGTCGTGTGCCAACGGTTATCTGTGTACATTTGACTCTTGTGTTATTGGAAGACTTCTAATAAAATGTCAGTTTCAACTCTGTGTGTGTCAGTGTGTTTGTTTGTTCATTTCTGTGTGTGTCAGTGTGTTTGTGTGTATGTTTAGCGTGCATTGTGTGTGTGTGTTCATGTGTGTTTGTGAGTGTGTGTTCGTGCTGACTCACAGGAATTAGTGCCATCATCTTTGGTCCCGTCCAGACAACCATCTGGGTTCATCTGCAAGTAGTATCCCTGCCTGCAATACAGCCTGGTCACAATGCCCTTGAGCTGTGGATCTACCAAGAGAGCAAGAGAAACCGGGCAAGAAAATGAGAGAAAGAGAGTGAGAAACAGGCAGAGGGGAAGAGAAGAAGAAAGAGTGGGATTAGTGTGATTGTCATTAAAATTGTGGCCTGACTCCAGTGTGAAAGTTCTAGACCGGAGGATCAGGAGGATTATTTTATCTCAACCGTGATATCTGCCGAGTTTTTACACAAAAGAGCAGGGAGACAGAGCAAAGCACAGGGGAAAACGCTCTTCATCTCAGGCACATTTGAGACTGACAGTCGATGCTGTGCAACACACGTGCAGAGTCCTGAGACTAAATTATTTTCTCTCCCCCCGAAGTGCCAGAGACAGAGAGAAATATTTTTTAAACAGAGAAAGCGTGGGTATGACCAAACAGTGAACATGGTGAACAGCAGTGGTCTCTAGGAGGGCTGAGGGAAAACAGGGAAACAAATGAACAGAGGGAGACCACAGGGATAACCAAAGGTGAAGTAGATTCATCCAAACACAGAAAACCTATTAAATTATTCTGATTCTTAATTATATTGCCCCTACACATACAACCCTTTGCTCTATGCAGTGAAAATTGATCAACACACACGCAGACCGCGCCCTCCAGTGTAACTGCACAGTGTGAAATATATGTATATGTCGATTTAACACACAGTTTGAAGGGTAACTATCTGCACAAGGATTTTAAGTTTGCACAACATTTCGGCATCCAGCTGAACCAACAACACAAATCAAACTGTACATTACAAACTGTACATTACATTCACACTGAATTGAATTTCAGGCTGAGTGAATATTCAATTCAATTTGAGAAGGTATTGTTGCTTATTTGCATATTTCCCACTGCCTGGGTTTTAAAATGATTTGTAATGATCACCCATGGTTCTATTTTTAGAGGGTAGCACTATTGTAGCTTTCAATAAGTGACCAACAAGAACATGTGTTATCTTCGTAATGTTACTCTTTATGACTATGCATCATTCAGTATATGAGGTTTCTTTAACGGCCTATTTCAAACTCTTCGGTTTGAAACATCAATTCAAAGTATGCTGGCTTGCATAATGGTGAGTAACTATATTTGGATTCCAAATTTAGGATATCCAGCATCTGATTCTGATTCTGGTGAATGCCTTTCTTACTCTAGTAAGCCAGCCTGTTCAAAATTAGCTGACTTCATCGAGAGATTGTTCAGTAAACACACTTTAACACATTAGCTGATCGAAACGTCCCTTTGAAGTCCACTCAACTCCTTTAACAACATTGATGACTAGAGAACTCTAAGTAAGGGTTCCCCAAACTGTGGAACACAACTATTAATCTGATGCCCAGCACGGTGGTAGACCTCACCCAATACACACATCCCTCTCTCTCTCGGTCTTCACACACACACAGACCGCACCCTCTTCTGATTTTCTACAGCAATGCGGGAATCCCCTTGTGTTGTAAATGCGTGAGTTTCAGACGATTAAGGTATGCTCCAATGAACATGACAGACTTTGACTGCAGACGAGACTGACCCAGTTCAGGAGAGAGAGAAAGGGAGAGAGAAAATGAGAGATGCAGATTTTCCATTTCTTGGGGCTCCCATCGTTCCCACCAGGATCGGAGGTACAACAACAGGAATTGGTTCCTATCACTGACATGCTGGTGGTCTGTCTGTTCAGCTCAAATTTAGACATATTTTTTTGTTTTTGAAGACCTGTAAGAAAGAGTCTGAAAATTTTAACTTGGGATAGGAAAATTGCCTTTAATCGTGAAACACTGTTCAGTTGCTACTAATGACAAAAACACAGTCAAAATGAGAAGCAAGAGATGGAGTCACTTAAATGAGAACAGAGGTTGGCTCTGATCTCTAGATGTATTTCAGCGGTACAGATTAACTTAGAGAGGGCCATTATAACACTGTTTAATCGAGTGTGTCAGGGCTTCCTCTAATATCCTTTTGAGTCTGGGTGTGTGTGTGTGTTTATCTCAGCAGGGAATCCTTCTGTTCCATATGGGCGTTAAGTGAAAGAGTGTTTAGACCATTGACTCCCACTTAGAGACAATGAGAGTATCAGGAAACCACATCTGTGCTTTAACTAGACCCTCCTTAAGAACGTCTTTTATGAATTGTCTCGTTTTGGTCAGCATCGATGGCATTAAGGATAAAGTCAGAAAAGTGTATCTTTTGACATCCATTAATCTGATTTCTATTTTACCGAGAATATCGATTTGTTTTGTTTCCTACGTCCTCCGTGTTACTAGGGGAAAATTCCTGTCTCCTCAAATTCCCATATCCTTTCTGTTACTAGGGAGACTGTTCCAGGATTCCCTCTTTCTATGGGTTGCCATGGAGACAGCCGTGTGATTCCAATGTCCCTATTTGCTTTTCCAGAGAAAGGTATTCCCCCGTCTTTGTCTGCCGAGTTCCAACAGCGTTTGTCTCCAGTTATTGTGCACAAAGGTCAAGATAATTTAAATAAAAACAACAATCTTAAATAGAACATCATCAACATGTTCAATATAAATCATGTATTATGCCATGAATCAAACTGTCAATATCATAACATGCTGTATTGCGCGAAAGCAATCATAATTTGTCCTCAGTGGTAAACCATTAACATGATGACTTTATGTGTGTTCTCAAGTCAAATAAAGGCTGTGAATTATATGATCAATTAACAATTTGCGCCTATTTGTGACTAGAGTGTGGAGGTAAGAAAGGGCACATATTCATGACTTCCAGAAGCAGAAGACTGGCTATTGACAGTATTGGAATATTGCCTACATATCTATAAGGAGAGTGTGGATTGTGGAAAAGATACTATAAATCAATAAAATTACTAATAGTAAAAGTATTACACAGTTACTCTTATGCAAAAGACGAAGACAGCCATGAAAAAGTCCTTACGTAAGGATCCGATATATATGTTTTTATCCAGAGACAAAAGTTTTGATCTGTATATTCTGAAAATGCTCATGCTTGCGTCATCCCTGAATTACATCTCAGGGTGTAAGTGAATGCCTCCATTCTTCTAGATAACAGCTGGCCTGATCTCCTGTTGCTTTGATGGTTGAGATGGATGTTAGTGAATGATGAAGACTAGCGATTTGGAAAACACAATAAGATAGAGATAGAGTTATTGTTAACAGCAGCGCACATGGATAGAAAAGGGTAAATGAAGGACAGAGAGAGAGGGAGGGAGTAGAGAGGGAGGGAGGGAGTTAGTAGGTCCTTCTATAATCAAAGGAGACATTACTAAATTTCCCTGCCACAGAAAAATGAATAAGTGAACAAAAGAGACGTTTGACAGTTCAAAGCAAATTTTGTTCACATCTCCTGTTTCCCAGCTTCTCATCCTATTCCTCTTTCTTTTCGCTCTCCACCCCTTCAACTACATCTTTGCTACCTAATTTCATCCATGCACTCGTTCATTCATTATCTCCTCTTCTGCGTTTCCCCTTCTTCTTCTTTGCCTTTTGGTCCCTCTAACCCGTTTTCTTTTTGTCCTTTCTTTCCTTCGAGTCCTTTCTTCTTCCTCCACTGTCTCTCTCATCCTTTCCCTCTTCCTGTTCTGCTGCTTCCTTCACCGCTCACACCCCTTCCCTCTTCTACTGCTACTCCTCTCCTACTCCTCATTTCCTCACCAACTGCTCTCCCTGAGGGAATAGATGGGCAAACCTGATTGTATATTTCATTTTTGACAGAATGCTTGAGGCAACTCCTCTAAACTACACTGCTTCTCTCTCCATCTTTGTTTTTGTCCGTCTGTCTGCCAGCCTGTCTCGATCTGCCTCTGTACTGTGCTCTGCATGCCTGAACATGCATGTGCATGTAGTCCTGATTGTGTGTGTCTGTGTGCGTGCACCCCATCTAGCAGGCCACAGGTTGCACTGAATGTCACTGGCATGACAAAATGGCTGTCACTTGACTGAGGTTGCCAAACCACCATCGCTCAGGCTTCGCTACGCTATTCTTATGCATTTTTGGTGTCAGACATCCTATGAATGATGTAGTACAGACCAGCCATGTGATCCAAGCTATGTCAAACAGAACGGGCCACATTTCAAAACCTGTCTCCGTTAATTGACTCAATCTTATTCGACATCATGGCCAACTATAATATGTCCTGGTTCAATTAAATATTCTATATGACAACCCGATTCACACTTTCACCCTTAAACGTATTCTAATAATGTGTTTAATGCTTGTATTTTAATGTCATATGGATCTTGTCTGGCTAAAATTCCCACGAGACTCACAATCAATAGAAAAACAAACCATTGATGGTAGACTATTATAATACATAAAAGGTATTTAAAAACTACAGTCCCAACTTTAAAATTTGTAATTTTAAGCACTATTGAGAGGCATTGGCGTCAATAAGAACTATCGGCGTAAAGGACAAAAATGGCAATTTAGTCAAACTTACCCGCCACTCTGCTCAGTCTACTTTCGTCTCCTACAGCTAATAATGCATGTAGGTTTAAACTATTGAACCATTGGAGCTACCAAATGCCTACTCACTCCCATTCAGCTAATCATGCATGCATAGGTTTAAACTATTGAACCATTGGAGCAACCAAATGCCTACTCACTCCCATTCAGCTAATCATGCATGTAGGTTTAAACTATTGAACGGTTGAAGCTACCAAATGCCTACTCTCTCCCGCTCGCGCAATGACAACAGTAACGTATGCGCGCGCCTCCCGCGCTTTTCCCTCAGCCCCACACCTTGTCTCCGTAGCCTCCTCTTCTTCAAGCCGAAGATTCTCACTTTGGAGAAGATGTCGACCAAATTCCCGTTACAAAGTCCTTTATTCTTGTTGGGGCTTCGTCTTCTGCGGTGTGGCGTTGGACGGTGGACTTGTTGTTCCCGCACCTGTCTCTTCTGTCGGATCAAACCGCCGGCAATAGCTGCCATGTCTCAGCCGAACAACCGGTGGGCGAAGGTAAACTACACCGAGCCCGTTTCCAGTCGTATCCGTTGGGCACGGAGCGCAGACGACACAAAACACGCGTTTCTGTTCGGTTTGCGGCTACAGCCCCATAGCTGTGTCAATGTCTCGTCTTCAGGCTACCCGTCAGAAAAACATTTCGATATACTACGCAATCAAGTCCAAATGCCACATTTCGGTGACGATAATGAACATCGCGTTGTCATTTTCTAACGGCAATTCAGCAACTATAGCAACCGGTCCGCGTGGCAGTCAAATGCGTTCGAAATAGAGCGTGCGAATCCTTGGAGAGAATCTGTAAACTGACATGTCCGATATCCGTACCTGGTCATGTTTTTTTTGTTTGTATTAAATGTCAGTGACGTTTGATGTCACATTGTCCGAAAACACGAAAATAATTGTCGAAAGGATTTTGTTCTCCTGCTGCTCGCCCAAATATGTCCAGACTACCTCTCCGTCAGTCTTCTCCCGCGGTGAACACAAAAAAATATGGCCAATCGAAAATGTGAACATGTAAGTTGAAGCCACACGCGCGCCCTGCTGGGAGCCAGTCGCTCAAAACAAACGAAGCGATTTTAACGTAATTATCTGTCGTGAAGGACGCACGCCACAGACGCCGCCCGGGTGGGGCTCGCTTCTGGAAAGAGGTGTGTGTGTGTGTGATGCTTGCCTCGCGCGCACCGACTCACCAAGTCAGTGCGCCAATGAGCCGGTCTCTGCTTTGCAAAAAGTATACCAACAGTAAACGGGTTCTAGGCACCACGGAATGGCACACCGTCAGCCACTCGGGATGATTCAAGAGATACAATGTCACGAAGATAGACATTGACTTAAAAATGCCCGCAGGAACTTTCCTGCATCAGGTAAAATGATGACGCAATTTCTCTCACGCTCTAAAAACTTCCAGCACGTCTGATCTTTTTTTCTACACGTGAAGGTAAAGGGGCTAGTAGAAAAGGGTTGGCTCCCGTCTTCTCTGAGAGATGTGAATAATAAAAACCAGGCGAATAGAGCTATAGCCTCATCAATCTAAGAAAAAGAGAACCGCCCGGACCCTTCAGACAGAAATATATTGTGTGTGTGTGTGTGTGTGTGTGTGTGTGTGTGTGTGTGTGTGTGTGTGTGTGTGTGTGTCAGATCCCAGTCCCTCGTTCTGAACAGTCTTTTGAAAAAAAACGAGCAAAAAGCGAGTGAACGCCTCCTAAAACTGACTGTTAGGGCTTCCACACTCGGCTACCGTACCCTAACAAAATGTATTTGTGTTTGTGGGTTGTGGGTTGCACCGCCCTGAGACCTAACACCGACCCGGATATTTCTCTATTCCCTAGAAATAAACTTTTACTTATAATCTTAACTTAAAAAATATATAACTTCAACCATAACCCAACCAAGCACTAAGACCTCACCGTATTGCCGAAAGCTAAAGGTTTTACCGTAAACGTAACGACTAAGCCCGAACACTACTTTTGAAAGGTCACCATTTTTTCTTGTAGCCTATGGACCCGTCAACAAAAAAAAAACAAATGGGATGTTTTAAGTTTATTGTGTTTGTGGGGAAATGTATACTTAAGGGTCACACAGTGATATCATGTTGCGTGTTTCCCAACAAGCTGACACGATTTTAATCGCAGACAAGTAACTTAATAGGCGACGTTGACAATGTACATTTAAACCTGATCTGTTGCTCACCACGATCCGAAGACACATTGAGACTAATAACATTTTTAACCGGAAAAATCTCGTCTAGCAATTTACTGTTCTTTGTATTAGACATACGCATTTGGAAAAATCTTACTTTTAGTGGGAATAATTAATTGACAGGCGATCGCTGATAGATCTATATACCCATGCAGTCTCCTCGGTCGTATTACAGAACCATGGACAACGTCCGCCTCCTCGTTTCTACAAACGTCCTCCACCGGCTCTGCGAACTAAATCAACATGTTTTTTTCTTGAATGGAGGATATACATTATTCGTGGTGGAAATATTCTAAGATTAAATTGTTTATTTTCCGTTAACTCGAGTTTAAGGTGTAACCCTGCTCTAATCACGTCATGAACAATACAACATGTAGACTGGATCACAGTGAGTCATCATCATCCGGGGAAACAAGGCCCCTTTCACCTGTTGTCTAGAAGTGTCACTTGAAATACAAAAGCATGACCACGATGAGGCTTTATAGAAGTTTAAGAAAAAGTTAGAATCAAGGAAAATATTTTAATCCGAAGGTATTTATCCAATGTATTCTTTTTTTGTAGCCTTACCTAGATTATTTTCCGTAAAGGATTTTAAACTCGACAGAGCCATCTACTGTTGGTCTCTTCGTGCAATTAAATAAGGTTATTATTTAGAAAATAAACATTTAAGATGGGCAGTTGGATTCATCTTCAATCACGTTAAGTGCAGTGGTATCTTAAAAGCTGACTCTGTTTTTGTGTAAGAATAAATGTCAAAAAAAATATTCAACGAGTGTCGATTCGCCAGAGATAAGTAGCCAAATAGCTAAACGCGGTTAGAATGCTTTGAGCTGCAAGGGCTACACATTTTCAAGTTAATTGATTATTAATGGCTTGCGGGGCTCAGGTCAGGACAGTGGTTGCCTCTGTCATAGTTTCGGGTTTCATGCGTCACGTCGTGCAAGCCTGTGTTTTGGAAAACAGAATCACTGAAGAATGAGAATTTTCCGTACATACACAGAAAATGTATCAGCAAACGGCAACTGATTTCTCCAACCAAAACATTCTGAATGCATACCCGATAAAAATAAATTAGATGACATTTAAAAAGGCTAAATGTCTTCAGGAAAGCTTCAACCTTAGCTTACAGCAGAGGATGAAGTTGCAGAAAAATAAGGTGAAAATGGGACTTGACCTCTTGAGGGCGCCAGAGTGTTCAAGAAATCATTACCTTCCTTTTAATGAACAGTCCGTCGTCATTCGTTGTCTTGTTGCTGTACATGTGATTGTCCTAAATCTGAAGTGCATTAGGTGTCACGGGAGCAGGCATTACATCCATCTCATTAAAGACTAAACTAAAGAGCTATGTCGCCAACAACAAAAGTAAATGAATGTATTATTTGTACTCACACAGACCACTTACATATGGCCTGACTGTCCCCCTAAAAGAACATCTATATATCAATCATTATATTTTGTTGATTATATTTTGTCTGTGTATTTTTTGTCTGCAATTTATTTTTTCCCTGTCAACCGCCCTGACGCACGTTAACCTCCGGGCACTAGGACCTGAGGAAAACTGCTGCTAGAGCAGCTGACGGGTAGGTTAGGCCTACCTAAGATTTTCGGTTATGTTAGTCAGTCTCAGAGGAGAAACAACTCCCACCAAAGGTCTGATCCTAAAATCACCCTGCCTTACTGGCTGTAAGCTTAGGTATCAATAACATGCTGTATAGGCTTAGGTATCAATAACATGGTGTAGGCTTAGGTATATCAATAACATGCTGCAGGCTTAGGTATCAATAACATGCTGTAGGCTTAGGTATCAATAACATGCTGTAGGCTTAGGTGTCAATAACATGCAGTTGGCTTAGGTATCAATAACATGCTGTAGGCTTAGGTGTCAATAACATGCAGTTGGCTTAGGTATCAATAACATGCTGTAGGCTTAGGTATCAATAACATGGTGTCATATCTGTGGAAAAGGCTTCAATAGCAAATGCAAGCCCACCATCTTCTGAAATCTATTTAAGTTTATGTGTGGTTGTTAAAGCTGTTAGCAGGCTGCATGCAGACGTTCAACAGTGAGGAAATAAATAATACTTTCTGTGTTTGTAGCACACACTTTGTGCATTATTCATTTTTTATACAGGCCAGCCTCGGAACTGATGAATAAACCAAAGCTTCCTGACCCAATCTGCTGTCCTCCTGTCTCAATGTTTATATAAAGGACCCGTCTTTCTAATCTTCAAAAGCCCCCCCCCCCGTGTAAATTAAAGTCCTGCCTATTATAGAGTGAACTAGAGTGATTGATTGAAGAACTCTCAAAAAATATTTATCTCTCTATCTCTCTGCCAGAGGGTCTTATTTTTACTTATGCAGATGAGTTTATGAGAGGGAGATACAAAGAGAATCTGCTGTGTTTTATTCCTGACACACATTCCGCAATACTTTCTATCTGGTCCATTGAACTGTACATTTATATATCATCTTCAATTTGAATTACTTTTTGCCATGTTTCTATATCTTGTTTCTCTATATATCCTTCAGAATGAGGTCATTTGAGAAAAAGGGCGAATAGGAGGAAGATGAATAGATATTTCATGTTTTCTGCAGAGGAGACAAGAGAGAAGAGGTGAGGGAGAGAGGGGGAGAGAGGGTATGGAGAGGGGAGGTGAGAGTGAGAGGAGAAAGCGAGATGAGAGGAATTACAGGACAGCTCCCTCTAAAGGTGATACAGGAACCCAGTCGTCTTATTCAGTCTCTCCATCCTCTACTCTTAATCTTTACAGGTCGATACGTCCCAGCTGATTTATGATGGCACCAATAGAAGCTTTATCATATCACTTTTTACATACAATTAATTTACAACATTGTGAAAGGCAATGCAAATGTTAATACATGCATTAAGGAATGAGAATTAGACAGTACACAACATTATATTTGTTTGTGGCACACAACTTTTCTTGTAAAGCACAATAAATCACTATTAATGAAACGATCCCCTTGGGCTTGAATCAACAGTGGGCGGGGGAGAATGAGAAGAGTAAGGCAGACTTGGAAAAGAGGGAGAGAATGAAGAAAGAGAGAAAAAGAGAAAGAAAAGGTGAGAGACGGAGGGAGGGAGAGACAGAAAAAAACATATCACAAATGCTACAGGTTTCCCTGGCCTGGAGGTGTGTTAAGGGAGAACCTAGTCTTTCTCTGCATACTGATGTGCTGAGTCACAGCAAACACACTCAAGACAGACACACACACACACACACACACAAATAATAAAGCCGGGACAGCCCTCTTGCAGTACCAACCCTCTGTTGCCTAGGTAACATCTAGTGGGTTCCACTATTGCAGTCTTTGGGCAGGAGACATTTGGACCCCTGCAGAACATATGAATGTTCCATGTGGGAAGGATTCAGGGCCCATGCTCCTGTTACAGACATCGGGGTCATGGTTATCTCACCCCTGATCAATATGAGACCAGAGGATTGTCATCTGGCCTTACATCTGTATTCATATTGACCACATACACACACATAGAAAGAATGCTGTCCACTGTCCCAGGACTGAAATAATGGAACGAAGTTCTAACTTCTAAAACTTACCCAGAATTGTTTTACATTACTAAAATGGGAAGTTATAAATACATGAACATAACTCTAACAATCATAAGGGTGGTTAGTGGTTTTCAACATTTCTCATCCCAAATTCTGTGTCTCTACTTCCCTCTCTCTCACGCACACACACACGCAAACATACACAGACACCACTCACACAACCAGTTGTCTGAACCTGTGACGCCACCAAGTGGTCACATATCACTAGCGCCTCGTAAACTCCATAACGAGCGTGAGTGAAAGGAAGGAGTTTAGCTTTAAATTGTCACTGATTTAACAGGCTGCAGTGAGGCCTCTTCCTTGCTTTCCTCATCTTCATGCTCCTCTCTTTTCCTGTCCCCCCTCTCAATCAGGCAACCGGGCTCAGTCCTGTTGCTATAAAAAGACTATCTGCAGCAGACCCAGATGTCCTCACCAATCACCCCCCATCCTCCTGAGATGAAAACGGTATTAAAGTTTTTAATTTTTTTAACATCAACAACATGAATATAAACACACTCTTTATTAAGTGAATGTTTGGTACTAGATATTTCTATTTTTAGTGCCCTACTGTGGCACAACTCTGGCAGTTAATTTAAATTTCATCCCTTATCTTCTTTGGCTGATTTGTCTGGTTAAATGAGGCATTTCATAAGAGTGGAAAACAGCCCCAAAACATTTGCTGGCAGTATAAATTGTTGTGTGGATATTTTGGGTCATAATGCGGTTTTCTGTTTGCTGAGTTCATTCTCTATCATGAGAATTGCTGGTGCGAGGGGCTAGGAAAGCCAAAACAAACGTTAATTTGACTATTGCTACAGCCCTTAAGGGATGTGGAAATTGAGAAATAAACATCAGAAATATTCCTTGGCCTGTCATACAATTCTGAATAGTCAATTGCTTAGAAAATTGTGTTCCAGTTGTATTTTTGTATTTGCTTATATCTTTGGTCTGAATGTGTTTTTGTGCAGACAAGCCAAGGCTTCATACTTTCATACATACAAAAATACATAAATCATTCCTCTTTCTATAATAGAGGAAGGGGAGGTAAATGACCGGAATCCATCACACACACCCATGCGAGGTATTCAACTCAACAAAAACCAGTCCCCATTTTCCTCTGTAACCCAAACGGCCCTTCAAATAATCACTTGCACACACTGTTGTGAGTGTGTGTGTGAGAAAGAGAGGTAAAATTAGTGTTGCCTGACAAAGCTGCGCTCATGTTGAGAACATATCACTTTCTGATCTAAACCGCTGTCCCTACGGCATTTATTGATGACAACATGCATCCAATCATATCACAGAGATGGCACCTGTTGTCCAATGACAACACACAGTGATGGCCCCTGCGGTCCAATGATAACATGATGATGGCACCTGTGGTCCAATGACAACACAGTGATGGCACCTGTGGTCCAATGACAACACAGTGATGGCAACTGTGGTCCAATGACAACACAGTGATGGCACCTGTGGTCCAATGACAACACAGTGATGGCACCTGTGGTCCAATGACAACACAGTGATGGCACCTGTGGTCCAATGACAACACAGTGAGTTAGGGAAGCCTTCCAAACAAATGGCCCTGAAGAAACTATCCTCTTTCCTTCCAGTCTCTGTCCTTCAACCTTTCCTCCATGTCCAATTGCTTTTTTATCTTCCCTTTACTCCCTTATTGCTCCTCTGAGAGCAGTGATTACCCCAATGATAAAGTCTGAATAGTATCCTTATGTATGTGGGGCACATATATATATTTTAAACTACTTTGTATCCAAACTCACATTATCCAGTTTGCTGGCTTGCCGCATGCATCAGATAAGAAATCGATGGCTCAGTTGTTTTTTCCTTCAGCAGTCCTAGTTAAGTGCATATTGTTTTATGTTCCTGTTTTTCCATGAACAATTTATTTTAGCTGAATTATTCTTCTCCTCTTCATCTCCTCTCTCTACGTCTTTCTGTCTGTCTGCCATTCTGTCTCTCTCTCTAAAAAAACGTCACATTTTGGATAAATGGTGATGGCAAACCATAGTGCCACTGCCTCCAGGCTTTACTGTTGAAATTAGTTTTTTGGTTCAAAGGATTTTTTTGCAGTGTTTTGCATTCACTAAACATGGCATCTGGCATTGGGGTCAAGCAACTCAAACAATGTTTTAGTAGTTTTGTTGTTAAGCCAGGTGTTGGTTGTTTAATATCTGTAGTATCTGGATTATCTTCTTTCACTAAGTTTGTCCCTTCCTGACCGCTCATGCAGTCTCTAACTTTACAGTCCACTCATGTACCTGCACTTAAGGCCTGTAAATCCTTTTATGTTACCCTGGGGTTATTAGATGCTTCCATGCTCATCTTTCGAATTCAACGGCAGGTAATTTTTCAATACTACAGACGGTCCTGGATTAAGATTTAGACCTAAGAACTACACCCCAGTATTGCTATATACTGATGTCATACAAAGATGGCAACAACTAGCAGTTGCCTAACACAGACTGGCGCTGTATGTATCCAGTATTTTAGAGTCTGAGTGCTAACATTGGATAACAATAACCAAGGCTAACAGCACACGGGCAGGTGAGACCTTGTGCTCTGAGAAGCTAGACGTGTTATCCCAGAGGACTGAGTGTTCACACAGATACACAGGCAGTGGTACATTACCTGACCTTATTGTTAACACGTCAATTGACACTAACGGTGCTTTCCATAGAAGGGACAATACCAGGTGGTGACAGTGAGTAGGTACTTGAGAGAATGCGCACGCACACGCGCACGCACACACACACACACACACACACACACACACACACACACACACACACCCGTATCCAGAAAGACTGGTTCATTTTCTAGCAAGGGTAAATTATGGGAACATTACTGTGCATTGTCAAAAGGGAAAGGAGTAAGAATACAAGTTATATAGTAGTGTTGCAGTTTGCCACCACTCAAGATTAGATCACTAGATGAAAAACGGTTCAGAGTGAGATGATAAAGAAATGTCCCGTCCTCTACATCACATAAATATCTCTGTAAAACCATGTTCTGATGTTTACATGAAGTTAAACATGGTAAGCAGCAACAGCTTATTGTGCTATGTGAAAATTACCTAACCTGACAGAATATTATTTTATAAATGTCTCGTATTTTACTGTGGAAGGACAGGTATTATCTTTCACTGATGTGATGTTTCAGGAGGCCTTCGGTTAGAGAACATTCAGACATGTTTACTTAACCACACACAGACTCTCTCGACTCACTCTCTTACACACAAACAAACAAATAGACCAACACACACATCAACCTTAAACAGTGACCTCAGACAGAGGCTTGAGTCTGACGCCTGCCTTATCACACACTTCATGTGTCAGTTTGTTCTGTGTATGTGTGTGTGTGTGTGTGTCACTCTATGTGTATGCGCTCTTTTCGGGTGATGTAAAGCATGAACAACCAAGACCAGCAAATTTAATTAAAAAGAACAAAAACAACGTATGCCATTGGTTATGACGTGTAGCGATAGATAAAGCAAATGTTCTAGAAAGAGATTGCTGGTTGACAAGTAAAAAATAAATGCTTTTCAGAAATTACACAGGTACTTTGTCAGCAGGGCTAAGGCAACTCAAAATAAATCAAACCTGCATGTATAGATGAATCTATTCACAATTAGGCCGGACAGAATCTGACTTGATTACATCACAATAGAGATACAGAGGCCCAGACAAGATGACATCACAATAGAGATACAGAAAGCCAGACAAGATGACATCACAATAGAAATACAGAGAGTCAGACAATATTAAATCACAATAGAGATACAGAGTTGGACGAGATGACACCATACTAGTTATATTAGTTAACATTTGTTCATTTGTGATTTTTTTGCAAAAGTCAGCGTAAATGAAGCCAAATCAACATCACTTTCCGAAACCAAATGTACCATAGCAGCCCGACATCTGCATGTTTATAGATTTGACAAGCAAGAAATTCAGATATCCACTCTTTGAATTTATTCTCAATGGCCCCATGAAGAAAGATCAGAGATGAACCCAGTGACTGGACAACGTCTACACCAAACAACCACTTAAGCCCATTGTCCAAAAAGTAACTAGCTGTAACTCCTGTTAAGTCATCATTTTCCCTCTGTAACTTTTTGAAACTCATCTAAATATTCCTCATCTAAATATTCCTCACCTGGTCTGGCTTTTCCCAGTGCAATACGTATCCTTCTCTCTGCTACACGTAACACTGTCTCTATATCCATGAGCAACACACAAACCCTCTCTGGACCCCTCTTTATATCTCTCCACTCCCCCTTCACTATCTTCCACTCTGGGCTATGAATATCTCTGTTGAGTCCAACATACATCAGGACCAGAGGAGAAACCCAGAGACAGGAACAGAATGGTCCCCAGGAATGTCGCGGGCTCTGGACCTTATAAGTGTATTGGTTGAATTGTTTTTGGCAGAGATTTTGGAATCTGCTCTCACTCATATATCACAAATACCTGAATGACAACTTCCTTTCACCCTAACTAGAACACACACATATATGTTGATATGTGGAAGGCTGGGTAATGTGTGGCTGGCGTCAGTCACGTGTGAAAAAATAAAGGCCTAGCATTGGAGAGTCTGGGTACAGTAGTCCAGGGATCTACTTTTGGTTTAAACGTAAGCCATCCAGTTAAGTATTAGTTCTAATCACAGACAGGAGTTGAGTTTATGTTGCAGTGAGATGCAAGTGAAGACAGGGAGGGAATTTCAAAAAGCGTGCTGATTGTCTGGAACACGCAGAGAGAAAACATAGATATAGATCAATGTAGAATGTCGTCAGGGCTGGTAGCTTAAAGAGAGAAGACCGGCCTTCAGGCGCACCCTCATTATTGGTGCAGAGTCAACGTTTTAAAAATGATATACGCATGCACACACAAGCACACACTGCGGTCATGGGGCACCACCACATGAATCTAATTAACGACCTAACAACATTTATTGCCCTTTCATGTTCTTTTCTGTTTAATTTCTTCAGTTCCACAGAGACATTTGCAAACAGCTTCCACTCAAGGTGACAACCAGGATAACGTACCCATCCTGAGTAAAAAAATACATTTCATTGATAGTAAATCTGGAATATACACAGAAAGACACACTGTAAAATGTAATAAGAAGAATACTTTTTTGAGATTTGATAGAAGACGGAAGATGTAGAATATTGCAGCTCTGTTCAAAGGGCTGCGTAATGTGAAAAGCTGTTTGTGAAGTCATCAATTACGATCAATTTGAATAGTGAACATTCGTTAGTGATGCCATAGTGATGATCAGATGGAATGGAATAACCAGAGTCTTTGTGATGACATCTATACCGATCAATTAGAATGGTCAACAAAGTCCTTAGTGATGTCATAATGACAAGCTGTCAGAATGGCCTAACTACTTTCTACCTTTTGTGATGTCATCAATAAGGATCAATAAGAATGGTCAACAAAGTCTTCAGTGATGTCAGAATGAAAATATGTATTAGCCAAACCCATTGGAAGTACTTATAATTACAATAATCAGTACACAAGGGCCGGCTCGAGTATTAGTCTCATCAGCTTGTACCACATTTCATGAGCCAAAGAATCTGGCCTTTTTTCATTTTTCAAACATGAACAAGCATTTATTCAATATTTAGGAGAACACAGGAGTTTATCCTAATTGGATAAATGTGTTATCTTCCAATCATAACGATTATGCAAGTAATGTTTTCTCTCAGCACAAAAGAAGTTGCTATTCATTTTTTTGTCTCGACAAAACCAGTCTCTCCTCTTACCCAGACACTATGCGGAGGCAGGAGGCCTAAGGAGCAGCACCTAATGAGGTAGACACAAACCTCTTACACCCTCCAATAGATAAAGAGAATGCATGGTGGGCGGTTAAAAGATCTCTGCCTCTGGCCATACAGCCATCACAGAGCAGTGAGAGATACTGAGAGGGG
The DNA here is from genome assembly GCA_029465975.1 of Dallia pectoralis. Classification (NCBI taxonomy): domain Eukaryota; kingdom Metazoa; phylum Chordata; class Actinopteri; order Esociformes; family Umbridae; genus Dallia; species Dallia pectoralis. Next base: position 11,938,506 of record CM055739.1, read on the forward strand.
AGAGATAAAATGAAAGGAAAATAAAGAGAGCTACAACTTATCACTATCGATTTGACGGCTCCCACACACACTCACACACGCGCGGGAGCACATACACGTACGGGCGTGCGAGCACACTGACGCAATAGCATCGCTCACAAACACACATGGCCTTACGCGCACACACACACATGTGCACATATACACACATTCACACACAGACATGTCAACCTCAGCAGTAAATACTCCCACAGGACTTGCACTAATAGTGCCTTTCACAGAGAAAAAAAGCTAAACTGCCAATTCAGCGAATATCCCTTCTCTGTTCGTAGTGTGGGGCAGGGCAGCTCAATGTAACACTGCATGGTATATTATGGTGTGGCCAAGGCAATCACTTTCTCGGCACCTGCAGTGGTCTGGGAGAACAATAAATGAACAACAGCACAATCTGCCGTTAGTTAGTCTCTCCAGTTGTCAGGTGGGGGATGGCAAATGAGAGAGTGGACAGTCCTAAATGGGTGTTTACTTTCAACAGGAAAATGGTTTCACGTTTCACTTGAAAGTCCTTCATTGATAAAACATTAATTATAAAGCTGTATTATCAGCAGGGACCATGTTTAGTTAATCCTTATAATATGAATTACACTGGCGGTCACAGAGAGGAAGGATCATGCTTACCAGGCATATCTGCAAACATTAAGCTGACCACTCTGGCAGATTGCAGGACTTTACATTAGGGGTGTGCGATATGACGATATTTAATCGTGGACTATTAAAATGTCTCCACGATTCACTTTTTCGGAAATATCGTAGAATCGCGCTCCAGTGCACGTTCAATTAGATGCAGATCTATGGCGTTTTTTCAGCTACGTATCAACATGCAATGCGCGGTGCGCTATATGTCAGCGTGTTAACACTAGAAGCGCCAACAGCCCATGCCCGCGGGCGTTGCAGTTAGTAATTAAAATAAATATATAATGTTGAAAAGCTACAGCCTCGTTCTTCCATGACTTTTCCTAAATACGTGCATTTTACCTTGTCCCGTTTTCAGAAACTGGATGCGTTTTGGTCTGATCTCGTTTTGGTCCGATCTATATTGGACACCGTTTTGGTCTGGTCTATATGAAACTGGATCCGTTTTGGTCTGGTCTATATAAAACTGGATGCGTTTTGGTCTGGTCTACATGAAACTTGACGCGTTTTGGTCTGGTCTACATGAAACTTGACGCGTTTTGGTCCGATCTATATGAAACTGGATATATGTAACGGATTAAGCACTGCTGTCTCGTGTGCACTCATAACATCACTAATGAACACTGTGCGCAGTGCAACCGGTTAGTATGCGTGTCCTGCTCAGGCAGACAAAAGCTGCGAGATATACATAGATAATAGATTGATTGGCTTGGTTGAATTTGAATGAACTAGAAAAAAGAGGTAGGCCTACGTTTATAAAGAAATATATGTTTTACTAAATAAACAGAACGGAAATATAAAACGAAATTGATTATACCCGACGGTTACCAATATACAAACTGTGTTGTAAAATACGTGTTTCATTGTCTATAGTGCCTTAGTTACTGGGCTGTAATTACTATAATACATTTTACAAATGTAAATGATCGAATTATACACTGTAGCCTAATGTTTTTATTTCAACAGTCTGTGTTGCAATATATACGGCCAATCATGCGCAAATCATTTGATTGCGCGTCGCTTGTGATCTAAAATGTTTTAGCATTTATTACATCAAAATAGGACATACAGTTTGATGGATTTTAATTTATTCGATCTTTAGAAATTTAAATATCATAGCCTGTGCATTTTAAAATCATGGTTTTAATTTTGTATTGTATGGCTACATAAGACAATAAATAGGCTACATACTATTTTAGTAAAATGTTTTACTGCATAATTCACAATTCATTTAATTCAGGATGATAACACAGTAGATCATCTGATGCTGTAGATGGATGGCAGGTTACACAGTGAATGGATGGTGAAGCTGCGGATGAGAATGAAGGTGCTTCTTTGCACCATTGCACTTCCTTTAAATATACACGTGATTAAAATATGCTACTTTAATTTTTTTTTCCCTTTTATGTTTTGTTACCTTGTAACGCTATATTCTTTAAATGGAGATATAATTTGCTTGTATTGCAGCTCAGTAATTAGCAAAATAGTCTTAAAAAGCAACATGAAAAAGAATCGTGATAAAATCGTGAATCGTGATTTTTCCTGAAAAAATCGTGATATGATATTTTTCCCATATCGCCCACCCCTACTTTACATTGATTATCTGTATCGAGCCAACATGCTAACAAACTACTGATTTATCATTTAAAATACATGGTAAGATTGAAATGTTAGTGGTCAAACATGGCAACCCTAGTTCGGTATACTCAACATGTTCTCTTTTCATCCTGACCTATGGAGCAATCAATGTTAACATGACTTGCTAGCAACAACTGTGAGTCATCAAAAGCTGGAGTAGATGAGAGATGAAACTCTCCTCCTAAAAAAAATCTCCAACAAACGTCTAGGGTCACTCACCCAAATTAATGTTATTGAGGATTAAACTGTCCTATTTACCTTAATAACATGCTCATACAAGTTATATTATTATTGTAATATTTAGGTTATGTGTCACAATGTTGTTGAACTGCCTGATAACAAGACATCTTCCTCTGTTCAGATTGAAATGCTTAAAGCAAGCGTTCTGCAATTACACAGTAGAAACATGTATTGTTTCAATGTTAGGAGATGATTAGACAATTGTCTGTCATTTTGTAATGTTTTTGCATTTCTGATTGCTCCGTGACTTCTCCATATTTCTTTTAATTCTATTGGTTATTGAGTAGCCTAATACTTTCACTAAAATCTTTTGATGATCACAGGAGTAATGTAAAGTTAGTAAACCATGGTGATCAGAAGCTGACAGCGAATCAGAGTCAGATCGAGTCTTGTTTTGAAGTATATTATAATGAGTTCTTCATGATGACTAGGGATGCACCGAATATTCGGCCACCGAAATTTTTTGGCCGAAAATGGCCCAAAAGGGCATTTTCGGTTTTCGGCCGAAATAGTTTTATCACAATACGGCCGAAATATGTTGTGATCTATTCGGATCCTCTGCACTTCATCGCGACTGTACTTGATCCGCGTTATAAAGACCATTACTTGGATGCAGAAATAAAGCAGCGCGCACGAGAAATGATCCAGGCGGCGATGGATGCGGAGAACCCGCGTGGAGACGGAGCAATAGGGCACGGAGCAGCAGCGCACGGAGCAGTAGGGCACGGAGCAGCAGCGCACGGAGATCAGAGCGCAGAAAAAAGACTCGTCTCTCTGCACTAGATGAGGGGCATGCACCCTCGTTGTCTGATATGTTCAGTGAAATCCTGCAAGAAAGTGCCTCACATGGGCGTATGTTTAGGGGGGGACGCTGGGGACATGTCCTAAACAACATTTTAACATGACTAAATATTCCCCACTAATATTTTAGCGAACTCCGTTATGAGTTTGTGAAGCGATTTGGGTCAATTCCGACCGCAGAGCCGGTACGGTACTAGAAACGACGTCATTTGATTGGCTAAAAAACCTAGGGGAGGGGAGTTATCTGACACGCTATAAGTACACAGGAGAGTGACTGAAGACAACGGTAAAGTTAGCAGTGCTTTCTGTTAATACATACCCCATATGTTAGAATCTGGCAGTCACAATAAACAGTGGAAATGTTTCCTGTGTATATTTTGCTTATGTAATGTGGCCTATTTGGGATATCCCATTAGTAGGGGCGGAGTAGTGGCACCACCAGGGTCGCTACAATATATTGAATCTGACAAACAGCATTACCATCTAAAAGCAACAGGCTATTGTCTCAACTAAACGCAAAAATAATCACATTATTCTCAGTAAAAGTTCACTTGCCGGATGGGGGGGGAGAGATGTCCCCACCGAAGCTGAGACCAAACCTACGCCCTTGGTGCCTCATATCCATAAATGCAATGGTACTAATAATTGGCATAATTTATTTCGGTGTTTCGGTTTTCGGTCTTGGTTTCCTCTTTTTCGGTTTTCCGTTTCGGTCAAGAATTTTCATTTCGGTGCATCCCTAATGATGACCCAGTTGATATTTGCACAACCCATGCAGAGTCTTTTGCTTTCTGATAGACGGTTTAGCCTAGCCGCATGGTGTAAATTAAGTGAATTTGCACAGGATTGTGGGATGGTGAACCGTGCGAAGCCTGCTGGAGTGATACGCTCCTGTCCTGATTGACATACTTTCACTATACTGCAGTACCTACAGCGCCGCTGGTTTAAAATATTTGCTGTTATGTATCCTGTAAGCCAGTAAGCAAAAAATACATTAAAAAGGGAACCTGAGTTTATTTTTGCAGGCCGACATTTTTTGTATTAGCTAACATGGTTTATGCAATGAGAGGAAACGTACCGTACGTTTAAGGAGGTGTTTAATGTATACAATTTTAACCTCAGTGAACAACCTAACAAAACAACTAAGCATTACTTGGCATTAGCTGGCTTAGTAGTTCATCTTGCTTAGAATCTCGTTTTGTCCATATTATGTCAATACTACATTGTAGCAGCAGGCTCTAATTATTGTGTAAAACCTCTGGAAATAGTTAGCCACTTTGGCACGGCATACTGATTCCAAAACCTTATGGTTTGATCCATACTAATTTGAGTCTGACATACCTATAGATAGGACATATATGCTTAGTAATCAAGACATAGCCATTAAATCGGTTCAGCTCTGCTCTACTTATGCACATTTAAAACAACTACAGCAGTGCAGGCACAATCACGTCAACTCTGACCCAAGGCTAGAAAGGGGTGCTTAGTTCAGCAAAAATGACTGACGGAAAATCTAGGAGGAAAGCAAATGTAAGAAATGATGACCTCCTGACAAATCAAGCAAAACATTTATAGTTAGGAGGGACAGCTTTAGCCGGCCCATGTTTTTATAATAATGGAGAGAGATACATACAATGGAAAGAGCGTGTGTAGAAGGGACCTTATTATACTTCCTGTTTGACAAACTTAAGGCCCTGCACATAAAGCACGTGTTACAGCTATCATAACAGGAGTGCTCTTCTAGTGTCTTTGCACTTATACACATCTATTCTAGTTTTCTTGGGACAGCAGAAGGTCGGTGGATTTTTGTCTCGCCTGAGGCAGCAGAACGACCAGAATCAGGCCAGAGTCTGAGAATCGTCTATTTAAGGAAAATATTTTTAAGTTAACATTTTCAAATGTCAAAATGGAAGTTGTTAAAAGTTCACAGAAAAGCCTGGGCCTCAAAGCTATATGGGAGGTGGGAGGGAGGCGAAAGAAATGGAGAGGAATAGAGAAACCGATGAAGAGATAGGGAAAGAAAGATTGAGCGAGCCATAGAGGGGGTGAGAGAGAAAGGCAGGGTGAAAGAGAAAGAGGGTGAGAGAAGAAACGATAGAATTCCTGAGAACACAACATATGTCCCACATCCCTATTATAAAATATTGTATTCCTGAACTTTGACCTCTCTATTTGACCTCAAACTGATCAGTCAATAAAACATTCAACCCCTGTGCATGTGTGGTTGCATGTGTGGTTGCATGTGTGGATGCATGTGTGGTTGCATGTGTGGATGCATGTGTGGTTGCATGTGTGGATGCATGTGTGGTTGCATGTGTGGTTGCATGTGTGGTTGCATGTGTGGATGCATGTGTGGTTGCATGTGTGGATGCATGTGTGGTTGCATGTGTGGCTGCATGTGTGGTTGCATGTGTGGTTGCATGTGTGGATGCATGTGTGGTTGCATGTGCGGTTGCATGTGCGGTTGCATGTGTGGATGCATGTGTGGTTGCATGTGCGGTTGCATGTGCGGTTGCATGTGTTGCATGTGCGGTTGCATGTGTGGTTGCATGTGTGTGCAGGTGTGTTACAGGAACCATGGAAGCTTCTACAGAATTTGGGTCAGGTTTGAATTTGAGATGAGCCCTTAAGTAATATCACATTTTAACAATGCATGAGGTAATGTTTTGTAGTGAACTATTATTAAAGAATGAGAGAGAGGGGTGTGTTTACCTGCACATGTGCGCATTTGAGTTTGCCGGCGCTCTCCATTGTGTGTGTTTGTAGGAAAGAGAGAGAGAGAGAGAGACAGAGGGAGGGTGAGTGGGACTTGATGAGTATAATTTCAGTGCTGTTTAACCTTCCCCTCTCGAATGAGCAATGTTATGTGAGCCCTTGATGGAAGTAGCCATTTAACAGAGATGAGATATACCTTTGGGAATAGTGCTTCTGTCTGACTCATATGCATTCTCTGTCTTTCAATCTAACCCTCAGTCAAGGAATAATAATAATAATATTGTTTGTGCTTAGCTAAAGCCTGTTTCACCTAGGCCCTACTACACCGCAAAGCAAGTTGTTTTTCCAACCAAATACAGTTGTTGGGTCATTGTACTGGATTATGTCTGCAAATTAGCGTTTTTTAGAAGGAAACAATGCTAGATACAAGTCAATAAATGTTGCCACAGGCATTGTGCATGGAACCCACAGTACGCATTATATTATACGCACAACAAATTCACTAGTGTTACCTATAGTTGGTTTGACAGTGGCAGGATTGCAGTGCTGATACAGGCATTCAATTAACTCAATAATGGTAAAAGAATCACCACTGTTTGATATTCAACAAGTAACCCTGTGCTGGGATTAAGAGTGTTAAAATCAAATGAATGCCCTCATTCTCATGTTTCCAAGCACGCTTCATTATATGTTTTACTTCAGATTATTTTATCTCTATGGTTTTGCATGTACAGTACATTGACTGAATGATCAAATACAAATAACTTACATGGCATTTACACGTCCAATAATGGGATTCTACTTTCTACTCTGTTAATATCAATTGAAACCATTTATCCCTTTCTAGAGATGCCACAGGTTGTCAGCATATGTACAGACGTACGTCATTCATTGCCATGAACATAATTTTCCACGTAATGGCTTTGGTCTTCTCATTGCTGACGAAAGTTTGAGGCCAGTGGCTTGTGGATGGATCTGCACTCTTAGTCGCTTTGCGTTGGCCGGCTTCTTGAAAATGGCCATGTTTACCAGGGTAATGTTGTTTAAAGTGTCTGTTTATGTTTCTGAATGTTTTCAAGGTCGTTCCTTCATGGCTTATTTGGGACTGACAGTTATTATGAATTGCAAGCTTTGTGTCTTACACAATCACGCTGAAGAACTTCCACATGGATGACGCATGTGGTTTGTGTGGCTGGACTGTCTGTGCCGTTGTGTACGTGACTCGAACCATTGTGCGGCGCGTGGGTGTAAATTTGACTGACACAGAATTGGATACATGAGACTGCTCGGCCGGTAACTGGTCATGGCCAATAAGATAAAAACCGGACAATTCCGGGCACCAGCTGATTGATCGGTGCATCTCTAATAGCCATACACATATAGCCATTCACATAATACATACACATTAAGACATGCACATATAGAGATATACATATAGCCATAAATATATAGACACACATATAACTATACACATATACACATATAGCCATACACATATAACCATACACATATAGACATAGACATATAGCTGTACACAAATAGCCATACACACATGCACATATAACCATACACATATAGCCATACACATATAACCATACACATATAGACATAGACATATAGCTGTACACAAATAGCCATACACACATGCACATATAACCATACACATATAGACATACACATATTAACCATGCACATATAGACATACACATATAGCCATACATATATAGACATACACATATTAACCATACACATATAGACATACACATATTAACCATACACATATAGACATACACATATTGACATACACATTTAGACATACACATATAGACATATACATATAGCCATACACATATAGCCATACACATATAGCCATACACATATAGCCATACACATATAGCCATACACATATAGCCATACACATATAGCCATACACATATAGCCATACACATATAGACATACACATAAAGCCATAGACATACCGCCATACACAAATATCTAAACACATACATATTAACCATACACATTGAGCCACACACACATACCGGTAGTTATACACACACATAGAGCCATTGCTGTAGACAAATATTCTGAGAGATCAGAGAGGGTTACCACTATTTATGTAGTGAGGAACCCTGCATTGTAGGGCAGTGAACAAATGCTGAATTAACCTTAATCTAAAACATTAAATCTGTAAATATTGTTGTTATTATAATGAGAACTAACAACTAATAGTAACCATGTAGCATTTGCTTTGTTGCACAAGTCATCTACTCACAAATCATTCATTGGCTTGATAATAGCATGTATTAACACACCATTAGCATTTCACAATTAACATATCTAGCTAACTAATTATGGAAGTATGAGGAAGCTTAGGTTTTGCTAGTGCACAACATTTTTAACGTTCCTTTTTGTCACTTAACATTATTGTCTGTTGTTGCCAACATGCCTTTAAGATACATTTTTTATTAAAAAAAATAGTGACAAATACAGTAATACAGACATACCCACAAACCTACATGTATACATCTACAAATGTCTGTTTAGGACCAATCAGAGAGCATAATGGACAGTGGATACCGAGTGGCGCTTCACACAGAGACTACCAAAACAACAAACACAAGCTGTGTGTTTAGCAAACAAGCTAGGGCCTCTAGCAAGCCGGCCAGACAGCAAGCTATAGGCTTGACCAGGCTGTGAACATGGAACCATTTGCTGAGGTTAAAATACACACAGACTTTTTCTCTTTTTTATTCTCTTTCTCACTTTAATTCCTCCCGCCCCGGCTTTCTTTAACAGTCATTATCTTTCATTCTTTCTCATTCACACAAACTTGTGTTCCCTCTCTCACAGTCGCACTCCAAGCCTCTGTTTGTCTGTCTTCTGCCTTTTATTCTCTGTCCTTGTGTCAGACTGTCACAGATAGTAACAACAGACAGCTTTTCTGGTCTGGTCCAGGAGCTGTACTTTCTGAAAAGCTCATGTTTTCTAATCCAGTCTTGCATTCCGCAACAATGTCGGAACCTCTGCCCCCTAATCACAACAACCAACTCTAGCCCAGGCATAACTGATTTATGACATGTTGTCATTATGGACATTGTGAAAATTATCCAAAAAGTATATCCATGGACATTTCCTATTGTCCACTAGGGACCAGGCAAGTTAATTACCATGCTTCTGGTTCGCTACAGCATTGTGGATGAAAAAACAAATAGCAGCATAAGGCCCAGAATCCAGTTCCAAGGATCAAACAGTCAGCTGTATGAGTTAGGAATGGCTGAAATTTCATCTTCATATAAAAAGCAAACAAGCCACGGTTATAGGTAGGTTTGATTTTAAGTTTAGGCGTTGCCTCCAAGAACTTTCATTAAGGTTTAATGTTCTGAGATAACTCAAAATAACAAATGTGTGCCTAGTACTGGTACTGAAAGACATCTAAAATGTGCCTGGCCTTGGGATTGAACACAAGACTGTTTAGTCCATTGACTCTGGGTTTCTATTAGAAGCCTTTCCAAAACCCCAAACCCTTAATTTGACCACTCTAAGTAAATGTGTCAGTTTTACCTGAATTAGTACATTATGGTATGGCATCTGCTGAGTTTGTCTGACAATTTCAAACCAAGTCCTAATTTACAGTTGGCACTGCAGAGGGCCAATTGAAATGTCAGACCAAGTCTGAATTATTTTGGTGCAGTTATGATGAAAGCCCCCATCTCATAACGACCTCGCCGAATGCTGCTTATTATAAACATCCCATGATCAGCCATGCAGCCTTGGCCCAGGCTTGTTGTTTTGCAGACCTGTTCGGTTGGATGAGTGTTCTGGAACTCAAGACCCAGACCAGTTTTAAATGTCATGCAGTTACAACATATTCTCTCACTGTGACTTAATGACGTTTGTGAATGACTTGTTGTTGTCAACAAAGGGTTGTGCCTAATGAGTCCCAACAAACTGGTTTAATTTTCACTTGTCCCCAGGTATAGTCACACGCCAATGTGTTCCAATAATTCCATTTCTTTCCCAACCATGGTGGCAGGACGGAGTCTACACTATAGGAACTTTTAGTAATTAGATTGGCACTATACCTAGGAAAAGGATAGATCATAAAACAGCTAGGGGCAAGTGAGGAGCTCATTCTTCTATGCGGTTGAGGCATGGTGTCAGCAGTTGTGATCTACTACACTGCAGTGAGAGATGGAGAGAGAAAGAGAGAGAGATTGGGATCAATTCCTGTCTTGTCTGACTGATATCTGAATAACGCTCCCAGGCCACATTATACTTAGAAGTAATTAATAAGTGGTTGATAGGTCTTCTAATCGAACCGGTCCCTTCATACAGTTATAGGCAACTGCAGATCACATATTTGTGGACGTGTAGCCTATACTGCAAAAAAAATCACCAAAAATATGAAATTATACGCATAAAGTTAGCCTGAATGTTTCGTTGTTAGTGCGGCCTATGTCGCATTCCTTTGTGAAAAGAGCCGCTATTGGCGTAACAATATCAGGTGCTATTTATAGATCAAAAAGCTCTATGCGAAAAGATGCTCTGAATGTCTCAGCGTGTGTTTTACTAAACCACAACACGTCTAGCTGAGCTGCAGCAACAGATAGCCCAGATCTCGACTATACGTATGCAGCCCTGGTGTATTCTGAATATCGCATATACACGTATAAAGGGGGACCATTAAGAGGCCGCAGTGTGTTTGACTGGGCCAGTAGTGAGCCGAGCCCGTATAGAAGTGTTGCAAAAGTGAGCTGTACTGCAGTGATACAAACCCATAGTGAGAATATCGGCAGTAACAGCACCACGGAAAGACGCAGCCTCCTATAATATGCAAAATAGCATTGACATATAGCATACTTTCAATTCATCTGCAAAAAGTTCCGATGCAACGGTAACCTATGTGTTGCTGTGTCGTGTTTGTGGGATTTGTTTTTTCTGCTGCGCTTTTGGCACCTGAACGCTCAGTACACAAACACACTCCCGCTCTCTCTCTCTCTCTCTCTCTCTCACACACACACACACACACATCAGACACACACACACACACACGCACACACACACACACAGTGGCAGCAGTTGCGGGGTCTTCTGAAGTAAGTTATTTATTCACCCCTCCTCCTCCCTTCTTTCCCTGCGCTCACTTGCTGCACAATTGCGATTGCAGCTTCAACAGCCCATAAGCTAGCGCCTAACAGTGCAGGAAGCTCACGTAATACACACGCACACACACACACACACACACACACACACACACACACACACACACACACACACACACGCACACAACACACACACGCACACACACAACACGGGGGGGGTTCTCTTACTCACTCAGTCTCACACTCACCAGTTGGGTTCTTGGTTTTCTTGAGACTCTTGCCACAAAGACACTGCAGCATATGCGATCCTTTGCTGAAAATGTTCCAAAGAAACCTCATCGATTTGGTCGAAGAGCGCTCCAGCAGCCTAGGCACCCTCATGGGGACTCGCTCCCCCTTCTTGCATAACAGCCAGGTCCCGTTGGGCTTAGCTCGGCGACTCGGCCCGACCAGCTGTACCATAGAACAGAGCAGGTGAATCCCCGGGTCCTCCGCGTTGGCGCTTAGGTGCAGAAACACTTCGTTGTGCCTCAGAATGAAGGCAACTGCTACGGTTTCACCCGCTTGCTCCTGCTTGTTAGCGGTGTCGCCGCTGTGGGTACCGCTGCTGCCGCCTGGCCGGCGCGTCAGAAGCCCAAATAGACTCTTTAGATCGCATCTGCCGCACAGGGGGAGCGGTGCGGCAGACAGACATGCGGAGCTAGCGTGAAGACGGCGAAAGGCAGGGGATTTCTGGACAAAAAACCATTGCATATTAGTTCGTGCGTTCCCGGGGTGAGGGTGGATTGGGGTTCGGTCCGTCAGTGAGCCGGTAGAGGTGCCATCTCTATGCGAACACTGCAGCGGAGCTTTCTAACCAACAGCGCAGAGCCAATCGCTGATGCCCCGAATCCAAATCAAGTCGCGTCGTCACGCTGGTGAAGGCAACTCGCTCTTACACTAAATCACAGCATGAATCAATTCCCAATTCCTTTCTTACTGCGTCTTTAAAAAAACGTGTTGAATTTTTGATAAAGCCCAAGCTTTTATTAATAATCCATGCTTCTCAGATGGGGTCCCACTGCACTGCTGCTAGTAGGCTTCTATCCGGTTTGTTGCTGTTTTTCTCTTTAACCAATCTTATTTTCCTTTTCCCCCCTGCACATTGTTGATGAAAAGAAGCCGACTCCCAAAAGTATTACATATCCGGGTGGAGATGTGCGCGGTGTCCCGTAGCTTACCCTTACGCCTGAGATGGGCAGGCAGGCGCGGGTGACGACGGGTTCGACACGAGAAATCAGCTTTCCATTACGTAGACACGTGGTTCCCACATCGTCACCGACAAACGAGACGCTCCCCCAATTTTGGTTAAAGAGACGCATGAAATCGTCATCCTTCACCTCATCATCCAGCCCACTCTCTCTCATGGTCTTCTCCAGTCACTTAAAAAACGTGATTGGAATTCTAAATTATCCAGTTTGTTTCGGTGTCTCATCATTGTGAATGCTAACAGAAAATAACATTATATAACATCCTGCCGTCTCAATATTACATGCGCTAATACCATGTGTGATATTCATCTGTTCCGTCCCAATGCTATGTATTGAGTGTAGATTGAGGCTCATGCGAATGAAACTTCCAGAACGTTGCAGCACAAGGCAAGGCATTACAGCAGTCTTTTTAAAAAGGGATCTCTCTTTAGAAATGCGTAGGCCTATGTGTAAAATGGCATATGTGTAGACTGGCCTATGTGTAGACTGGCCTAAGTGTAGACTGGCCTATGTGTAGAATGGCCTGAGTGTAGACTGGCCTATGTGTAGACTGGCCTATGTGTAGACTGGCCTATGTGTAGACTGGCCTATGTGTAGAATGGCCTGAGTGTAGACTGGCCTATGTGTAGACTGGCCTATGTGTAGACTGGCCTATGTGTAGACTGGCCTATGTGTAGACTGGCCTATGTGTAAACTGGCCTATGTGTAGACTGGCCTATGTGTAGACTGGTCTATGTGTAGACTGGTCTATGTGTAGACTGGCCTATGTGTAGACTGGCCTATGTGTAAACTGGCCTATGTGTAGACTGGTCTATGTGTAGACTGGCCTATGTGTAAACTCGCCTATGTGTAAACTGGCCTATGTGTAGACTGGCCTATATGTGTAGACTATTTTAGCAGTGCAGCCATGCTCCCCACCACCGCTCTTCATGAACATGACTAGCATAGACTTCTCAAAATAGATAGATGTATGTGACTAATTCTGGATGAAATCGGGCCACCTTCGGCCTAACGAAGGAGTGCCTGTCGTGCATTGATCTGTTTGTAACCGTGATGAATGGAGACTCTTGGGACTATTCTATGACTGGTCTGCTGCTGTCATTTAAAAGCTTTCAGTGATACTAGTGGATACTTTCCACTGTAGCCTACTTTGTGAATGTTTCTATGCTTGTTCCAGATTGTTTTTATTGCTCTAACAGTGGTATTTAATATTGTCTGTGGATTTATGAAGCTCTATAACCATCTGTCTCTTTCGAACTGCCAGTTCTTTTGTTTTCTTCATGGTGTTGGAGGACAGTGTGTTACCTCATATTTATACCCTGGTGACACATTATCTGATGTAATGGCTCAATATAGTTCCTTAACACTTATATAACTTAAATAAGTGCAATTTAAATCCTGTTATTTGTAATTATTCTTGAGGGTTCCATTAATTGTGAAACCTTGATGTGGAGAAGCTTCGTTTTTTTTATTTAACACATTTCTTTTTTTATTTTGTTACATTTGAAAATTAATGAATGTTGGTATTTTTGGTTTATCTCTACAATTACATTGTTTATATATTTAAAGTATTGTTTGTGAATTGCCAATCACAGGTTCCAGTTTTGCAGCCCAGTGTACATAATTATTTTTACCTCCTCTCTTTGCCTTAGTATCGCTCAACCTTCTTTTCTTGTTGTCTTTTCTCAAACCACAGCTTCCTGTAAAGAAATATTTCATGTAAAATTACCATTTTTTAATAGTGACTGCACTGACCTGCTCCATCAATCAAACTGATTTTATAAAGCCCTTTTTATTTTTGTAGTTGTCACAAAGTGCCTTCGCATTGGCTGTTCTATATCTGCTCAAATCCATCCACCCTTAGTTCATTTGCCCCCAGAGAGCTGTGGAAAGCTGTGTTGCTTCCCTCTGAGAAAGAAACTTCATTACCGCTCGGTCTAACAGCCTTGAGTGGGTTCTTTAACATGATAATGTCCCAGAAAGCCTTCCCAATAACCCACTGCATTCATTAGCCTCTGGTGGGTAGAGAGCAGTCGGATGAGCAGTGGATTCAATCACATTCATTAGATTAGGCCTTCTGGAGAAAGTAAAGATTTATTGTATTGATGATGTACTTCACATTTATGATCGGTTCATCACAGACACAACATTGCTTGCTGGAACATATATTTTACAAATACAAACACAAAATGCGCTAGCTGTGCTAATACAATGTTTACTGGCCCTGCGTATAAAAAAAGCACTTCACCATGTTGAGTGAACACTCTTTTTACTGCAGACTACCAACCGTTTAAATCGTTAATTCTGAGCTGTGCGAAGCTCTTTGATTTATGCTTAATACATCACCACCTGCTGGTCATTCAAAACACCCACAAAGGAGCTCACCACCTGAAATATTCTAGGTTAAGAAAGTGGAAAATAATAAAATAATCGACTAATTTGAAAATGTGAATGTGTTTGAGAGATAGACATGCTGTGGTCCTCTCACCCTGTCAAATGATCAGGGAATAGCTCAAAATCGTTAAAAACGTATTTATTATTGTGGAAGATGTCCTAAACCTCCAGAAAGGACTTCGTATTCAGTACCTCCAAGTCGGGTTAGGTTATTTGGCATGTTTCCTAAACAAATCCAATTAACCTTGCATCTAAATGATGTATGGACAAATAAACGTTTATTGTGAAAGTAGGCTCTTTGCTCTGTGTTGTAACCAGGCAATACCATGATTGATTGTTCAGATTTAGTCTATGACAACAAGGATTTACAAAAACCATTTGTATTCTCTGATGCTGTCCCACTATTTTCCACACAAAAACACACACATTATACACAAGACAATCAAACCTTTTATTTCTCTTGCTCTCTCTCTCGCTCTCTCTCTCTCTCTCTCTCACACACACACACACACACACACACACACACACACACACACACACACACACACACACACACACACACACACACACACACACACACACACACACACACACACACACACACACACACACACACACACACACACACACACACACACACATACAGCATTAAACCCCTAACCTTAACCTCAAAAACCCAATAACCTAACCCTAAAGTTAGGCCCTGCAAGTATAGATAGATGTGGATCACAGATTTTGTTAAACCAAGTCATCAGGAATCATCTGTGTCAAAATGCGACTGCCCGGGAATCTCAAACTTGCACCTTGGCCTCCGCAAATAATTGGACTGCCTTCCACTTTCAAACACTCATCTCACCAGTAGCCTTTAAACTACTCCTGTCTGAACACCTGTCCGATCCCTGTACCTGTTAACTTTCTTTAACTTCTTTCACTAATGCCATGCCCGCCTTGCACAGTGGACCTCTCTCACCTGCACTACTGTCATACCTGTTAACTTTCT
This sequence comes from Dallia pectoralis, assembly GCA_029465975.1. NCBI lineage: Eukaryota > Metazoa > Chordata > Actinopteri > Esociformes > Umbridae > Dallia > Dallia pectoralis. The sequence continues at coordinate 11,954,321 of CM055739.1, forward strand.
TGAATCACTCTATTTGCTCATATTCTCAAATGCTCTTTCCCATAACCTCAGTCATATAATCCATGCACTCAAATGACCTACTTGCTAGACAAACTTTAATCTTTGTACATCCTGTATATAGACACTCATTGAATTTGTTTAAATATATTTGCTATTGCCTTATCAATGCTGCTCAACAGAACTATATACCTCAACTGTATAACTTGACCCTGTATCGCCTAATTGTGTCCCATTGCTATTTGCACTCCTATGTTCTGTGTACTTATTATGTAACTGTATGTTGTTGTACTGCACATTTTCTCGTCTTATCTTGGCCAGGTCGCCGTTGCAAATGAGAATTTATTCTCAATCGTCCTACCTGGTTAAATAAATGTTAAATAAATACAATTTTAAAAATATTAAAACAAGCATGAAATAAAAAAATAACAAATCCCTTCTGTCGTTTAAAATGTAACCATATAATGTATGAGGTATTTACAATCGTTTGCATCATTTCCCAAAATCTGACGAACAAACATGTCATATCATAAAAAAATGTGTCACTCAGCTTCGGTACAAGTGGTTAATTCCAGAGGCATGTGTGCCAACCCGAAAGGACATCAGAGGAGTTTGGGATTTAGCATGCCTCAGTGGTGCAACTCCTTTAGCACACAGATGCTATCATGGTAACCATAGACATGATGGTAACTATGTGGAGGCTTCCTCTACCAGTGTTTGTAAATGTCTTTATGCTGAACATACCGCAGCCACCTAGCGGCCACTATATATAAACGACACCGTTTTTGGAACAGGACTCCACCACTGTAGGTGGCAGTAAATAAAGAATATTAGCTTGTTGAAGACGTGTTACCTTACGGGTGGAAACACAAAGAAGATCAGCGTGGATCTGACGATCGCTGATTGGCCACTATACTAAAAATACGGAAGTGGCTTTATGGTAGACGTCTTGCTTTCCCTTATACTGAATACTCTACACACAGAATGCCGTCTAAGTACTACATCTGCAAGTGCATAGTCCCCGGGTGCACACCATTAAAAACAGCCAGTTTCCATTATTTCCCCAAAGATTATGCCGTATTCAAAGAATGGGTGGAATTCGCCTCGATACACGAGAACGACGTGCTGAACAGCACTCGGATGTGCGAGGCTCATTTCAGCAAAGACTGCTTTCGACCACGTACTAAAAAAAACAGATTGTGGGTTGGTGCGGTTCCCACGATTTATCCCGGAGATATCAATGCGTCACCTAATGTTCGCCAAAAGGACGACAAGAATCAACAACACAGCCCGAACCTAGAACTTCCACAACCGCGCATTAATTCTAATTGTGTTACAGAGAACTATGAGCCGAAACGGTGAGTAGTTAACGATGCCAATCTTCTAGGAAATTATGCTATCGTTAACATAATTTGTTGTGACTTATTTTGCCAATTCTGTTTACACACACAAGGAATTTGTAATGATCGTTTGCCTAATACATACATGTAAGAATGGATACCAACAGTAACCCAGAGAAAACAATACAAACAGTCTGACAAGAGAGGCCATGAAAAGTTGGCAAATATAAAATCAAATACGTCCATCTGAATAGTGCAAAACAGTAATGTCTAATTTGTGAATACATTTGTGCAAAAAAGCATTGAACTAGGTTATAGTTCAAGATGTCCATTTGAGTTGGCATATTGATAGTGTAATGTATATGCAAATTGTGCAAAAAAAGCAATATTTGTATATACAGTTTGTGCAAAAGAAGAGCAATGTCTAGTTATAGTCCAAGATGTCCTTCAGAGGTTTTTTATATCAGTGTCATTAGTGTCCAGAGTGGGTAATCAATGACATTTAGCGGGGATGTTTTGGTCTTGATAGACCTCAGCCGTCTGCCTGATGGGAGAGTCTGCCTCAATTTGTGCTGCCCACCTCAGCTGTGTACCTAGCTGTGTACAGTTTTTTTAGCAGGTGCAGATTACATCCAATGGTCTGCTCTGCAGAGCAAACGATGCGTTGCAGTTTGTCCTTATCCTTGACAGTGGCTGCAGCATAGCAGATGGTGATGGAGGTCATGTGTGTAGAGACCCACTTTTTTTAACTTTTTTAAATTTAACCTTTATTTAAAGGTTGCAAATTTCTAATTTCATCCCAGGACGTCATACACACAAAGCATGCACTCTACCACTGAGCTACCAACTGCTCTTTGTGGTCCTGGGCGATGGTGTTGCCCAGGTAGAGAAAGGACTCCGCTGTGTTGACCCTCTAGGACAATGTGTCGAAGGCTGATGGGCTTTCTTCTAAAGTCGTAGAGTAGTAGAGTGTTGAGCTTCAAGTTGTTTACACTGACCGGCTGGTGTCCTGGTGCAATCTCCCTCCTGTAGGTGGACTTGTCTCAATCGGATATTAGTTCAATGAGGGTGGTGTCATTTGCAAACTTCAGAAGTTTGACTGAGTGGTGACTGGTGGTGCAGTTGTTGGTGTACAAGGAGAAGAGGGGACAGGAAGCAACCTTTTACTGAGACAGTGCTGATGGTCACAGGGTTTGACAGTGCTTCTCTAGCCTTGCATACTGCCTCGTGTTGAAAAGGAAGGCTGTGATCCATTTTCAAGTGGATTCGGGCACTCCCATGATGGAGAGCTTTTTCTGGAGCAGTGTAGCGATTACGGTAATAAATGCAGAACTGAAGTCCAAAAACAAGATTTTGGCACAGGTTCAAGATGCTGGAGGACGAAGTGGATAGCCATGTTGATTCTGATGACCACAGGCCTGTTTGCCCTGTAGACGAACTGCTGTGGGTCTGATACTGGATCAGTGATGGCCTTGAGGTGGGACAGTACCAGGCGCTCGAAGGACTTCGTAACCACAGAGGTCAGGGCAACTGGTCTGTAGTCATTTAGCCCTGGGATCCTTCGTTTCTTGGGGGCTGGGATGATGGTGTAGGATTTGAAACAGGCTTGGACGCTACATGTCTCCAGTGATTTATTGAATATGTCTGTGAACACAACTGTTATGTTCCACGTAGGGCTGGACGATATGGCCAAATTTTATATCACAATATATTTCTTGATTTCGGTCGATACGATATAATTCCGATATCGATATGAACAATAAAAAATGCCAAGAACACCCACAACAGATGTCTGTACCTACAATCTTCTGAAAAATGAATTTTCCAAGTCTATGAAACCTCCTCCTATATAACTACATAATATTTTAGAAATGAAACAAATAAAATAACAAATAAATTAACGTTCACTTTTTATTTGAATTTAACCTTTATACAAACAAGAAAAGTCAAATAAACATAAGACTCTCAGACTGACCTTATTAATATATTTAACTTTAAACGTAACTCTTGGCACTCTGCATGCATCTTGCGGAAGAACATTGTAGCCGGAACTTCTCTCCGTTTATGTCTATGACGAATCACGCAGGTACTGGGCTACGCCGCAGCGGAGCCGAAGTAGTTTAAAATAGTCCGAATATAAATACTTATTGTAAGTGTACCATAGTGATTCAGGATAAAACAAAAACATGGTTTGGATATTGGATTCATGATGTACTGGCTCATTATATACATTTTGCAAATTTTTAACTAAAAAGGTACTGCAGCTTTAACATAACACGCTGCTAGTCCGCTCCACTCTCCGGCACGTTTAGCAGCACGCTGAAACGTAAAGTTTATCAGGTCTCAGAAAGCCGAACCACTTCCCTACCAGTACCCCTGTCTGCTTTCTCCTCACTTATGGAAGCTCATTCTGTCACTTTTGAATTGCGGTCATGGGCGCTCATTTTGTAGCTTAAACTTGACGCGTTGGAGATCAAGAAAAATATTGAAATATCGAAAATGCTTGGTTTCTTTTTTGACGCCTTAAGTTAGTGTTGGGTCTCTCGCCGCCCGCGAGAATCTCGTGTCACGTTCAATTACGCCTACGTCCTGTGGAAAACGGTCTTTGATTGCAATGTTCAATTAACCGACAATTAATTTAATTTAATCGAGTAAATTCTTATCGACAATTAATCGATAGTCGATAAACCGTTTACATCCGTACCTCACATGTATTATTAACTTTCCTAACAATATAAATACATTCATTTTTAGATTTGCAAATAATTTCTGAGTACGTAGTATTTTAGTTTGTGTATTAATTTATTTTTAGTTATTCTATCTTATTATATTCAAATGTTAAACACTCTTTAAAACTGGACATTTTCTATTCCACTTCCCTCTGTACAGTGAGATTCAGTCAATCAAAGCTGTGGTGGATGTTATGAAGCCTGACGCAGCCGCGATGGATGTTATGGAGTCAAAAGAAGCAGTAAAGGACATCATGGAGTCAAATGAAGCAGTGAGAGACGTCATGGAGTCAAATAAAGCAGTGGGAGACGTCATGGAGTCAAATAAAGCAGTGAGAGACGTCATGGAGTCAAATGAAGCAGTGGGAGACGTCATGGAGTCAAATAAAGCAGTGGGAGACGTCATGGAGTCAAATAAAGCAGTGGGAGACGTCATGGAGTCAAATGAAGCAGTGGAAGACGTCATGGAGTCAAATAAAGCAGTGGGAGACGTCATGGAGTCAAATGAAGCAGTGGGAGACGTCATGGAGTCAAATGAAGCAGTGGGAGACGTCATGGAGTCAAATAAAGCAGTGGGAGACGTCATGGAGTCAAATAAAGCAGTGGGAGACGTCATGGAGTCAAAGGAAGCAGTGAGAGACGTCATGGAGTCAAACAAAGCAGTAGGGAACACCCAGGACTCTAATGGGGCAGTGGAGGATCTCCAACAGTCAAAGGAAGTGGTGGAGGAGGTTAGAGAGTCTGAGGAAGCAGCAAGTGAAATCTTTGAGTCAAAGGAAGTTGAGGCGTTAAGGTTCACTGTACTGGATGAAAAAAAGTTACAGTCCAAAGTATTTGAATCAAAAGATTCAACTATGAACATAAATGAGTCACAAGAGGATTTATTGTTAGTTAAAGAGTCAAAGGAGTTGAAGAGAGCTGCAACAGAACATAAGAGCCAGACGTCGTCTTCTGTGGGCCGGGTGCGGAATAGAGACAGATCAGAGTCGGACAGCCTTCTCCAGCACCTCCAGTGTTCCTACTGCATGTTGCAGTGTAAGAGCCACTGCAGCTACCTACTCCATATGGCTAAGTTCCATCCCAGCCGCCTGGATGACACGCCTGTGGGCCGGCTGGGAAACGCCATCTTCTATCAGCGCACTGCACGATTATTCCACTGCAATGTCTGTTTTCACACAGTCCAGGAGTTCCCTCGCCTCTACGACCACCTGCTCACTAGACACTGCCTCTCTGAGAAGGACCAGAGAGGGGTAGGAGAAGAGGAGGGGGGTGAGGATGAGGGGGATGAGGGAGAAGGAGAGAGACGAAGCATCAGTGACGGTGGACCGCTAAAAGACAGCAGTCTTCATCCAAGTGAGTCCATGGTAGACGAGAAGGGAACTAGTGGACCAAAGAAAGGGCAGGACGTTTGCATTAAAGAAGAAGAGATGGAGGGTGGAGAGGACAGTGAGGGGTCCTCCCAGCCGTCTTGTCAGCGCCTAAAACGAAAGAGAAGCTCAACAGCGAGTTGCGAGAAAGACGAGCAGGATGAAGAGGAGGAGCTTCAGACCGCCAGCAACACCAAAAAGAGCGAGAAACACAAGATGGAAGAAGAGGCCTTCCTGATGAAATACGCCCATCGCCACGGCGGGCGCTTCAACTGCCGCCTGTGCGGCTGGCAAACCAAAATGAAGGGCCGCGTCATCTACCACTTGAGCTACAAGCACGATGTGCCCAAACCGTACTCGTGTAAAGAGTGCAGCAAGGCGTTCATCCTGGAGTCTTCATTGCTCAATCACGTTTACCACAACCACCGACAGGGCATGTATCTCTGCCTCTTCTGTCCTTTCAGCTCTTATGTGTTGTGGGGAATAAAACGCCATGGCAATCGCTGCAACGCACGGAACGAGGGGGTGAAGAGGAGGAAGTTGGTGATGAGGAAGAGTGATTTGTTAATAGTTTGTAACTGGTAAACTGGAGGAGTTGTTTGATAGCCAGGCTTAGATTTGAGGATTCAGCTCTTTTTTATCGATATGGGTGTAGATATTTTAGATTCTGTATTTCATGTATTAAGTATGTGTTGTACTTCCTGTGTCGACATGAACATTGGTGTGGGTATAGAAAGTCAACACTCCCTTTCAAAGCCGTTTTGCTGTCCTACAGCCTGAAATGAAAATAGCTTTATTAACACACTATAACCCACAATATTAAAGTTAAAAAAATTATATATATATGAACTGTATGAATGTATACAGTAAAATACCCTATTTGGATAAGTAAACTCCTGCAAATGCTTTTATTCTGAAATAATTAAAGTGTTTACAATTTATCACAGATGGAAGCCAATTAGCTTAATATGTGACCTTCAAGGTGGTTGATAATACCTTAAATTTTTTTCAATTCTGTTATTTTTTACATTGATGTTATGGGTAGCTTTTTTCAAATGAAATTGGAATTGAAATTCAGTTTTTAAATTATTTCCTTTTCCAGACTGTATGGCAACAAAAGGTGAAAGGGGTGTTGACTTTATAAACCCGCTGTACAGGGATAAAAAAAACCAACACGCTCTTTATCTGCTTCGTAATTTTGTATACTTTTCTGATAGTCATTGGTCTAGAAGTTATGTTATTTCCATTGTAGACCCAAAAGTAATATGGCAATATGTACATAACAGCTGTTCATGATGCAAAGTAAAACAAAAAAATTGACAATTTATTTTTTTACTTCATAATTGTGAAGTGCACAGTATCTCTTGACACTAAATAAAATAATTTAACAGGGCTCTCAAGTTTTGAAGACAGTCAAGAGTGACATATCGCTCCCCGCCCGCCGCCCTCGAGGGAATGGGTGTGTTTAATAAATTATATTATTATTAGTGTTTTTGTTGTTATTAATAATTGCTCAGACTTGCAGAAGAAAATATTTGACACATGGCACTGACAGTTCACCCAAATACAAAGTATTTATTCAATTTCTGTGTGTGTGTGTGTGCGCGTGCAAGATTATGACTGGTGTTGTTTATTGTAGATGTTTGTTGCCTTTTTGGACTCCTTTATCATGTGTGGTGTTGGCTCCCATTTGAAGCAGTTCGGCTCAAGCCCAGCCATTTTCATGATGTCCCATCCATAGATAAGCTGTTTCGAGTTGAGGTTTTGTTCAAACCGACCATGGAAAATACCCTCTCAGCATCAGCATTTGTATGTGGAAGAACTAAAACCAAGGCTGCAATCTTTGATAGCCTCCCAAATTGGTTCAAGCCAGTCACCTTTTTACCTTTCATCATAATTAATATTGAGCAAGTCATGTTGTGTGCAAAATATTTCTTACCTTGTTCTTTGTTGAGGACATTCTTCCACAGTACTCCTCAAAGTCAAAGAGTGTTGGGTCCTGAGGCATGGCAATGTCCATGAGTTGGTACTCCATAAACTCCTCAATTACTTGGTCTTGTTCCTTAGGGTCGTGAAAAGGAAGGAGTTCCTGAAATCTTAAAAAGACCACATGTGTACAAGACTGATTAGAATACAGTGACAGACAGATTTGTTTTGTGATCATGATCATTAAACTTAAAAATATATAATCAGAATGTGAAAACCCTTGCCTGTATACAAAGTATAGGGTATCTTCAACCCCACACTCAGCTCTCAGCTGCACATCAACAAATTGTGCATGCTTCAGGAGAGCATCTTTCAATGGGAGTTTCTCCATGGCATACTCCACAGCTCTGACCAAGAAGGCCAGTGCTGCCTGCTGGAATTGTTGAGCCTTCTGTGGTGTGACCTCTAAAGCCTCAAGGAGCCTGTTGAGCGTAGCTCTGGTGGTGAAACCCACATTGAATTTTTCTCCTGACAGTGTGACAGAAAACATATAGAAAGTTAGTCAAATACAGGCATCTTATAGTATTTCTCTGGGTTATACCAGTTTCATGTTTCAAGTTTATTGTCATATAATCATATTAAATAATATTTATCAGTCATGGTAATTTGTTGTGCTCAAAGTAATCTCAACTTTATAGATTTTTTTAAAATAAAAAGTACATAAATAGTCGAGGTAAAATAAAAAAAGATTAATTTTAGGTGAAGGATTAATTCTAAAAAGTGACAAGTGTGGCATTTAGGAGAGTGAGATGGTTGAGTAGAGTTCAGCATCCAGGATAGAAGCTGTCTCTGAATCTACTAGTGCTGTTTCTGATGCTTATATGTTCTACCGGATGACATATAGGGGTGAATATATTGTGACTGATATACTTTTTACAATGTATTGTATCTATTTTCCTTCATCAGCAAGACAACTCAATCCATAGAAAAGGTGTATTTGTAGTAACATTAAAAAGGGAGATCATGACTTACCGTACTAACGTGCTCAAAGTGATGCTCGGAGCTCCAGTGGTTTTTCCTCTGGGTGGGTGAACAAAACTTTCGGAAGATTGCACCAGAATCACGTGAACAATTCCAGGAGATGCTTCTTTTTCGTTCGTTGTTGCGTTAAAACTTACCCAGATACAATTGTGCTATTTTCTGATTGGCTATTGTGTAGCCCGTTTATTTTATTTTGATTGGCTGAGAAGTGGCAGGCTAGACCATTGACTGTAGGGCTAGACTGAAGAACTCCAGGGGAGACGCGCTTGATTAGTGCCGGTTCCATAATGAGAGCTGCGCGGCCAGAGAAATGTTGTGCGCTGCGGCAAATTAAATATATTATAGATATTTTTTTCCGCGTGAGAAATACAATGTGTGGCGGGAGTGCGTAACAAAACACTGAAATGAGTGACACTTTATTTATTTTTATTTGCTATTAAGAAACAATACAAAAACCACATATACACTCTCGTAAGGGAACATATTGAAAAAGCATATCCAATCATGCACAATACAATTATAAACCACGTATAACATATATTCCTTAGACTTCAAACACAATGTGATAAGAATGTAATACTAAAACAAAAACACAGACAAAAAAAGAGGAAAAAGGGGTGTGAACTTAATTATTCAACAAGGCAACAGCTAATGACAGAGAGAAATTTTTTTTTTTTTGAAAGAATTGACATTAATGACCGTGATATCCATTAAAACAAAAGGTTTCTGGCTATACTACTACACATTTTTCCCACACTTTTCCTTTGGTTAAGCTTTTGTAATGACGCAAAAAACAATCTAAAGTCATTTAAAAACCAAACAAAAGAGGGTTTTGAGTTCCTCCATTTGCTGCAGTGAATGTGATATTTCCCCAACAATAAGATCATATTTACTAAGTCCGACATAGCAGAGTCCACATCCTCCATATAGAAGAGGACATGCGTCAGAGTGATGATGGGAATTTTCTCAACTTTTAGTGACAACCAATTATTTATATCGGCCCAGAAACTGGAAGACATAGGGCACAAGAAGAATAAATGTTCCAATGTTTCCTCCGCCGTCTTACAAAGAGTACAAGGTTCCACATCAAATCTAAATCTCTTATGAAGAAAAGCAGCTACGGGGTACACTCTGTTAAGAATTTTAAAGTGGGTCTCTTTAACTTTAGGGGAAACTGGCCATCTAATGTATTTAGAGTGTGCAAGACCTACATACAAAGCATCACTATTCGGTATCCTAACACATAGCCCTCTGTCGTAATCAGGGAACACGTTGCGTTTGAAAGCATCAGTGATATATCTGTTATTACATCTATCATCCAAAATGAGATGTTCGTTAATGATTAAATTTGGCAGAGTAGGTACGGGTCTAATAACTGCATATGACAGTGTGCCTTGTATCAACCGAATTAAAGCCTTGGATACTGCACCACAGATCTTATTATAAGCTTTAAGGGTACACTTTAATTTATACCTTCCCAGGAAAGCTTGGTAATCCACAACATCTCCAGCATCATTGATAATATCACTCACAAACACAATACCTCTTTCATACCAATCAACCTTGAACAGAGATTTCCTATTAATCACGATGACCCTATTGTTCCATAATGGAACCCCATGAGGGGTAAAGTTGTGGGAGAAAAGCATTTTCCAGTGATGGAGGATTTGTTTGTGAAAGTTTGTGAAGTCTATTCACATCAAAGTCACATTTCAAAAGGAAATCAAGCCCTCCTACGTTTTTGAATACATTTTTGGGTATGTGAAACCACACCGAATTCACATTTGCAAGATATGTCTTTAACCACTTGACCTTGAACATCCCAAACATTGATTCAAAATCCAAAGCTTTGACCCCCCCTTTACAACATTCCTTAACAAGCTGGGATTTTCTAACATAGTGAGTTTTATTTTTCCACAAAAAATTGAAAATAATTGAATTGGCCTTTTTAACATTACTAGGAGACACGTACACGGAGTGACATGGGTAGACTATTCTAGAGATGTCTTCAGCTCCAGATAGCGCCACACGACCAAATATAGTAAGGTCTCTAGTGAGCCATAAACTCAGGGATTTCTTCAATCTCACTAAGCGTTCAGAGAAATTAAAGTCCTCCCTCCTAATGCAGTTTTTAGTTAATAGTATACCAAGATATTTGACTTCTTGTTTAACCACTATTGCCGAAATGGTAGAGTCTGTCGATGAATGAACAGGAAGCAGTTCACATTTTTTAATGTTTAAGGTCAGTCCTGAGGCTTTAGAAAAAATGGACACTGAACCGAGGGCAACATCGACCATGAATTTGTTTTTAAGCAGTAATGCTGTATCGTCAGCAAATTGACTGATCCTAAACTCCCTATCAAGTATAGAAATCCCCTGTAAACTTGGGTTATGCTTAATAAGCAAGATGAGCGAGTTTGTAGCAAGGATAAAGAGTTTAGGAGAAACCGGGCAGCCCTGCCTGATCCCGCGGAGTACATCAAACCTAGGAGCCATGCCAGGATTCAGGGATACAGAACTATAAATGTTTGAATATAGCATTCTAATGACGTTACAGAACTTTTCTCCAAAACCCAGAAACTCTAAAACTCTAAATAAAAAGGCATGTTCAACCGTATCAAATGCCTTGTAAAAATCCAAAAGTAAAATGTAAGCTTCAGTGTCAACGAATTCCCTATAGTCCAGTATATCCAACAACAGTCTAGTGTGATTATGAATGCTTCTATTTTTCATAAAGGCTGATTGACACTCGTCAATAACACATTGCAAACCCTCATTCAGCCTATTTGCATAGACCAACGCCAGCAATTTATAGTCAGTACACAATAACGAAATCGGTCTCCAATTATCCAATAACAGACCGTCTTTGTTTGGTTTGGGGATCAAGGTGATGATGCCATGCTTCATTGTGGGAGAAAGGCCCCCCCTTGCAATACATTCCACATAGGCCCTATAAAGCAAGTTCCTAATATCACTCCAGAAGAATAACAAAAACTCCACAGTTATGCCGTCTATACCAGGCGATTTCCCCTTGGACATCCCCCTGATCGCTAGATCTAGCTCCTCAATACCCAAATCCTCTTCCATACTATGCATAAAGGTATCATCCAATGCCTTACGATTCCCCTTAATTTTATCCAGAAAGATACTGCAGTCCTCCTGAGAATAGGAGGATTTATACAAATTTCTGTAGAAGGTTTCAATTTCCCCATCCACCTCTTTCTGACCATCAACAACAACATCGTTCACTTTTAACTTTCTGATCTTTTTTTTCATTTGCCTTTTGTTTTTCTAGGTTGAAACAATAGGATGCGTTTTTCTCCCCCCCCTCAATCCAGCGAGCCCTTGATCTAATATAAGCACCTTTGGCCTTTTCCATATAAACTTCATCAAGATGAGACTGCAGAGTGTTTAGTTCAGTCTTTTCATCCAATGACAATTCAGACTTACAGCCCAGCATACTAATTTCCAATTATAACTTTATCTGTTAGAAAGAGTCTTTTCCATTCCTTTCAACCCTCAGTTAAGTTTGTAAAAAGAGCCTTGTTTTGTAGCCCATTATTATGGCCATAAACACAGAGTAAAATGTATCTTGCATCATCCACTTCTATTGCCACCATTAACCAATAGCCCTCAGAATCACATTTATGGTCAATAATTTTACCAGGAAACCTGTTCATTAAGATCATAACCCCTGCCGAATTTGATTTACCATGGCTGAAAAAAAGAGAATCACCCCATTGGGATTTCCAGAAATTGTTGTCAGCCTCAACCGAATGAGTTTCTTGTAAAAAAACAAAGTTAGCCTTTTGTTCCTTGCAGAAAAGAAAAATAGCCTTGCGTTTGACGCTATCTTTTAGCCCCCTTACATTTAAAGAAATAAACGATATCATTTAGAAAATAAGTATTAAACTACACAGAATACACTAAATCAACTCTTACCCGAACGTAACGATGCGCAGGAATGTACTAATGCGCAGGAGTGAGTATTAATCTCCAAACTACAATACCAGTGCAACAAGCCTCTAAACATTAGAGGGTAATTTGAACAAGAATGCAGAAATAAGGTTAAGTTAAATAACCAACATCAACATAGGCGATCATATAATTATGAACATTACCCTATTTTTTCAAACCTTGAATAGAATTGACAGATATGTCCAATGCCGACCAACCAATAATCAGTCCGGGTCCACTCTCTTGTTGTCAATCAAGGCATAACCCTCTTTTAAAAATGCACGTTTGCCAGCCTTTCTTGCCTCTTGGATCCTCGGCCACAGCTTCGCACGTGCCTCCCTGTCATCTTTTGAGAAGTCCTCTTTGAACCGAATGTGCATCTCTCTACACACCCTCGCTTCCCTCGACTTCTTCCATACATCATCTCTAACAATCCTCATCCCGAACTGTGTAATGATCGCCCTCGGTATGTAGTTTGCTGAAGCCGCGTCACCTCTCCTCCCCAACCGGTGAACAGTGTCCACTGATTCTCGCAGCCGCTCTATTGACACCGGAACGATTCTCGTCAGGATTCCCAAGGTAATCTCTCTTGTGTCTTCTCCATCTTTTTCCGGGAGCCCAATCAGTCTTAAGTTCCATCGCCTCTTATATCTAGCGTGCTCTGCGCTTGCTTCTTTCAACTGGCTATTTTCTCGCTGAAGGACCGTAATTTTCTCCTGAAGGGCGCCTATATCTTCACGGTTTACCTTACATGCCACTGAGTTAGCCTCAATACGTCTTTCAAAACTTTTCAAGAGCTCCGTCTGTTCGTCAATCTTCAGAGACAAAACCTGCATTGTTTGCAATATTTTAGAGTAAGTATCTTCCGGTTCCTTACTTGGTTTCATCTTCTTCAATTGTTGCTGTTTGATGGGCGTATGGTCCTTGTTGATTCTGTCCCTTTTGGCTGGGTGTAGCATCTCATCCATTTCCTCCTCAACATCTCCGTCACCACCCGCCACGTGCTGAGTATCCATGCTGTATGTATGGTCGGTCATAGAGTTCAAAATAAAACTGTCAATAATAATGTAATTACTCGCCTTATCTAATAATTTTACGTCTGCATTAAAAGACTATTCGATAGAGGGTCGCTGCTCCAGTTTTATTCAATTTTGGGAACTCAAAGTGAAGATTAACACCGGAGCCTGTAAAAATGCTTCCTCTCACTCCGCCATCTTGAAATCCCCCCCTCATTGCGTGACACTTGAGAGCCCTGATAATAATATTGTGTAAATTAAACATTTACATTTACATTTACATTTTGCGCATTTAGCAGACGCTCTTATCCAGAGCGACTTACAATAAGTGCAGGCATTTCACATATAGCTAAAAACACACATCAAAAAGGCAATAAGTACATTGTTCCTGGGTGGGTGCAGGGGGAAGTGCTAGAGATAGAAGAATGATTCGGTAGTGAAGTTTCAAACGGTCGAGAGTTGTGGAGCTCCATTCATGGAGCTACTGGAGGTACAATTTGAAGAGGAATGTTTTTAGACGTTTTTTGAAGATTGGTAGAGAGTCCGATGATCTGATCTCCAGAGTGGAGTTGTTCCACCATTGCGGGGCAAGCACGGAGAACAATTTAGACTGAGCAGATCGAGAGTTGCCCTCCCGTAGGGATGGCACTACCAAGAGGCCTGAGGTGGCAGAACGAAGTGCTCGCGTGGGTGTGTACGGCTTGATTAGTGACTGGATGTAGGAGGGGGCGGTTCCTCTTGTTGCCCCATAGGCTAGCACCATGGTTTTGTAGTGGATGCGTGCTTCGACCGGGAGCCAGTGTAGTGTGCGGAACAGCTGAGTGACATGGGAGAACTTTGGTAGATTGAAGATCAGGCGGGCTGCTGCATTTTGAATGAGTTGCAGGGGTTTGATGGCGCACACTGGGAGACCAGCCAGAAGGGAGTTGCAGTAGTCGAGACGGGAGATGATAAGTGCCTGGATCAGCACTTGTGCGGCTTCCTGCGTAAGATACGGCCTTACTTTCCGAATGTTGTAGAGCATGTACCTGCAAGACCGGGACACCGCCTTGATGTGTGCAGAAAATGAGAGGGAGTTGTCAAGGGTCACGCCAAGGTTTTTCCCACATTGGGTAGCAGGGACTGTGACGTTGTCCACCGTAATGGACAGATCCTGGAGCGGGCAGGCTCTTCCTTTGAAGAAGAGCAGTTCAGTTTTACCTAGGTTGAGTTTCAGATGGTGTGCAGACATCCAGGCCGAGATGTCAGTCAGACATGCAGAGATACGGGATGCCACCTGGGTTTCAGACTGTGGGAATGAGAAAAATAGTTGGGTATCATCAGCATAGCAGTGATAGGAGAGGCCATGTGAGGATATGACAGAGCCAAGAGACCGGGTGTATAAGGAGAAAAGGACAGGGCCTAGGACCGATCCTTGGGGGACCCCAGTGACCAGTGGCTGCATGTTCGACGGCGAGCCTCGCCACACCACCTGGTAAAAACGGTCCGACAAGTACGAGGAAAACCAGGAATGCACCGCTCCTGAGATCCCCAGGTCAGAGAGGGTGGAGAGCAGGATCTGATGGTTTACTGTGTCGAAGGCAGCAGATAGGTCTAGTAGAATGAGAACAGAGGAGAGAGAGTTGGCTTGGGCCTTGCGTAGGGCTTCAGTTACACAGAGCAGCGCTGTTTCAGTTGAGTGGCCCGTCTTGAATCCTGACTGGTTAGGGTCCAGGAGATTGTTCTGGGAGAGGTAGGAGGACAGTTGGTCAGCTACGACGCGTTCAAGCGTTTTGGAAAGGAAGGACAACAGGGACACAGGTCTGTAGTTGTTGACATCCGACGGGTCGAGAGACGGTTTCTTGAGGAGCGGAGTCACTCTGGCCATCTTGAAGTCAGAAGGGACACATCCTGAGGTTAGAGAAGTGTTTATTAGAGATGTGAGATATGGAAGAAGGTCCGTGGAGATGGACTGGAGGAGCGGGGAAGGGATAGGGTCAAGCTTGTTAGAAATTTGCCCACACACTGTTTTTGACCTCATTTGTCTAGGAAATCCAACCTAATAAATGATTATCAGCCAGAATGTCCCTGTATGCAAAAACCTGTCTGCATTGTTTAAAATGGAGATGTTTAAAATCAGATAAGTGTTTTTGTGTGACGCTGTGTGAAGTGCAACTGGTTTCCTGTTTGCAACACGGTTGTACAATCACTTTGAAGCTGGCTCGAGAGTGACAAAGTTAACAGCGAGACACATTGATAAGTTCTGCCTTAGTCGGTACTTCTTATCATCATTGACATTGTGACGTTGCACATTGGAGGAGTATACAGGTATGTCATGAATAATAAATTGCCTTCATTATTAGAATTTTACAAACAATGTGTTGTGTTTATATTTTTGTTCAGAGTATTTTTGACAGCAGTGATTCATGATTTTCTTTGGCATTTAATATTATTTTGTTTTTACTGTTTTGAAATGGAAATTCCCACACGAACATCAAAAAGCATGAAATAGTTTGTGAATTATGAAAGAAAGATTAGTCAGTTCCTTCTCAAGGATTAAATGTTGCAACATCTCATTGTGGTAATTATTTTTGTTTTTCTTGCACTTTTTGTCCCCCTTCCTTTTTCTTTCTTTCTCCATTCTTCTTCAGCTATCTCTTTTTCACTGTGTCACACTTTTACTTTGTTCTAGTTAAGTGGATACCGCTGCGTAAACGAGACGTCACCTATTGTTGCTGTGGGCAATTTACAAACAGTCATGCTGATTGCCACAAATTTGAGCAACAGCACCCTGGAGATGCTGGTCAGTCCTGTGATGACTGTGGCTGTGCCTGCCATCTACTTGGCTGTGTTTATCTGCAGTACCCCCTTCAACCTGATGTCTCTGGTGGCTCTGCTGAGCATCCACTTCAAACGCCCCACCTCCACATCTGTGTTGGCCATCAACCTGTCGCTGGCTGACCTTATCTACAGTGCCTTTCTGCCCCTACAGGTGAGTTCTAAGGCTGTCAGTCCATTCTTGGCCCCATTACAAGTAGACCTACTAATATGTCGTGCTGGTGGCCTACTATTTTGTAATTTAGACAGACTGTAGCAAACCCTTAATGACCTCTGAAGCATGTGTGTTCCAGGTGTTGTATCACTTGGGGGGTAATGACTGGCCTTGGGGCGTCACCCTCTGTGGCATCACCACCACAGCCCTTCACTGCAACACGTACTGCTCTGCCCTCATCACCTGTGCCATAGCATTTGAGCGCTACTGCGGCGTGGTGCGCCCACTACGTACTAAACACTGGTGTACCGTCCGACGAGCCTCCATCACCTGCGTTCTCATCTGGGCATTTGTTCTGATAACCCAGTATCCCTTTGTCTGGCACGACCTCACCCTCCGGATCAGCGAGCTGGACATCACGACATGCTATGACGTGATTCCGCGCAATGTTTTTCCAAGCGCTAGAGGCGCCTATCTCTACTTCCTGTTTGTTATCGTGACGTTCTATTTGTTGCCATTAGCTGTGCTGGTCGGCTGTTACGCTGCGGTGGCGAGAGAACTGCGCATGTCACCATTATTGAAAGCTAACAGCAGCGTATCAGAAAGGGAAATCCTGTCAAGGAGACGGTCTCAGACCACGGTCATGTTGACAACCCTATGTTTCGTGGTGTGTTATCTACCAACTTTCATTCTGTATACGTTGCACATAATCTTCCACGCCTGGGGTTGGAGTCTTTACGTATACTATGCACTAGCACTGAGCATCAACAGCTTCAACTGCTGCTTTGACCCGTTTGTGTACTACTTCGCATCCAGTGAGTTCCGGCAAGCCCTCAGGAGCCGGTTCGCGTGGTGTTGCCCACTGACAAATGATTCTGGGTCAACTGAACTGGTGTTCAGGACATCAGTACGGGACAGGACAGGGTAGGGCCGAGGAGAAATTGGCATCTTACTGGACTCTGGTTGTTTACTAGGCCGACGTGCTAAAAAAATGTTTGTGTGGAAATAAACCCTGCCTAGTTGTTTTTATGAACTGACGTTTCCATTTTATTTAGACATGTGTAAACGAGTTGACAGGCAGGTGGCAGAACAGTAGGCAGAGAGGATTATGGGAGTTGGGGCTACATACTGTGTATGACACGTGCCAGCAAGTATTAGCACAATGAATATATAATGTAGCATCTTATTGGTAATAAGTGAGTTTATTAATGAGCCATTGATAAGTGCACCAAAAGGCAGACTAATAAAACATGTAATATACTGATATAATCAAACACCAGAGATGCTCGTTTAATGAGCCTGGATGCCTGTAAACATGAACTGACTACATACAGTCGAAATACACTACTTTACAATAAAATAAATGCATCCAGTGAAGGCCTGTTTGACATGACTGACCCGGTAGGATCTGTTTTTTTTTTAAACATTACACAATGTATTTTATACAACTCTTCAGCGGTTTAATCACCTTGTTTTAAATAACTTTCATCAGTGGCCATAGCAACAACTACAACAAAAAAATCACCATTCATTAATTGGAAGCTTGATAAATTGTCAGGTGTTTCAACTTGCGTTGGTACGTTTAGAAAAAAAGTAAATCGCTACATAATCAGGCATTTTACAGATCCAATTTGAAAGTATATGTTTTACTTGCACAGATAGACAATAATGTAGCACACATACTCAGTAAAGCTTGAGTTTATAAAGAAATTACGGCTCAAAAAGTGTATTTATATTCACACGAGAAACATTCTCTCGAATAATTTGTCTTTTTAGTTGCAGAGGAAGGGCAGGAATATATGTTCACATGGTTTGTTGCTGTTTTTCTCTTTTCCTTTTCTCCTCAACACATTGTTAATCAAAAGAAGCTGAATCCCCAAAACATTACATATCCGGGTGGAGATGTGTTCGCGGTGTCCCGTAGCTATCCCTTACGCCTGAGATGGGCAGGCAGGCGCGGGGATGACGAAGGGTTCGAAACAAGAAATCAGCTTTCCATTACGTAGACATTACGCTCCCTCAATTTTGGTTTAAGTGACGCAAGATATTGTCATCCTTCACCTCATCATCCAGCCCACTCTCTCTCTGGTCTTCTCCAGTCACAAAAAAAACGTGATTGAAATTCAAAATTATTTACTTTGTTCCGGTGTCTCATCATTGTGAGGCCTTGTAACCGAAAATAACATTTTTATCCTGCCGTCTCAATATCACATGTGCTAATACCAAGTGTGACATTCACCTGTTCCGTCCCAATACTATGTATTCTATGAGTGTAGATTGAGGCTCACTCAGGCGAATGAACGGTTCACAACCGTTCAATAATAATAATGTAATGTAATGGCGTGCAAAGTTCTATAGATTTAAGTCACTTCTTAGACAATAACTAGGCCTACTATTATTAGGCCCTCTGTCACAATAATCCATATAGTGCAGTTGAAGGCATTGCAGAGCCAAATGGCATGATCAAGAGTTTTTTAATTTAAAACAAACACTAAATGAAAAAAATACACTGCATTAAATAAAATTGCGCTATCAAGCATTTTACTAACAAATATCTAACACAGTGCAGATCCCACAAACAAACAAACACTCACTCACCTACAACATAACGTGACTTGAAATAACAGCGGACAACCAAGTGACACTCCCTAGAACGTAAAATACCCAACTAAATGCTAATTGACCCCAGCCGTGAGCATTAGCAAAACAGGAACTAAAACAGCAAGTGCATCACCCTAAAAGCACCGTGTAGAAACAACTCATTACTTATGTGACACCCTCTGGGACAATATTAACAACAAGGCTTAATTAAGTAAATTAACATTTAGGAGGATTGATATAAATATGTAAAATAGTAATTTATATAACCAAATATTTTTTAGTAGATAGAACAGGGGAGAAGGGATAAAATTGGAAGGAAAATCAGGTAGGTTCGAACCCATGCTCGCACTGGTACCTTTGTTCTGGATTAGGCACTTAACAAATAGGTAGATGGTTATATAAAATACATTTGATATTTTTTTAAATCGCTTGACTACTGTAGCCGTGTTTATTTTTTTGAATACCAGTTAAAAGCCAACGAAATAACTAGTTCTTGCCTAATCAGTTGACAATTCTCGAGGAGATTTATATGATGGAGTTGATGCAGTTGAAACCAATTGCAGAGCCGAATGGCACGTTCAATGGTTTTTAATTTAACAAAAAAAACACTTAATGGAAAAAACAAAAACATTTGTGAAACCTTGATTTGGAGATGCACATTTTTTTAATTTAATAATAAAAATATTGATTTTGCTGCTCTATTGGAATTAAACTATTAATGTCTGTTTTTCTCTACAATTACATTGTTAATATATTTGAAGTATTGTTTGTGAATTGCCAATCAGAGGTGCCAGTTTTGCAGCCCAGTGTACATACCTTTTTTTTTTTACCTCCTTTCTTTGCCTTAGTATCGCTCAACCTACTTTTCTTGTTGTCTTATTTCAAACCACAACTTTCTATAAAAAAGATTTCATGTAAAATTTAAATTATATGTATAAAATATATTGTATAAAAGCGCAAACGGATTTCATAAAGCCCTTTTTATTTGTCACAAAGGAGTTTGGGATTTAGCATGCCTCAGTGGTGCTACCTTCTGCACACAGATGCTATCATGGTAACCATAGACATGATGGTAACTATGTGGAGGCTTTCTCTACCAGTGTTTGTAAATGTCTTTATGCTGAACATACCGCAGCCACCTAGCGGCCACTATATATAAACGACACCGTTTTTGGAACAGGACTCCACCACTGTAGGTGGCAGTAAATAAAGAATATTAGCTTGTTGAAGACGTGTTACCTTACGGGTGGAAACACAAAGAAGATCTGACGATCGCTGATTGGCCACTATACTAAAAATACGGAAGTGGCTTTATTGTAGACGTCTTGCTTTCCCTTATACTGAATACTATACACACATAATGTACTCGAAATACTACATCTGCAAGTGCATAGTTCCCGGGTGCACACCATTAAAAACAGCCAGTTTTCATACTTTCCCAAGAGATTATGCCGTATTCAAGAAATGGTTGGAATTCGCCTCGTTACACGAGAACGACGTGCAGCAGAACAAAACTCTGATATGTTCGGCTCATTTCAGCAAAGAATGCTTTCGACAGGTTGGTCGACAAAAAAATAATAGATTGTGGGTTGATGCGGTTCCTACTATTTATCCCGGAGATACCCCAAGCAAAAACAATGCGTCCCCTAATGTTTGCCAAAAGGACGACAAGAATCAACAACACAGCCCGAACCTGGAAGTTCCACAACCGCGCATTAATTCTAATTGTGTTACAGAGAACTATGAGCCGAAACGGTGAGTTTTGATTTTAAATTAACGATTGAATAGTACGTTGAGGTCACTTAAACTTGCCATATGCGTCACTTTCGATTGGCCCCCAAGCAAGAATACAATATCAAAGGCTAGTTTTGGATTTCTGGATATTATAATATCAAATCCTTATGCAAAATATCATGAACAATCACGCCCATTTTGACGGAGAATTGACAACGGAGTTATAAATGTCAGTCTTCTTGCAAATTGTGCTATGAGGTATTTCTATTTTCACTCAATTGTTCTTATAGTATCTTATGTATAACTTCTCGACGTAAGGCGTGAAAGTTGACTGGTGTTTTTTGTAAAATTGTAGCGGTAGACATTTCTCAAGCAGTCTATCGTTATATCACTCACCAAAGTGGTTAGTTAGCATCTTTAGTGGCTAATAATCACGGAGGAAAAATGACAGACAACCATCGTCTCTTTGGTTTGGAAAGTCACTCACAGTTTTATTCTGCGCATGCTCACAATAGCACCTCAACCACACATGTACACACATTCTAATATGACGTCTCTGCGTAGGATATTTAACATGCCTTTGCTACTCATATTAACAAGTATGTTCAACAAAAATAATATTGATGTTTTCATGCGTCGCCACCCAAATGTGTAATGGCCAATCAACTACGTACAGGCAAACTCGTCTTGGATATAAGCGCCAATTATACCTTCTAGTTCAGTGGTCCCTACTAAGGAGCCTGCAGAGACAGCACGCAACCTTCATAATATAATAGGAATCTTTTGGAAGACATTACGCTAGACCGCAGAATAATCGATGGGCGTGGTTAGTTGTAGGCCACGTGCGTTTGTTTATGTCAAAATAATGCACACGTGCCTAATTGACTACACATAGCACGTTTACGCGTGACGTTGTACGCTCGGTTGTGTAAGAACATTCGTGTGTTCTATGGTTCTGTGGTAAATCTAGTAAAAACAATTTGCGCCGTTGTTTTTGCAAACGTGTAATTAATTTGCAGGTTGTAAGAAACGTTTGGCATACTTGTTAATACCTTGATGTTGTAATCATGCAACTTATTAATAGCACACGTGAAAAGTTTTGTTGCAAAGATTTAGCTAGAACTGTGAAAAAAGGATTTGAACATTACATTAGCATTACAATAACTAAAAACCATTAGATTTTTTGAGCAAGTTTCTTTTTTATTTATACTTGACTTTATTTTCAGTTGTTCTTACTTTATTATATTCAAATGTTTTATACATTTTCTTTTCCACTTCCCTCTGTACAGTAAGCTTCTGTCAATCGAAACTGTGGTGGATGTTCTGAAGCCTGACACAGTCGCAATGGATGGAATGGAGTCAAAAGGCACAGTAAACGACGTCATGGAGCCAAAGAAAGCAGTGAGTGACATCATTGAGTCAAATGAAGCGGTGCGAGATGTCATGGAGTCAAATGAAGCAGTGAAGGAAGTAATGGGGTCAAATGAAGCAGTGAGGAACATCCAGGAGTCAAACAAAGCAGTAGGGAACACCCAGGACTCAAATGGGGCAGTGGTGGATCTCCAACAGTCAAATGAAGTGGTGGAGGAGGTTAGAGAGTCAGAGGAAGCAGCAAGTGAAATCTTTGAGTCAAAGGAAGTTGAGGCGTTAAGGTTCACTGTACTGGATGAAAATAATTTACAGTCCAAAGTATTTGAATCAAAAGATTCAACTATGAACATAAATGAGTCACAAGAGGTGGTTAAAGAGTCAAAGGAGTTGAAGAGAGCTGCAACAGAACTTAAGAGCCAGACGTCGTCTTGTGTGGGCCGGGTGCGGAATGGAGACAGATCAGAGTCGGACAGCCTTCTCCAGCACCTCCAGTGTTCCTACTGCATGTTGCAGTGTAAGAGCCACTGCAGCTACCTACTCCATATGGCTAAATTCCATCCCAGCCGCCTGGATGACACGCCTGTGGGCCGGCTGGGAAACGCCATCTTCTATCAGCAGACAGCACGATTATTCCACTGCAACGTGTGTTTTCACACAGTCCGGGAGTTCCCTCGCCTCTACGACCACCTGCTCACTAGACACTGTCTCTCTGGGAAGTTCCCGAGAGGGGTAGGAGAAGAGGAGTGGGATGAGGATGATGGAACAGAGAGAGAAGGACAGAGAGAAAGTGAGAGAGAAGGGGAGAGAGAAGGTAGCATCAGTGACGGTGAACTGCTAAATAACTGCAGTCTTCCTCCAAGTGAGTCCATGGTAGAAGAGAAGGCAACTAGTGGACCGAAGGAAGGGCAGGACGTTTGCATTAAAGGAGAGCAGGGTGGAGTGAACAGTGAGGGGTCCTTCCAGCCGTCTTGCTGGCCCCTAAAACGAAAGAGAAGCTCGACAGCGAGCAGTGATAAAGACGAGCAGGATGAAGAAGAACAGAAGGAGCTTCAGACTTCCAACAACACCAAAAAGATTGAGAAACACAAGATGGAAGAAGAGGCCTTCCTGACCAAATACATTCATCGCCGGGTGGGGTCCTTCAACTGCCGCCTGTGCGGCTGGCAAAGCAAAATGAAGGGTCGCGTCATCTACCACGTGAGCTACAAGCACGATGTGCCCAAACCGTACTCGTGTAAAGAGTGCAGCAAGGTGTTCATCCTGGAGTCTTCATTGCTCAACCACGTTTACCACAACCACCGACAGGGCATGTATCTCTGCCTCTTCTGTCCTTTCAGCTCTCATGTGTTGTGGGGAATAAAAAGCCATGGCAATCGCTGCAACGCACGGAATGAGGGGGGTGAAGAGGAGGAAGTTGGTGATGAGGAAGAGTGATTTGTTAATAGTTTGTAACGGGTCAACTGGAGGGGTTGTTTGATAGCCAGGCTTAGATTTGAGGATTTTGAAGCTTTTTATCTGCTCTCTCATTTTGTTGACTTATGATAGTCTTATGTGGCCTTGTTGGTATAGAAGTTATGTTATTTATATTGTAGACTCAAAAGTAATATTTCAATATGAACAGCTGTTCATGATGCAAAGGACAATTAAAAATGACTTTCTTTTTTACTTTATAATTGTGAAGTGCACAGTATCTCTTGACACGAAATAAGTTAATATTGTGTAAATAAACTTGTTAGAAATTTGCCCAAAAACTATTTAATGTTTCTGACCTCATTTGTCTAGGAAATCCAACCTAATAAATGATAATCAGCCAGAATGTCCCTGTACGCAGAAACGTATCTCCATTGGTTAAAATGGAGACTGGTCATTTGAAACCAGATTAGGAATGCTTTTTCTGACGCTGTGTGAAGTGCTGCTGGTTTCCTGCTTGCCACACGGTTGTACAATCACTTTGAAGCTTGCTCGAGAGTGACAAAGTTAACAGCGAGACACATTGATAAGTTCTGCCTTAGTTTGTACCTCTTATCGTCAATGACATTGTAAGATCAAACGGAAAGATTACAGACGTTGCACATTGGAGGAATATATTCAGCTTCTTTTGATCAACAATGTGTTAAAGGGAAAAAATGAAAATATTATATTGTTTTTACAGTTTTGAAATGGAAATTCCCACACGAACAATGTATCATCAAAAAGCGTTTGTATTTTTTTTCCAGTTTTTGACTTATTGAAACTACTAATGAAATAGTTTGTGAATTGTGAAAGAAAGATTAGTCAGTTCTTTCTCATGGATTGAATGTAAATATGCCCCATGTCATTTCCTTCTTACCAGAGCAATATTTTGTATTCAACATCTCATTGTGGTGATTCTTTTTGTCTTTCTCTCTTGCCCTTTTTGTCCCCCATCCTTTTTCTTTCACCATTCTTATTCAGCTATCTCTTTTTCACTGTGTCACACTTTAACTTTGTTCTAGTTAAGCGTTTACCGCTGCGTAAACAAGACGTCAACTACTCTTGTTGCTGTGGGCAAGTTACAATCAGTCATGCGAGAATGCCCACCCACTTTACCAAGCATCAACCAAGGAATATCAGTCAACCGCAACTACTTGGGAAGATTTTGTTTTGCTCACAGAGTTACTCGATTTGAGGGAACAAAAGAGAACTATAGCGAGCCAGTGACTGCACCACCTGGGCAGTAATTGGGAGAGAGGACATTCCAGGGGAGATGAGAACCCACCCAACAAAGACAGCATGGCGGAATGAAATTTGCAGAGGTGGTAAAAGTACTCAGAAGTTATACTCAAGTAAAAGTATTTGTACTTAAATACACTATTACTCCAGTACAAGTAGAAAGTCCTCCATTAAAATATCACTTGAGTAAAAGTACAAAAGTATCCGATTTAAAAAGTACTTAAGTACTGGAAGTAAAAGTAAATATTCAAATTAACTGTAAATATCAATAATTAATCAAAGCAATTGTTTTCGGGTGATATCCAATGTTTTTATTGAACAAATTATAACATTATATACTGCAATTAAGATTAAGATCAGATTTCCTATCAATGAAGCACCTTAAAAGGATAGTTCAGCCAAAAATGAAAATTGTGTCATCATTTACTCACCCTCAAGTTGTTTCAAACCTGTATGAATGTCTTTCTTCTGCTTATCTCTGCAAGATAGATAGAAAGAATGAATTATGTGCATTTCCCCAAGTATAAAACTGTTATAAACAACCATATACAGTAGCTTACATGTGGCTTGCCAGCTTTATTGAAACAATTGTTATCAAGTTATCAATGCAGTGATAGATAGCTAAGTTAGCAAAGGGTGTGCTGGCCTCACATGATGTAAGAGCTGCCCATGTGTGGCACAGGAAAAAAAATTCTGAAATTGTAGGCTTACCATTTCTTTAAATAATGTTTTCATGTCAT
The DNA here is from genome assembly GCA_029465975.1 of Dallia pectoralis. Taxonomy (NCBI): domain Eukaryota; kingdom Metazoa; phylum Chordata; class Actinopteri; order Esociformes; family Umbridae; genus Dallia; species Dallia pectoralis. The sequence continues at coordinate 11,979,802 of CM055739.1, forward strand.
TATTTCTAATAAAAAATTGCATAGGCTTATAGCAAGAGGCAACATAGCTGCATTCAAAAAGTATAAATAGGTTATATTATCTGCTGTTATTTTGTAACCTGTTTAATTTCATGGTGGTGTGCTGTGCAGTGAGATGTTTTCACATTAAACAGTGTGCAGTGAAAGAAAAAAGTTTGGGGAACCACTGAGCTAACGTTAGTATGGCAAATTTGACTCCAAGTCTACCCCCGACTGGATCATCCATGACCGATGGATCGGCAGCATGCAGGGAAGAACCAACCATTTTCCAATAAAAAAACTTAACCTCATCAGGAATCGATGCTGGTCACTCTCCTGAACTGTTAATTTTCACTAGTGAATATGAATATCCACCGAATGTCCATCGTAAAACTAACTTTACCGCGCTATCAATATTGACTATTGTTAGCTAGGCTAGCTGTGTACAAGGCACATTTCAATATGAAATCAAATCACTCGGCAAACAATAGTAACAAAAATAACGTTAACTCACCTCAATATGTTTTTCAAATTTGAAGGTGAAGTTTGAAAGGCTGAAATGTCATTTACCCGTGGCAGGCAAAGTTGACATCTCAACAGATACGAATCTCCCTTGACAGCAATGAATTTGAACATATCCCGTAGATATGGCCATGGGTGATGATCCCTGTCGGTGTCGGGAATCTCATTGCTGGGCGAGCTGGCAGCGAGAGCTGCGTGTTCACCTGTTTCAACGCCGGACATCTTCTACTTCGCAATGACGGACTGACAACAACTAGCATAGGCTAGCCTATGTGCGCGTTTTTCATTGTTTTGGAAAGCCAGTGTAATAATACTTGGAGCGGCCATGGGAAAATGTATCGGAGTAAAAAGTACATTTTTTCTTTAATATTGTAGTGGAGTAAAAGTAAAAGTAGATGCAAATGAAAAATACTCAAGTAAAGTACAGATACCCGAAAAAAATACTTGAGTAAAGTAACGAAGTATTTTTACTTCGTTACTTACCACCCCTGGAAATTTGAGCCTTCCGTTAAACTTCGTACCCTAGGCCATAATACAATTAACTATACTATACATCTTGCTGAAGAGATATGTTTTTAATTTTGACTTAAAAGTTTGACCCGAGTCAACATTTCTAACCCAGATTGGCAACTCATTCCATAATAAAGCAGCTCTGTAGGAAAAAGCTCTACCTCCAGCTGTTTATTTAGAAGTCTTTGGTCTGCAATTTAATGGCCTGGATCTTTTGATCTTAGGTTACACGTAGGTATGTATGGCTGGACTAATTCAGCGAGGTAGATGGGAGCAAGTTCATGTAAAGCTTTATTCGTTAACCTGATCTTGACAGCCGTCCCGTCTGCGGGATATTGCAGTACCCTTTTACAACAACTAGGGATACTTGCAGTATCCTATACAACCATTACAACCTCTACACAAAAGTTTTCGTTGAATAACATACTACATGCTTATATTGTGCATAAAGGTTAGAATCTCCCCTTTCTAACAACATTTTCCATTTTAAAATAGCTAAAACACACTGTTTTATTAGCAATTGAAAGGACTGCATTTTTAAACCATAGCGTTAATATACGATAATTTTGTACATGCATCAACCAAAGTCAATTGTTTTTCTTGTCCAATATTCCCAGGGATATTATTAGCATCGTTTATGACCCATAGTAATCCATATTCGGTCGAGAATAGAAGTTTACAACATTCAAGACGGTCTGTTTCACACAAAATGGCGGCTTCCTTGAAGACTGACTTCAAAGTCGAAGGTAAAGACTTCATTTCCCATAGGCCTTTGCTCTACATAGTAATCTGAATGTGTTGGTGGTGATTGCATCGCTCACTAGACCGAATGGAAAAAAAGACCAGCTCTCAGTAAAATGACTGTATCTCGGTCGTTAAACGTTGAAACAAAGCTTGGCATAATGCTGAGACCTAGGGGAACACATCAATTATTTTCAGGTCGATCAGGCGGAAATTACGATCTGGGGCCCTGTCAAGAGGAGGTTAACCATACTATGAACAAGCACTCTGCATCAACAGCTTCAACTACTGCTTTGACCCGTTTGTGTACTACTTCGCATCCAGTGAGTTCCGACAAGCCCTCAGGAGCCGGTTCGCATGGTGTTGCCCACTGACAAATGATTCTGGGTCTACTGAACTGGTGTTCAGGACATCAGTACGGGACAGGACAGGGTAGGGCCGAGGAGAAATTGCCATCTTACTGGACTCTGGTTGTTCACTAGGCAGACGTGCTAAAAAGGTATGCAGATGCTGTTTCAAATGGTGCTAACTGTAAATAAAATGTTTTTCCAAATGATGCAGCTTTTTTTGTAGAAATAAACCCAGCCTAGTGGTCCTTATGAACTGACGTATGCAATAGTTGTACTGTGTGCTATCTATATTTTCATTCTGTTGAGTGTATTTTCCATTTTATTTAGACAATTATAAACGGGTTGACAGGCAGGTAGCAGAACAGTCGGCAGAGAGGATTCTGGGAGTTGGGGCTACATACTGTGTATGACACGTGCCAGCAAGTATTAGCACTGCCAAGACAATCACCCATTTACATTTGTTGTAATGAATATATCATGTAGCATCTTTTTGGTAACAAGTGAGTTTATTAATGAGGCATTGATAATTGCACAAAAAGGCAGACTAATAACACATGTAATATACTGATATAATCAAACACCAGAGATGCTCGTTTAATGAGCCTGAATGCCTGTAAACATGAACTGACTACATACAGTCGAAATACACTACTTTACAATTAAATAAATACATTCAGTGAAGGCCTCTTTGACATGACTGGCCCGGTAGGATCTGTTTTTCTTTGAGAAATATTACACAATGTATTTTATACAACTCTCCAGCGGTTTAATCACCTTGTTTTACATAACTTCCATCAGTGGCCATAACAACTACAACAAAAAATTCACCATTCACTAATTGGAAGCTTGATAAATTGTCAGGTGTTTGAACTTGCATTGCTACAATTAGAAAAAAGGTAAATTGCTACTTATTCAAGCATTTTACAGATCCAATTTGAACGTATATGTTTTACCTGTGCAGATAGACAATAATGTAACAAACCTATACAGTAAAGCTTGAGTTTATAAAGATACGGCAGCTCAAAAAGCGTATTTATATTCACACGGTGAAGCATTCTCTCAAATCATTTGTCTTTGCCGTTGCAGAAGAAGGACAGGAATATGTGTTCCGTATAATGAAGTATCCCTGTATCACACACACAACATCGTTTTTACATACTAAAAAAAGAGCTAGATGTGTACAGTGTTGAGCTCCATAGTTAATGGAGGGTTGCTGTGTGTCATTGTTACTACACTACAACCTAAAAGGAAGACTAAATATGGCCAAAGTACATAAGAATTATGTTTTAAATTTAGCTACCACTTGCCAGATATTGCTAGTCAGGTTTTTAGAAAATGTGTGCTTCGCCAAATTCATCAATCAATCACAGTGGTATAGTTTGTGTACATTTATAAGAATGCCTGGCTTTTACATTATATCAAAAATCTCCCATGAGTGCTTTCATATATTTGAGTGCTTTAATGTTATACAGGTTGTCATTGTAGTGGTTCTAAACCATTCAAAACGTATAGAAATGTAAGAATCCTGTCCGATCAGACAAGTGTTCTGTGATTTTATAATGAAACTTAAACTGACAAGCTATTTAAGAACAGAGATGCTTCTGGAACACAATCCCTTGAACATCTCCTGTAACTATTAAAGCTCACGGAAAAGTAATACATGACAATGATCAATCTCTCCAAGCGGAGACACAACACTCCCATTGTATTCCCACTGCCTTTCAAACAGCACAAAACGGGGCATTATTACCTTTCATGCAGTCTCAAAGAAATCCGGGCGTTTTCTCTTAACCGAGGTGTAATAATGACCTCAAAAAGGGCACAGCTGTGAATCAGTGTCTCGTTTCTTAAAAGAAAGATCGACAGATGGCTGAGTAGGACCCGTCTAAAGCACAGTGAGCAGAGTAAGCGAGGGTCTTTATATTGATTTCCCTTAGAGGCTGGCAATCAGGTTGGATAAATGTGAGTGTTCTATACGGGAAGACTGTATGATTGGGAGTTACTGTGTCCAGATCAATACAGCCCTCTATCCTCTAATTAGCCGTAATTATTTCTCAACAGTATCTCTAAAGTCCAAACTGAAGGCAGCGTAAAGAAGGCGGCTTCTTTAAAGCAAGTACCGGTAAGAAGAATAAGAATGAAGGCTGCATTTAGCGCTAGCATCTACCAACTACTCTGGAACGAGAACCTGGGATAGAATGATGAAGATCCATAAAAGCACAGAAAACGCTTCGACACATGTGGCTTACGTTGTCTCAACCATCTGACCCTTTAAAAAGTTAAATAAACAGCATCCCATTCCGAATTGATGAACATTTCTCTAACTGTCTTTGCAAATCCTCCAATGAAAAAAAACACAGATCATGCAACTGGACTTGGAAAAAAGCCCGCTAACTACCTGACGCCGAAAGTGGTGGACAGTGTCTGAAGTGAACCGGTGATAAAACAACTCCCAGCCCAGTCTGTCTCCGGTTGACAGAGCCTTAGCTCCGTTTCACCAGAGGCCTCTCCTCTCTGACGTTGTGCCTGGCGCTACTTTTCTCCGCCCTTCCCTTCTCCCTCACCTTCCTCAGCCGGCGCGGGGGCGGCGTCCCTCTGGACTCACTGTCCTCCTGGGCACTGGACGTATCCATGCCATCCCGCTCCTCCGGAATGTTTGGGATGGCCCCGCTGCTCCCGTCCAGAATATTCCTCAGGTAGGGGTCTTCTGGGGTGCAGGTGGCGGTGTTGCCACTCTCGCTGCTGCTCAGGTCTTGTTCTTCATTGTAGCGCCCCCTGCTGTGGTGGGGGAAGGACCCCCGGATCGACGGCCTCTCCCGGTCCAACTCCCTTGGGTTCTGCTGGGGCTCGTTCATGTCCACGCCCGAGTCCAGGCTGGTGTCGTTGCTGCTGGGAGGACGGGGGTGGCGGCCATGGAGCTCAATTATGGAGTGGCGGACCGAGGCGGCAGGTTTCCCGTCCAGGGATACGAACCAAGCCCTGGGGTGAGGGGACGAGGCCTTGCCCCGAGTCAGCTCCAGGAGAGTACGCTCTGACATACCCTGAAGTTCGCCAGGACCCCCCACGCCGCCGCCAAAGGAACCGATTCCAGCGGCCTCGTTCAGGGTACCAGGGACGGACAGAGACGACTCCAGGAGGCTGTTGTAGCGGCCCCACATGCCAGGGGTAGATGCTGCACCCTTGGGAGGGGTTTCCAGCGCCTGGGGCTGGTCCTGGTGATCCTGCTCGGCTTTGGCTCCCTGTGTGTGGTGGCCGTTCTTAGGTAGGGTCTGGGTGTAACTGTCCTGACCTCCCTGCTCTGAACAGTGGGAGTCGTAGTCTCCTCCGTTGCGGGGGAATGTGGCCGACTTGCAGCCAGACCCTTGCTGCTCGCCCCCCTGGCTGCCGAAGAGCTCAGTGGCCTGGATAAGAGCCATAGGTTGGTTGTAAAGATGGAGCAGGTGGGCCCTGTTCTGCTCCTCTCTGGACAGCTCCCTCAGCCTGGCCACCTCGTCACTGTTGACGTAGTGATTGGATGCCTGAGGACCCCTGGCCCCGCCCCCGACATTTTCATACAAGGGGACAGACGGCCCACGCCCGGGGTCTTCCACGTAGATGTTGTAGTTGGCTTTGTTGTGCCTAGAGGTGGAGGAAGCATCACAATGGCTGTGGGCTCTGTCCCCTGGGTGGAGGGACATCATGGCGTGGACTTCTTCCATGTGGGTGGAGGTGGTCTGGTCCTTCTTCAGGACGGACAGCTTAGTGAACCGCGTTTTCCTCCTCCTCGGCGACCTGGAATTACCCGAACCTCTGCAGATGAAAGGGCAGGCCGGTTAATAGCAGAACTGTACTCATTACATTGTGAATTTTGTGAACTATTTTTGTGATGCGTACATCAATCTTCAACAGGGTCAATGATAATGAGACGGCCAGGCATATATATTTTTTAAACTTTTTAGTAAATATTTGGTTTCTCCCCCGATACATCATCAGTGACCTTTTCAGTTGAAACGCGACCAGATGTTCCTCAACATGGTCTCTTACCCACAGTGGCACAGCAGTACAGCCAGGAACCCAATGACAATGAGCAAAGTTCCCCCTAGTATTCCTATGAGCAGGTAGGTGTGGTAGGACAGGAATTCCAATGAGCTACCATGACCCATGTAACCTAGATAGGGAGAGACAGACATTTACCAGACGAACTTAACAGGAGTAACCTACAGTTGAATAGTACCGCCATTAATTTTATGCATGAAGTTCATGTTGGTAATGTTGTGTCGTTCAACAGAAAACAAGCATGTCACTATCTGTGTACCGTTGGAGGTGGGTAGGTGTGCAGCGATCCAATAGCCCAGATGAGATGCCATGTAGGTCCAGACCAGAGTACCTTCAACCATCTTCACTACTCCCACACCTTGGTTCTCCCAAGCACCTAGCGGAAGGAACGAAAATTTAAGAAGGAAAACTCTAAAAACACCGGCTGATACTTTAAGAAGTCAAAAGATGAACATGCTAAATAATTAGGGCTTTAGTACTTCTTTTACTTGTCTTTTTGGGCGAAATCAAATACAGGGTGCCAAAATGTACACTTTTACCGCACACCCACGGACATTGAAAGTGCTAAGTGTGTTGGCGTGAAATGCAATTTTGTGTAGTGTGTTTTTATTTCCTCTCCCCTTGGGACACCCTCAGTGAGTCTGTCAGGGCTGAGGCAACCCTGAAGCAATTACTGTTAAGTGCTTTACGGATGAGCTTTTCTTTTTTGGGATTCGAACAAGCAACCTTTTAGTTGATGGGCACACAGGTCTAACCTCTTGGTAACATGCTGCCATGTTGCGCTAACAGTCATGTTGCGCTAACAGCCATGTTGCGCTAACAGCCATGTTGCGCTAACAGCCATGTAGCGCTAACAGCCATGTAGCGCTAACAGCCATGTAGCGCTAACAGCAATGTTGCGCTAACAGCGGCTGTATATTTCCCACCTGTCCGGCTGTTGAAGACCCAGGCAGGGATTGTGTCGGATGGCCTCAGGTTTGTCGTGTCCTCCAGGGGCAGGGAGATTTGGATGGGCCCTTTGACCTCGACCTCCTGGCCACTGGAGTACAACAGGGTACTGAGAGCTGCCAAAGCCCGCAACTCAACGCTCCTGAACACTGAACACACAAAGACAAACAGGACAGAATTACAATATGTCCGAAAAATCAAGTCGCTGGCTACTGGTGTATAAGAAGAAACTAACAAGGATAAAAATACATGAACAAAGAACAAGAACGTTATCATCAAATTTGATAGTTTTTTAGATGACTACCACCAGAATCACCTGACTTGTTGTGTATGATGCCAGGGAAGCAGTTGCTGCAGCTCTTAGCTAGGCTGTGCTGTGGTATGGTCAGGTAGGCCAACACCGTGGAGATGTTCCTGCCCTCCGAGAGCTTCAGGTGACTCTTGGGGAACTGAACCATAGGTTGGTTGGAGATGTCTGTGGAAGAAACACATCATTAGCAGCTGCACGTTCACCACCAGGGCGGATGTCCTAATCAGGATAATGTTGAAAAGAAACCATCGCCTAGACGGCTGCACGTACCAGGCAACTTGCCAGCGATGAGCACTGAGTCATCAAACAGCCAGATGTTTCCTTGGTTTTGAGGAAGCAGTGACAAGGTGATGGACGAGAATACTGCAACAGAGTAGAGATCGGGTGACATTTATGTCAGGGAGCCACTTGAGACTTGTTGAAATGGCATTAAGGTGTAAAGTTCATTTGTACCGGCCCCCCAATGGAAAACAAACCCTAAAACTCTAACCAACTTTGCTTAAGAGCCGCACAAACTTGTATGAAGCTACCAGTAGGTGGCGATGTGGAGTCATCAGACTGCTTGTGCACTGCATGTTAAATTAGACTAGGGAGTTGTCCGCCTGTGATGATGATGCAGTCACATTTCCCTCCATCTCTCTCCGTCTCTATCTCCATCTGTCTCTATCTCTATCTTACTTTCTGTTCTCTCTCTGTCCCATTCCCTGGTTCAGAAATGTAATAAAACGCAACAGATTGAAACATAAAGAGGAAGTACACAGTGAGACAGAAGTAAGTGAAGTAGCACTGCCAACATTACGTGATACCAACAAAACATTTTGAATTGGAAAAAAAGAACAAGAGGGCAAAAACAACAAAAAAGTGATAGAGAGAAAGTGTGAGAAACTGAGAGCCAGAGAGCTGTTCTATGAGCACCAGTCTGTTCTTACTAAATACAGCAGGACATTATGGCGGTCAGGCTCCCATTAACATGTTATTTAATATGGTTGCTATTAGGGGCCACTAGATATGGCAGGGCATTACCGTGTTACATTTCAGAACTAAATGCTTCTCTCAGATACAACGGCTACACCTGCTAGTGTGTCCTGCTTCTAAATAGAGGAAATCAATACATTGAACACGGCAATACATTTTACTTTGCTCCAGCAACTATAAATAGATTTTAACCCAAAGAACAACAACACCGGAGCGAATGAGTGCCATCTCACTGTAGACAAAAACCATTTGGTAAATTTCTGGCTGTAATTTAGCCACAGCAGACACCCAGAGGTGAGTTGTGGCCCTTCCTCTCAGGGACACCTCCAGATGGGACCCATGTTACATTGCTACTAACTCGGTCTCTTGGCGGTCCTCCAGGTCAGCGGGCTGAGGACGTAGCCGTCCATGCTTCCGACGATGATCAGGCTGAGGCCCCCACTGTAGGGGACCCTCAGCAGCACCTCTCCCCTCTCCCCAGTTAGGGCCTGGCTCCTCAGGGTGTGGTTGACAAACACTTCCACCTGGGCCCCCCCCAGGGGGCGCCGGGTCACCTGGTCCTTCACCAAGACCCTCAGGGCAAAGCGGAGCTCTGTTGGGACGGGAAACAGGAAGTGAGATGATGGAGGTAACATGGTCAGTATGTACCGGGCTGTGGCCAAAAATCCTGGGAGCCTGGGAATACATTTGCCGGGGTCCCCTAACTAATAGATGATTTTGATTTGTTTCATGTGTTGGCTATGGCCTTTGTGGGTACATCGCAATCACAGGTGCATTTTAAATTTCCCACCTCTTTCAGCCCATCTGTGTGGCTGACTTCAAATATTCACATTTCCGGAACTGTGCTGGGGCACAGAATGTACAAAACCCAACATTGACTGTGGAACATGTCGTTTAGAAAGACCCATACACCCTGAAAAGGCAACAATTAAAGACCGGCATCTTAAGGTGTATCTGACGGTCTATCTGACGGTGTGTGTGTTATGGTGTGTGTCAGTGTGTATGGCTTTGTCTATACCTCGGATTCAGTAGGAGCTATTTTAATTCCCTCAGTAACCTTTAACTGCACATTAAAAAGTGATGAGCTAGGCAAGGGAGATGTAATGGTTAGGAAAACAGATCAAAGTGCTGTAGCACCAGTGAGGGTGGGGTTTTGTGTGGTGCCAGACGATGTCACCTCTCCTCTCGAATAACAAACACAAACACACACACACACACACACACACGCACACTAATACACGTGAGGACTGGAATAAATATTCTGGTCCCCACACGATAAGTAAATCCAAGATCTGACACAGACAGGATTGGATCTTGTAGGAAAACAACAATGCTTCTCTTCGTCCACATCAATGAACAAATGTGTTTTACAATCTATCTTATTATATTTACCGATGACAACAATGACACACTAGTATGAAGAGGCACAGTCAATAAAGGTGTCCGAACCAAGACCTTGGTCAAACAGATATGGTGTGAGCCAGGAGTAGCAGAGGATGTAAACGATGATCATTACATGCACAGTATCGGTCCAGACTGATAATCCTCTAATCCCTAACACCTTGAAATGAAATCATAACACTTAATCCGATTAGCATGCCAGGAGAATCTGAAGGGAGGACAGAATATTCGATAGCAGCCACATGGTCGTAAATCTCAGTGACTTTATGCTTTAACATTTAAAGACGCAGATGGCAAAACTGATTTACTAATGAGGGTTTTTGAGTATCACAGGAGACCAATTTATAATGTATTATTGTTGCAGGCCTGTAGAATATTTAGTGTAAATACATAATAGAAGATGATAATATTATAATATTATATTATATATGGTATCATGACAATACATTCATTATGCATTGTTATTATGTTTTACATCACACATTGGACTACACAAAACACTACTATTTCAAATTATATATCGTTCTATATATTTTTTTACAATTACCTTTGTTGTCATTACTATGTTTTTCACGTTAGGCTTGCATGTCTTGCATTAAACATTCCCACCCCACCATTTGTACGACCCTTAATTCCGCAGCCCAACCCAAATATACCTGCTGTTACTGGAGACGGTGTCTGAGGCCACTGATACAAGGCCATGTTGCTGGTACTGGATCCGTCTGGGACAGCGCCGATGCCATTGTCCTCATCAGCGGTCAGCAGCGTGTGTAGGCCGGGGGTGGGTGCGACACCAGCCTCCACCGCCCCTCTCACGACTCCATCCCCGCACCAAATCACAACCAGCGAGACAAGCAGGTACAGGCGGTCCGCAGGCATGGCGAGAGGGAGCCGCGAACCAAAGACATAACTGCGCGAAACGAGACGAAAGAGTAGGAATGGGCTATCTTTGTCATGAAAACATAATGGTTGAACTGATGCAGGTTACCTATGTGTTTACGGAAAGCAGACAGGCTGCTGCTGGTGACGCGCTGATACTGATGCTGTGTATTCTGTCCGGGCGGACAATTACAGACAAGCGGCAGATGGTTGGGTTACATCATGGATACGGCTCCACAACGCCCCCTGTCGGCGAGTTATATTATGCAATTAACCGCAAAAATGTGTGCCTTCTGTGTCAATTGGAATTACAAATTAAGGCCAATTTGTAAGAATAGCTAATTGATTTTGAGCGTCAGTATTTTTTATATTCCACTTATACGTAATGTTTGCTGGGCGAATTAACGTTTTGGTATTTATGTTGAACAGGACATAAACAGCAAAGCCTCTCTTGCAGGTCGTAACATGTTTTTGTTTGATTTCACGTCAAAAGTGATAAAAAGGTTATTGCAAAAGATACCTAAAATATATGAATTTAATAAACAACCCTTTTGGGACGATAGAGTGCCTTGCAAAAAGTATTTAAATATACTTTTTCCACCTCTTCAATAATTTCACCACCGCTACTTAAGAATACAATCTAAGAAATGAAATGTATATTATTTATTTAAGTGACAGAATTGGTGACATTCAAATTCCAAGGTTAATTCGTGATTTGCAGTAGTTCTTATTAATTTTGTTAATTAAGCTTCATTTTACAGCCGTTGCTCATCTAAAAACAGTTGAATTCACCACTAAGGGGCGACATTGTATCGTTTCTCAACCCACAAGCAGGTTTATATAAAACCTTAGAATGGAGCGAAGTCATGCGCAAACAGAAGCAGGAACCTTCAAATGTGTTTTTTAAAGTAGGGAATAGTTATTGGTCAAATGTTTTGTGTCTTCAATAGAATCTTTTTCATTTCATAGCATTTCTTTCTTTCCTACAATATTTTATCTCCCAGTGTCTTCTCATCTCACATTATCTTTGACTTTCGCTTATAACATCTCCCTTTCTCTACTCTTATAACATCACGGTCTCCTTTCTCTTCTCTTATAACATCTCACTGTCTCCTTTCTCTTTTCTTATAACATCTCACTGTCTCCTTTCTCTTCTCTCATAACATCTCACGGTCTCCTTTCTCTTCTCTTATAACATATCACTGTCTCCTTTCTCTTCTCTTATAACATATCACTGTCTCCTTTCTCTTCTCTTATAACATATCACTGTCTCCTTTCTCTTCTCTTATAACATATCACTGTCTCCTTTCTCTTCTCTTATAACATATCACTGTCTCCTTTCTCTTCTCTTATAACATATCACTGTCTCCTTTCTCTTCTCTTATAACATCTCACTGTCTTCTTTCTCTTCTCTTATAACATCTCACTGTCCTTTTCTCTCTTCTCTTTTTACATTTCACTGTCTCCTTTCTCCTTGGTAATAACATCTAACAGTCATTTCTCCATTCTGTTATAACATCTGTCAGTGTGCTTTTGTCCTCTTCTGACTGAGAGGCATTGGCCCAAATGGCACTCTAATTGGATTCCATTTGAAACACACAAGGAGTCTACATCTGCCCACAGTTCTATTAATTAAACAAGTTTCATCAGTATATTAGCAGGCTGTGCAACCTGCCAAAACAGCTCAGTGAATAGTGTGTGTGTGTGTGTGTGTGCTGTCCCTGGCTCTCAGTTGTAAACTGCTTTAAATTGGATGTTAAACATGAAAGTCACTCTAGCCAGAAATGGACAATCCGGAGAGCTGACTGTACATTCTGTATGCAACTAATAGCTTGGGCAAAGACAAAAGGAGTGTTTCTGGCAGTTCTGAAAACATGTCCTTGTTTGCCAAGTTCAGGACCATGTTCTGAGGGTAGCTGATAACATTGGTGTTGTGGACATCATAGCCTTCATAGCACATTTTGCCCCAGAACAGACAACAACATAACATGCAGCTTGGACTAGAATGCCAACACTAACACAAACAATATCAAATGTTCTTTTAGATTATAACAGACGGTTAAAGAACTTATATCGGCATTGAACGTTCCCGAAGCGTGCTCATGTACAACGCGCTCAACACCACCCAGCAACTTCTCTGTATCATGTAAACACAATCCCAGACTGTCTCGCCTCTCAAACCCCGGCCCTAAACCTCTCTGATGAATGGTCTTCCCCACCACTGGTTTTAATGGGTCACTGTGGACACCCTGCTGTCTGTTCAGGGCTCTAGTTCTAACAGTCTGAGTATGCTGACATATGGGTAGGAGTCCTGTTGCCTATATATTGTTGAAAAAAAAACTCCTTTAAAATGAGGAGAAAAGGCACAAGCCACTACATTCTTCCTGTGCTGTTCCGATAATGGACTGGCGTTCTCGCTTTTACCCATGATTTTTTATTTTTTTCTCTGCCATGTTCATCGTTAGTCAAAATGATTGTATTATACTTCTGTAAATCAAAACAGTGCTAATGCTATCCAGGTACCTATAATGTATTTTTGGCTGTCCCTGATGAACGAAGTTCCAAGTAGAGCCTTTTTGTCTTTTACAGATTTTCTAAATCGCTAATACACTTATACTGGTACCCGATTCAAAATTCACTATCTGACCAAAAAATCGCATACACCCGAACATCACATCTATTTCCGTCATACCGTGAATATATATATTTTGTAAAAAGTCTATTAGGAAGACGATTTAGCCTAACACATAAACACCGAATTAATCTGCTGTCACGCAATTTTGTGTTCCATTCACACCTTTTTGCATAATTCTAGATTCAATTCTACTTTTTTGAGCGCAATACAATAACAATTGTCACCATGATGTCATGTAGAATACATTGCCACCTGAAAAATTATAAAATTAACACAATTCTAACACTCAACATGTGAAAACAACTAGCAAAATATGTCAACAAACAATCAGGAAGACTTTTTTCAAGGTATACAGACCGTCAACATACCAGTTAATGCCATTGGAAACATTGTCAGATATGTGTTTCAAAAGGACCATTCGAAGTGTTGAAGTTCATTACATTGTGTTCACATTAGGCAAAAACTCTTTGTGTAAACTAGCCTTCACAACTGACAAAACATTCACATAACAGCTATCCAAAATCTTTAAATTGTATTGAAACATATATTTTCGATCTGATCAAATGTAACAAATACTGTAAGAAAGAAGTTAGCACATTGTCATAAAATGTTTACCACAAACACACTCAATTTATTTCCATCCATTTTTTTGTCAATTTACTTTCTCAGTAGGCTTGACCACATAGTTGGGAAAATAGAACCACAGTGATATAATACATTTTTGAACCATGGTTCAGTTATTTCTTCTCACAAGTGTGCACAATTTAGTAGAGTCTTTGAATTTAATGCTTGATTGTGGGTAAGTTTCCTCTATATGCTAAAAAATATGGTATTGAGTATGATGCTAAGATTTGTGTGAGGAGTTGTCAATATGTTATGTGTTTCCAGACTGCGTTCATAATATTGGGTAACTGTCTACTATATTCAGGAAATATGTTTTGGCAGTGGTTAAAAACTGTGATATCTACATGGAACCTAAAAGTGTTCTTAAGCTGAAACGGCTGAAAAACACCCATGGAACCATGATGACTTGTAAACATCAATCTGGCTGAATAGTGAGCTTTTTTTAATATTCAAGAGGTACTCCCTGGGTTGAATGGATGGGAAAATGTTTCACAGATGCTGAAGAGAGTAGTTGTTGTAAAGACAGAATCATAGATAATCCTGATGATATTCGCTACCATGTCTTGTTTTGTTGTACCATTCTGCACCTGGTGGTCAAAGCATATCGTATTGTTTGTATATTTTTGTGTGTCTGTGTGTGCCAGTGGTTGAAACACCAAAGTGGCATGTTGTCCTGTTGTCTTTATTGGAGCTAAGCACCAGTATAATATACAACACACCAATTAACTGACAACCCGGTATCTAAATCTGTACTATTTTTCTCTCACAGATCGCGAGCTGATGCAAGTCCTGTTTGACATCCTAGATTTTAAAGATGTAATATGTTGATGTGGCTTGAAGTGAGTCATACTGGGCTAGTGGAATGGCAATGAACAGAGTCTTATTGGCTTATTGTTATGAATGGCATATTAAAAGACTAATACTCTTAAAAAGGAAAATGCTTGATTAGTGGATGGATAAAGATGATGTAGAAATGTAAGGCCCCAAAATAATTTGGGACGATCCATCTGTCGGAGTATTAGAGATTTGGATCAAGGAGAGAGGATTTTTGTGAACACCTTACCGTGCATGAAATGGGTTTATCAGCTGTTTTTGGAATAAATAGCATAGAGAGAGAGAGACGTAGAGAGAGAGAGAGAGAGAGAGAGACGTAGAGAGAGAGAGAGACGTAGAGAGAGAGAGAGAGAAAGAGAAATGATTGAGTCCTTTGAAGCTTATTCAATCTAGATTCGGTCATGTAACCACTTCACACCAATGAATACTGCTCTTTTCTGGGCAGGAAGTGGAAATACTTATCAAATCAAAATAAGGTACACTTTTTCTCAAGTGAGAATGAGAAAACAATTTGATCCGGATAAGGATTAAACCTGTCACAGTGATCCAGTATGATGTGGAGTGAAGGAATAGCTGTAACCAATAAAGACTGAGGGAGGTTGAGAAAGAGAGAGAAAGTCATAGGGAGAGAGAGATACAGAGGAGCGATGTAGAGAGAGAGAGAGAGAGAGAGAGAGAGAGAGAGATACAGAGGAGGGATACAGAGGGAGAGATACAGAGAGAGAGAGATACAGAGAGAGAGAGAGAGAGAGAGAGAGATACAGAGGAGGGATACAGAGGGAGAGATACAGAGGAGCGATGTAGAGAGAGAGAG
Organism: Dallia pectoralis; assembly: GCA_029465975.1. Lineage (NCBI taxonomy): Eukaryota > Metazoa > Chordata > Actinopteri > Esociformes > Umbridae > Dallia > Dallia pectoralis. Next base: position 11,995,377 of record CM055739.1, read on the forward strand.
AGAGAAAAGAGATACAGAGGAGCGATGTAGAGAGAGAGAGAGAGAGAGAGAGAGAGAGAGAGAGAGATACAGAGGAGGGATACAGAGGGAGAGATACAGAGGAGCGATGTAGAGAGAGAGAGAGAGAGAGAGAGAGAGATACAGAGAGAGATACAGAGGAGGGATACAGAGGGAGAGATACAGAGGAGCGATGTAGAGAGAGAGAGAGAGTGAGAGAGAGAGAGAGAGAGAGATACAGAGGAGCGATGTAGAGAGAGAGACACAGAAGGAGAGATACAGAGAGAGAGACACAGAGAGAGATATACAGAGAGAGAGATACAGAGAGAGAGATACAGAGAGAGAGATACAGAGAGAGAGATACAGAGAGAGAGATACAGAGAGAGAGATACAGAGAGAGAGAGATACAGAGAGAGAGATACAGAGGGTGAGATACAGAGGGTGAGATACAGAGGGTGAGATACAGAGGGTGAGATACAGAGAGAGAGATACAGAGGGTGAGATACAGAGAGAGAGATACAGAGGGTGAGATACAGAGAGAGAGATACAGAGGGTGAGATACAGAGAGAGAGATACAGAGTTTTATAACCATATCAATATATTGAATACAGTTAAACTGATCTAGTTTGGGACAGTAGTGTTTCTAGTCAGTCATTGTTGAGTCTAGTTGTCTATTATTATGTTTGTTAAAGCAGAGCATTTTCAGTCAGTAAGTCTGTGCATTAATAAAGTCATCTCTATGCCTGTGTCCTGCCCTATATATCTACATAACCGTGCCACCAGTTCTCTGTGGTACTTCGTAACAATGTTGTCCTGTGCCAGTTTTGCTGATTTCATTGTTCATATAATTTGACTTAACAAAACTATAGTCAGGTTTGTCCCAGTGTTACCATCTACTGTATCATTATTTGAGGTGCATGTTACTATTACGAGAAGTCTTCAATCATCTCCAATGAGTATCAAACACATACAGAACATTTGCCTTTGTGTGAAAGACTTCTCCTCTGGCCTTATTACTACTAGATAGAGAGAGAGAGAGAGAGAGAGAGAGAGAGTTGATTGTCGAATTAGATGAAGAAACAATAAACTAAAAGCCTGTGAATAAACAGACAGGTCAGCATTCTGAAAGAGTTCCCCTCCCCCTCGTACCTACTCCTGTTCTTCAGCTGACGAGGGAGTAGAGGAGGACAATCGCTGGATGAAATGAATAACCTTGTGCCTATAGTGGTATATATTACCTGTGACCTGCATGCTTAATACAGAGGAGGCTGAGTGGCGTAATGCTGTGGTCTCACGGCGCCAGGCACAGGTCAGAGGTCACTCTAACACACAGGAAAAGCCTGTGGTGAGTTATTTGTTTCCAAAAGTGACACACCTAAATACCTGGCGGACAGAGGATTTATAGCTAATGTATTCCACGACATTGTGAATTATTTTACGGATATGAAAACATGCTGAGGATAAAAAAGATGAATACAGTAAGTCAAGTAAATAAGGGCCGTTCAGAACCAATTTCAATTCAACTCAGCCTTCACGGGATAGCGATGCAGAAATGATATATTCATTGAAAAATATAAAATGTGTTTAAACCAAATCCAGGAAATAATACCATATGCAGCAAGACACATTAAAATCTAGGTTTGTTCACTTTCCACTGAAGATCAAATGGTGAGTATGTGTTCAAATGAAACCGACCCCAACAAAACTCCACAATGTCTGGTGACAACCATGACGACAACCAAAAAAGCACAGTGGCCGTGGTTGTCAGACCAATTACATTTTAGTACCCTAAAATATTACTCAACGCGGACTAATTTTGCACCTGCTCTGGCGTGGCATTCGAAGTACAACATTTCTTGTGTTGAAAACGTATCACGGATGAAGAAGCTTGTTTATATTTCTGTAACATTTGTAGAAAAACATATCATATGTTGTGGGGACCAATTCTTTATGTAGTATATAAATAGTTACATATAATAGTTACATTTGAGGGCTTATTCAAGTTCTGATTTGTTATCCATACATCTGTACAGCATGTAAAATATCTAAATAGGCTATAATATAGTTACATCTAAAATGTTCATTCGTTCGTCACCTGCTTAGATACCGCGAATCAGAACAGAAAAGGACCATTCAATCATCTATAAACACACAAGCAGCACAAATTATGAGCAATCAAAACATGTACACACCGATTCATGCACGTAAACAGAAAGATGGACGGATGACGCAGAAATGGGCGTACAGAGGGATGCAGAAAGAGTTGCAGAGTTGAGGTTCTGCTAGAACAGCAATGGAAAATCTGTATAGTCCTCAATCACAAACACAATAATTCATTTATTTATCAAGGTAACATATCATGTAGTTCTGTACCATGGTTAAAACGATGTTGTGTATCCTTTATATCTGACAGGAAATTGACTGATATTCATTAATGGCCAGGTTTCAAAATGGAACTATAGAATAAAGCCTCCACAAAATGCACAACTCTACCTCCTGCCGCTGTCTACCACTGTCAGGTGCGTATATGAATATAATTGACTCATGGATGCAGTTCTTTGTTACAGTTGTAAATGGAAACACGTACATGAAAGGTTCCAACAAAGGTGAAATAGCTTGCTGCTATTAGAATGATAGCCTTCATTATATTGACCTGGCTCTCTGTGAACTTGTTCCCAGTTCCCATCGGGGGGGTGTGTGATTATTTTTCAACCTGTAGGCTAGCCACTATCCTGTGTCTTAGGGGAATAGAGAGACAGAATGAGCAGGTTGCAATATCGACATGACGGCAATGACAGACAGGTCGATGGATCCGTGGTGGTTCAAACCGCTTCATGTTCTAGCCATGTATGTAGCTGTGCAACAAGCCAGTCTCACGTTCTATTTAAGAAGCACCGTGAACAGTATCTAGTCGTACAAGTTCATCTTGCATTCATGAAAGCAATGATGTTGAAAACAACATGTATTGCATGCTTGTGAATACGGCAAAAATCAATGGACGCAAGAACAATATATAACCTTAGGACCAATTTGAGGGGAAAACAATTACGTAGTTAGAGATGGCTGTGTCACGTCCTTATTGCCGTGCTGTGGTATTCAGTGCACAGAGACGCTAGCCTGCTAGCTGTAAAAATACAGTTTCTGTCTTGTGTGTGTGTCAGTGTTGTTTTTTCATTTCAGCCAAGGTTATTGCTCGTATAGTAAAGAGAAGTATGTCTGGAAAGGATTCCAAATACTGCTGACAACTTTCAGGATAAGCAAAAGAAAGCTGTTATTCAAAGTGCCCACCCACACAGTTATTTACTTCGCATCCTAAACCAATTAGCCCGGGGTGGAGTCAATAAGCATTTACCATCAATTAAATAAAATGAAACTCAAATGTATTTTATAAATCCCTTTTTTGTTACAAAGTGCTTTTACAAACACCCAAGCATTTTTAATGCAAAGTCAAAGTAAAATTGTCAAGGTCAAATGAAGGACCAGTCTGACTGGGGCAATCGTGAGCGGTTATGCGAATTGGATGCCGTAACTGTCAGTTATCACCACTAACTCAGTAAAACATGGGTTGTAGGTTTGATTGACACAAGGCACTAGTAGTGAGAAGTGTGAAAATAGATTTATTTTTGTCACTGTGAAGGTGCGCCTGACAAGAAAAGTACATGTGTGAATAGATATGTCTATAGATACTCGTGTGTGTGTTTACCCTCGTTCCTAAAACACACTGTTCGTTTTAATGTCTCAAACTTAACCTATTAGCATTTTAACAGAATCAGATGGAGTACAAACAAGCACTTGGCTGTCGTGAAATGACATAGGAGTCTTTCCATCTTTAACATATGAAGAAAATGGAGGATCAAGAATTAGAAATTCGAGAAGGGCGTTTCTGTCGGGCCCTTTAATTATTATTTTCATGCCGAGCGTGAAATATTGCCATTTAAACCGTACTGGTAATTACACACAGACATTTATATTCAGTTTATTTTAAAGAAATGTTTGCAAACAAAGCCATTAGATGGTTTTCAGAAATGGACAGAGTAATGATTTTTCTGTAAATTAAGCTGCATTGCTGAAACAATAGTCACAAGGGAATTCAACACATCAATCCACAATGATCACTAGGATAAACCTATCACATATTATTTTAATATAAAAAGCAGCTAATATGCACCGAGCTTGACATTCCTGAAGAAAACCAATTCTAAAGTTGTTAGATTTATGTAGACAGGAAAGAATTCCTTAAAGTGTTTGTCATTATTATTTCAAAACACCATTGTTAACACCATACCTTGTAATAATACATGCTTCATTCAAGCCTAATAGTAATACATAGCGATTAGCAAACCAACTAGCGTCGCACATCAATAGAGAGGCAGCAAGCTTCATGTAAAACTAGCAAGCAGGTAACTAGCCATTAAATTTTAGCTAACCGTCAATCAAATGTGTTTGTAACGTAACATTGTAAAGCTGTAATGTTTGTCCGCCACACAACCAAGTGTTCCTTAACCATGTAGAGCTGGCAAGCTAGTTATGACTTGAGCCAAAATAATAAAAATAATACGTAGTAATAAGCAAAACTAATCTAACAAAGTAGCTAGAACAACTGCTATCCCACTATAGTCACCATAAAAGTTATTTTGATTTGTATTTTTTAAGCCTGTGTGGTGAACATCGCTTGTTGAGGATTCTTGCCTAATGCTTTCTATCATTGCTCATATTGTTGCCCATCGGTGAGAGCATATGTGGTTGAGTGAGGAGAGACTGAGGGACCTGATTCATCACAGGCTCATCCAAATCCAGCTCTCCATGGTTACACCATGAACTAGACAATCGCATGTTGATATCATAATCTAATGTCCAGTTCACGCGGTTTTGCAGCGGGGTACAGATTCAAGAATTGACACAATGATTTGCCTCACTGCTCCACTGCTGCCTTGGGCCGTACGAGCACCAGGGGTCTAATTACACGAAGACACGATGTAAAGAGAGGACTGTGTGTTTGTATGCGTGTGCATGTGTCTGCGTGTGTTTGTGTATGTGTGTGTTTGTGTATGCGTGTGTTTGTGTTTGAGTGTGTTTGTATATGCGTAGGACTGCATTCAACATATTTCTGCCTCAGTGGCTACTGTATAATTGAAATGAGAAACAACACCAGACTGTGAGCGGGGACTTTATTGATTTATTTGCATGTGCATTCAACTTTACAGGTGTCAAGATATTAGAGCTGCTTTCAAAAGCCTCCGACCGAACTAACAGACCACAACAATTTCAGCAACAGAATTTTAGCAACACTTTAGCACAACTTTATGCAAGACACTTTAGCACATTGACTGACGAACTGCTTTCTGGCCATTGTCGTCTTTTATTGTCTATTTGCCCCGGGGTCCTGACCCGCCATCGCAATCAAATTATAGTAGATGCTAAATATTGAGTCATTTAAGAAATTGTATATTGATTCAGAACCAATGGTGTGTGTGTGTGTGTGTGCGTACAGTTTGGATGCACTAAGCCAAAGGTTTACATTTTGACTATTCTTCAATAGTAAGAATAATAAATATCTAATTTATTCAAATTAGCTGTTTGCATACTCAAAACACTGAGCAATGTTCTTTCGGGAGCCGAGGGGGTTATTTCCATAAGTATAGGGGCAGAAGGTTTTCTATTCTGCTTTAACATAACCTGATTAGCTTAATCAAGCCAAACAGGCATTGGTGTTGTTGTTGTTCATCGGTTAAACATGCTCAGAACAGATTGACGGCTTGATTGAATTGAGACCTGAAGCACACAGAGACATCCAGGGAACATTGGGAAATTGCAGCCTTTTGTTTACCATGTAACCCTGCTTGCCTCCATCCCTCTGTTATCAAGTCTACAAGTCAGCTCTGGACACAAAAAGGCCTACGTTCCTATCGGCAGGCAGGAGAACTCGTCTTTTCAGCAGCCAGGATTATGGCTTCTTAGTTAGCCATCAAAAATGTTGTCTATCAAAGAATGAAAAGTAGTCACAAAGTGAAGGATTTTCAAAAAGGAATGGACAAAACGTGTGTTTGCTGACGGAGGACAAACAGAACATTTAAAAATGTGCAAAGACTTACGACACTCTCCATACAGTATTACGTTTTATCTGGATAAATGATATAACACGTATCGCCCACACCATGCAGAACGTGTATGGGATCATTGCAGTATGTACTGAATTCCCTCCGAGAGTCACATTAAAGTTGACCCACATTTTTGTCCTTTCTGTGTGTTAGTCCTGCAGGCACAGTATGACAGGAATCTAGGGTTTGGTTGAGATTCTGCTGAGGTTATAAGAGTATATTGTAGGATTGGATTCCAGATCAATTACAGCCAAAGTAGTAAGTAGCAGAGGTGGCTACATGCATAAACGGCCACTAGGGGGCCCCCAACCAAAAGCACTCAGTGTGGTGCAGCGGCTTTTCTCTTGTAAAGTCGTTCACAACATTACCTGGACATTAGTAAGAAAAATGAATAAGTTGTTGTAATTAAGGCGGAAGACCGACCAGGTGTGCAGGGCAACTGCTCAGTGGCCCGATCCTTCGGCATTTATTTTGTTGCTCATTCTTCCAAAGGAAATTTTAGGTGTCTTTTAAGATCTTCTGAAATATGTGTAGTCATTCATTACATTTTATGAAAATATGGAACTGAAAACATATGTAGATCAATGGAGATGTGCTTTTGTGATGTGGCTTTGTTCTGGCTTTGTTCTGTTAGTCACTTTTAAGCTCTGGCTGCAGATTGTGCTGACGTATATGAAAATAGACCGGTCAGCTTTTTTCACGGTCATCACGTTGAGGTATACAAGACACAGCTGCTAAATGACTGTCCTTTATTTTACCTGATAAATATAACACTTGAGTGAGTATGTACTTTGAAGAAGGATGTCGTCTGTGTATTTTTGGACACACACTGATGAGTCAAAACATAATGACCACTCACAGGTGATGGTAATTATGTTGATCATCTTCAAACAAGAGCAACTGTCAAGGTCTGGGTAGATTAGAAGGTAGATTGGCCCACTGGAGGGAGGGGCAGGAGTAAAGACCTTAGTGACTTTGTCAAAGCGCTAGTTATGGCCAGACGACTGGATCAAAACATCACTGAACACAACAAGGCTTGTGGGATACTTCCAGACAGCAGTGGTGAGTACCTAACAACAGTGGTCGAAGAAGATACTCCCGGTTTGTTGGGAACAGTGGACCAATTACTGACTTCCATCCCTCTAACAAATCTGTCCATTCTAAATAGGTTCAAGAAATCAATAGGAACCTCCACCTAACCATTATTCACTCTCTCCAAGATCTCATCTCATCTCATCTTCAACCGCTTATCCGGGGTCGGGTCGCGGGGGTAGCAGCTCTAGCAGGGGACCCCAAACTTCCCTTTCCCGGGCAACATTAGCCAGCTCTGACTGGGGAATCCCGAGGCGTTCCCAGGCCAGTGTGGAGATATAATCTCTCCACCTAGTCCTGGGTCTTCCCCGAGGTCTCCTCCCAGCTGGACGTGCCTGGAACACCTCTCTAGGGAGGCGCCCAGGTGGCATTCGTACAAGATGCCCGAACCACCTCAACTGGCTCCTTTCTATGCAAAGGAGCAGCGGCTCTACTCCGAGTTCCTCTCGGATGACTGAGCTTCTCACCCTATCCCTAAGGGAGAGGCCAGCCACCTTTCTGAGAAAACCCATTTCGGCCGCTTGTACCCGCGATCTCGTTCTTTCGGTCATGAAAGAACGAGATCATCAAGATAATCATACTATTCAATTTGACTAGGTCTATGGAGAGGAGGAGAGAAGCAGCCTATCTGATTGGAATGCAGCCAAATGTCAATTCGTATAACTGAGCAAAACGTTCGTTCAGTCCCTCACTTGATTTAAAGTCTCAGATGTGCTAGACATTTTGTAGTCTAAGTGAACGTCAGATAGAGTTATGTTATCTACCTGAAAGTAATGGAGCCAACATGCTACCAGGTGTTAAACTTGTAATTGTCACAGATGTATAGCGACTATGACAAAGACAGTGATTCTAGTGCATTATGTGAAATTTCAGCTTAAAAGGTGTTCAGCCGTCTAGATTTTCTGTAAAGGAGTAAAAGTGCGGGGTGTAAACGGCATAGAAACACGAACGCACGTGTTATTCATGAGAATAGTACATTACTTTTAAATAGGGTTCAGTGCCTCTTCCAGCCAATGGAGATTTCCCCGAGGGAATTTGGCCGTAATGTTCACTTGGATAATTGGGATTCAACCCTTGGCTGTGTTTGAGTGGTTCAAAACTGCAATATGTCATGGGTTTACTGTGACTGACTGAATTAGCGAGCTGTTATTTATGGTGCTAGGTGATTTGTGGATCAGTCAGCCTGTTACTCGCCTGGTGTTCTCTATGCTTCATGATTCATCCACCGGGGGCTTGAAGGACAAAGTATCTGAGAAAAGCACGAGCGTAAAACAGTGATTAGGGTGAGGGGTGCAGATAACGGCGGGTGAGTTTGTTTGATGTGGTCAAGTCCCATGAAGAGTGGCACTGAACAGATGTCAGTCAAAGTCATAGGAACCTTACCGTATTCATAGTGTTAGTATTAGTATACTTATAGTATTAGTATTAGTATTTTTTAAAGAGTCTACAATATCAACATGTCTCAAAAAGGTTAGCTCTGTTCATATTACATTCTGTTGTTTTTTTACTTGCACCTGCCAGTCCAAGGAGCGGAGGACAACATGGATTATGCACAAGACACGCAGTTGACCCGACTTCGAAGGTGAAAACCCTCATGAAGAATACTGTAAGGAGACGTGGTGACCCAGATGCAGAAAGACAGACAAGGACTAACAAATTATGTTGCAACAAATAATGACTATATCAATGTCAATATCCACTTTGAGATCTACAAGGAACGTACAGTAAATACATTAGAGAAAATAAATTACATTAAAATAGGCAATTATAGTTAGGACTGATCATAAGACTCTAACTAGATTAAATCATTTGAAACCATCACGGTTGAAATACCTGTTCTCTGGCCTAATGGTACATGCAGACATCAGTTAATTTGTTCATTTGTAAACCTCTGATTGTGTCATTTGAAAAGCTATTTTCGGAAAATTACTTTTACGATTGTCCCATTTAGATTTGAAGATGAATTATATTCTTTCCCGCAGGTCTTATTTAAGAAATGTCACTTATGTGATTTCCATAATAAACATATAATGACTATGCATATTCAAATTTTCCTGGGAAGCTAAAACTTAATAGATTCAGGCATGGTCCGGCCTACTGAGCACGTTTATTGAAAATGTGCATATTCTCTAGCGAACGTGTCATGCTCAAATGAATCTAAGTTAGCTAAATTACTGACAGAAATAGCCGAAATAATAAAATTAGGACTATAATACATAACACACAGCAATATTTGCCTTAGTGCCAATTTGCTGAACTATAATTAGTCTTTTGTTAAAATCGTTCCCTCAGCTTTTATAAAATTTTCCTCCTGTAATTCTTAGCCTTTACAAGCACTAGAAATGACACATTGAAGTTTGGCATAATGCACTCTGATAGAAAAAGAGAATTCCTATTTACACAACTTCCCAAAACCTAATCCCACATATTTACCTTAATTAAAAAACAATATTTTATAGTAGGCTGAGGTTATTCTTATTTAAAAAAGTCAGTGGTTAAATTTGTGACCTGTAAACAACATCCTGTAAGTCATTGGCCAGCATGAATTCCAATAAACAATACTGTGAATATAATACAGGACATGGAGCTATAGATAACAATTCACATCATCCATCTATAATTACAGAATATTTTACAATACGAATGGGAATTCATAAAATTACATGTGAATTTGCGGTTTTCTATACTGGGGAAAACTAAAAACAGCCATGTGACAAATGCAATTAAATGTTTTGGTATGAATCCTCTTCATATAAATAAACACTATCTTTTGTGACGCTATCGATTATGGCTTATTTGTGTGTGTTTTATCCAGACATCCAGTCCCCAGTCCGCGCCGTGTCTTTTCTTATACAGATGAATAGAAATATAAATTGTTCTATGTTTAGCACGTGGTGTATAATTCATAATGATAGATGTTCTAGGGAGATAAATAGAAAATCACGCCACGAAGCCCTACGTAAGAGTCATTAAGGGATCTGAGCAGGGAGATCTCCTTTATACCACTCTGCCATGTCTATTTTCATGTTTCATAATTGCACCAGAACAGAGCTTCATCCCAAACTCCCCCGACCCTCGGGATAATGCACTGCCTATAGGCTGAGGACTGTGTCTCTGGATAGGTAATGCACAATACAAATGGCTGGACAGGTTGCACATGGTGTGCCATTGGGTTGGTTAGCTAAGTAAGGGGCTGAGTTAGTAGTGATAACGTTGTGCCATGTTTCACATGTCAATTAGGGGTTGTGGATCTCCCTCCATCAGACTCGACTGCCCTTTTCTGTTAAATTATACAGCCTACACACATTACACACACTGACAGCCAACACACACTGACAGTATACACACATTACACACACTGACAGCCAACACACAACACACACTGACAGCCTACACACATTACACACACTGACAGCCAACACACACTGACAAACTACACACATTACACACACTGACAGCCTACATACATTACACACACTGACAGCCTACATACATTAAACACAAACTGACAGCCTACACACATTACACACAATGACAGCCATTACACACACTGAAGCCTACACACATTACACACACTGACAGCCTACACACATTACACACACTGACATCCTACACACATTACACACACGGACAGCCTACATACATTACACACACTGACAGCCTACACACACTGACAGCCTACACACATTACAAACACTGACAGCATACACACAATACACACAATGAAAATGATGACCAGCTTTAGCATAGGGCAACATTTAGAAAACCAACATGTAGCCTTTATTAATTTATGCAACTACATAGTTAACTGATAAATAAAGTTAAATGTTTTGTTCACAATATTGTTTTTTTTACAAATGTTAACTAGTAATGTTTTATAATATCTCTAAATATATATAAAAATATTGTTCTTATACCTAATTTACCAGAACTGAATTATAACCCGACTAAATACTGTATTTCTCAGTACTGTTTGAAAAATTGAGCGAGATAGCATGTTTCACCCAAAAGACAATATTTGCTTTAAAAATCTGGAAAAAAATAGTTGAATTAAGAACAAATAATGTGTCCAAAAGATCAGTAAGAAACAACCCCATGGTCTTCAGAAACAGTCGACGTGAACACAGCAGCACATTGATTGCCCTGACTTAGCCAGCTACACTGGGAGGAGGTCAGGCATGTGCCGCAACTCAGGTGCAGTCTACCCTGGAAGTCAAGAGGCAAGTCTAAATTGTAAAACATCCACCTGGTTAATTCACACATGTGTACATTCCCTGTTACATGTTAATACCCCCCTGACCATGTGCCAACACCCACAGCCCGCTAGAGCACAGTGCTGGCCGTGTCGAAGTCCTTGCTGATGTGAGAGGAGCTAGGTAAGGACTTCAGGTACTCCATGTGTCTCCTGGCGTCCTCCTGGTTGTGCCTGATGTAGTAGATGACGTACGCGATCACCATGGCAAACCAGCCGAACATGGTCACAAACATGGCCACGTCCGTGGTTTTGTGGTGAAAGTTGCAGAAGTTGATGCCCGAATCCAGGACCTGAATGACGGGCCTTCCAGCATATTTCTCCTGAACGGAGGTATGGCAGATGACCTCATTGACGGTCTCCGGGTCCAGCCTCAGCTCCCTCAGGACCTCCTGTAAGGAGCACTCACAGTGCCAGGGGTTGCTGGAGAGGCGTATTCGGGCACTCAGCTTGGCGAAGGCCTCCTTGGGAACACTGTGGAGCTGGTTGTTGGAGAGGTCCAGCGTGCGCAGGCCCTCGGAAACCCCCAGAAAGGCCCCTGAGTCGATGCTCTCAATGTGGTTCTGGGACAGGTCCAGTTCCCTGAGGCGCCGAAGGTTCTTAAAGGCCTGACTTGGGATGTGACTGATCCGGTTGGACGAGAGCAGGAGGGTGACCGTGTCTTCCGGAAGGTCCCGGGGGATCCGGTCCAGGTTTCGGGAGACGCACTGCACAATTACCCCGTTCCTCTCCGAGCAGTGGCAGCTTCTGGGACATGGCGTCGCCATGACCACCGCGACGGACGCCAGGAGACAAAACGTCCCCACGGGGAAAGTGGCGAGGTGAGAAGATCGTGGTAGGACGTGCCAACGGGGCTTAGGAGAACCCATTAGCGTGGCTGTGACCCGACCAGACTATTGCCGCAGTTCCAGGCAATGATTCAAAACCCACTGACAGTGTACGGGTACACATCGTTTGTCATATGCAAGACAGATGAAACGCAGGTTCCAACTACACAGAACGGGAGAGGGTATATCATTAAGATCCAGACATAATGGTAACACAAGGTTGAGGAGGACCTATCACTCAGTCCTCTAGAGGTGAGGGATCTGAAAGAGAGAGAGAGACAGGTATAAGAAAGAGGTGTAACGGCACATAGTTCTCTACCTTTATTATCCGTTCTATAGAGAAAACGGACCGTGTTTCCAAGAAATACTGACAGTGTATGTCTTTAGGGAATTAAAGAGTAATATGACCGTATCGACTGATAATTCCGTCACAAGGAAAGTAAATTGAAATTTTTCCCCCCATTCTTCATCAGTTACACTATAGTTTTTTCGTAAACAGGACGTTTATTTCCATCTTTCAGAAATATGTCTCAAAGTTGAACCCATGTATGTTCTCAACAAAACAACAGCACGAACATGTGGTCTATTTGAATATGATTGATGGTGTAGTGTTTGTTATGGGTATATTCTCATTCTCTGTTCTATTTCATATAGTGCTCTATATATATATATATATATATATATATATATATATATATATATATATATATACATGCTCAGATAAATATAGAATTGCTCTAAATGTTCAGGATGGTTACACATCCTATTCACTGCAGCACAACTGTAAAACACGCACCGTCCATCTAGTCAGGTCTTCGCAGAACAACTGCGGAGCATCTTCCTCAGATATTTTAGCTTCTATTATTTAGGTTTTTCAAACTCTAAATAAACATCTCCTTTAATTCCATACTGTTAATATGTCTGAAAGCGTTCATTAATTGTTACTCTGGTTCAGTGTTCTTTAAAAACGTTGCACAGCCTTCATCTGATTCAAACAGCAAATTTTATCTATAACATCTGCACTTACAGGCTAAGGGAATCAACTAAATTGATCTTAGATGTCCTGCCTTATAATAAATTACCAGTAAACAAAGATGCACAGGTCTTCTAATTACCATAATCATGACATACTTTCATGATCAAACCAATAGTCTTCCAGTAGTCCGCCAAAAGAAAAACATAAGCAGTTTTTACAAAGCCACTCCTTTTTCGACATATATTAGCATTGATAGGTGAAGCACAAAATCGTCGGATTAAATATAGGTGGAGGATGCAGAAGGCAGAAGGATTTAGAGTTTTTAAACTTGCATTAGCTTAACTAGTTTTTAAATTATAACGTCATGGTCAAAGTTTGCCATTAAAGAAATGATGACAAAAAACACTTGAATGTCTCATCTAACTATGATTAGTAGACTAAAAGCCATATGAGTCAATGCATAACATGACTTACCTTGCCGTTTATTCGGAACAAAGGGTATTCTCCACCAAGGACGCATGTAGTACCTATTATGACAGACGCAAAGTCAAAATGAAACCCACCGAGGAAACACTTTCTGAACATGCATATAGCGACTGACTGAAGATAGAACCATAGTATTTTCGCGAGCGCACTGCTTTCACTTGTTGCTCTCATCCGGAAAAACAGGCAACTGCTGAAGTTTCCGGACAGTCAGTTGCTCCCTCCTTCACTGCCCTGGTGGGTGCCATGCCATCGAAACCTCATTTGTTTAGCGGGATATATAACCGATTTGCCACCGCTATTTAGATTTGAGGAACCGTGACCACTTCATCGTAAAACTGTTTGCAATATAATTGGGTTTAGTTTCTCAATTGAAATTATGTAATTATTGCCAATACTTAGTCGTGCTGTTAACTCTTTCGACAGAATAAATGCATTTTGTCATTTCATATCCTACACCTGAAATGCATTGCTTTACAGTTTACAGCATTTATAAACATTAGGATATTATACATTTGGTGAATTTCGTCCTACCCGTGCATATCAAAATACGCCCTCTGGTAAAGTACCTAGAGTATTTGTTTGGCTGCAGCAACTCAAACATATTCTGTTGTCCTGATAGTCACGATGTTGGCATTACATATTTGGCTGACGTTGCGAGAATGTAACCATCATTCAACTCTCGCATTTAGTTGCCGCAGTATCAGTCTCCAGGTAGTACGTTCAGCCATGTAGCCTATCTGGTAAGAAAGGACTAGGATCACTGATGATGACGTTAAAAGTGCATGGAGGTCACATGGTCATCCCATATAATTGCCAGGCTCCTGCAGAAACACAATGTACTGAAAAAGTATCCCTGCGTCAAAACATTGACATCACCGTATCTCCCAAACATCAGGTGTGCAGCAGATTGTTTGAGTGGGTAGAACCGGGGGTCTCTCTTATTCCTCTTCCAAACCAATAATTGGTCTGCCAGGTGGGACTTTTTAGCTGGAAGGGGATTGTAAGTGGATGGTCATTTGACAGGATAGGCTCTCACTGCAGTAAAGTGGCAGGCACCAACAATAATGTGACAAATGTAAACATGTCCTCTCCTATGATGCACCACCTTTCTCAGCCAATCAGTGCAGTAATTGTTGATATAGTTTATCTCGATGTAAAGACTCGTACATCATCTTATTTTCATCAAAACGCTTTGATTATGGCCTGCTGGAATGTCCAATTATTAACCAATTGTAATTATTCTTCAGACACAGATGGCGTTTGGTATAATGTTTTGTACAAGACAATTTGATCAAAACATGGTTTCATGGAGACTTGGGAAGGAAAACAGTCGTTTTTTGCCAATGCCAGATATCTATGGCGTTACACATCCGTCACCCATTGTGGCCAATGTAAAGGTAACGCAAGCACTTACATACACACATGTGCACATACACACACGTGCACAAACACACGTTAGGAGATCATGTGATTTCAACCCAGGCATTGCTATTTCTCCTCTAGCAGTCCTCTGACGAGAGAGAGAGAAAACAAGGAGAGATTGAAAGACAGATAGAGAGATAAGAGTGTATGGAGAGAGAACGAGCGGCTGGGGTTGAGCTATGGATTTCAGAGTACGAGAGAAGTGAAGTAAAGATCTAGTGCAGGAATACCGTAAAAGTTCATGAACTGAACCGATTAAAAATGAAAAATGAAACTCTGTGAAGATGGAAGGATAAATGTGTAACAACAGTTGAGTTGACTAACAGCAATTGGCATGTGGGTTGAATTGTATATAAATTTGCTTTACATTGTTAATTTACAATTATTGATCACAATTGACTTGCAAGATGGCGCTCAGAAAATAGGCCCTGTTCCTGGCATCAGAAAGAGATTGAGATAACTTGAGAGAGTGAATCAATGTACAGTGGGAGGTCAATGAGCCGTGGTTGACTGAGGGTAGAGTAGACTGAGAACATAGAGGGAGAAAGAACATGGTTGCATAGAGGACAAAGTGAGAACCAAGGCCAAAGTAAGTGAGAGTTAAAAGGGATAGATAGAGGAAGGAGAGATGAGGGCGTAGATAGAAGCCTGGTGTTCTGGGGGGATGGGTTGATGGGTTGGTGGGTTGGCGCTGACTGGACAATGTGCACTTTAATTGACTAAGACCTCCGTAAAAGTGGATTAATCTCCAATGAGAACCCCTGGGCCCTGACAGGATTGGCTTCCCTAAGCATCGCATAATTTATCTGGCTCAAATACTCCTTCGCCACCACCCCCCTTCCAGGAGCATGGAATATGGTGCTTTCCTTACAACAAGCAAACATCAAGTAATTGCGCTATATGGGTCAGGGTTGTTATCATGACGGGAATATAGGACATGGTAAAGAGACACACAGGACTTTGTGCCAGATACGTTCCATAGTCCTCATGCTGTCCGGTTCATGGATGAACGCCTAAGCCAGACGCACGGCACAGTTCAGCGTTGTGTGGCTGTCCTTGACACTTACTGTGGGAGGCAAGCCAAGTTATCCTGTGTAGCAAACACGTTTCTCTCCTGCTTTTGTATAAAGACCATAGACTGTATAAAGATATGGACGTAGTATCCATGACGTCACCCGTAGGGTTCTGAAGACCATTTTTGAAGCCTAAAGTGGGCGTGGCCGACCGTCGCCATCTTGGCAGCACGTCACTCCCGGATAAACGAAAATGGTCAAAGAGGCGATACGTGGATGGAGCTGAGGAGTCTGGATGTTGTTTACTGAGTTATTATAGGCTAATTTCTTACACATATCTTTTAGGACATGTCAAAAAATACTTCCAAATATAGTCAGTGTTAATAAATGTTACGCTATTTGTGAAAATGCAGGCATCCGGTAATGCGGGAATCCGCTGGACACACCCTTAATTATGCAGAACTTTAAATATTAATCAACTAAACGGATGAGTTATAAAAAAATTCACCCCCCTCACAGTTGTTATGAAGGGCAAAATTAGCTGTATAGACCAAAGCGAAATAGAGAACCAGGCTGTAAACATGTTTTTTTCTGCTGTAAAGTTGATCATTTTAACATGGGGGAGATACAGATTTGACTCACTTCTGGAGCCACCCTCAAGCAGCCAGTCAATGAATTGCAGTTGAACTCACTTCCTTATTGGTTTCAGGAGAGAGACCGGAAGGTTGCCACTTGATAAAGACCAATGTTCTCCCCCATATATTATTATATAGCAGAATTTGATTGTGCATGGTCAAAAACAGGGCCGGTTCTATACCTAAAAGCCATAACCACTAGGGGGCTCCAGACCAATGTGGGGCCCCAAATGCTAGAGAACCCATCCCGCTAGAGGAGGGAGCATAAAGGACCCCTAAAAGACAAGAGCCAGCGCTGCTCAAAACCTTACATGTTACCTCACCAATGGAAGTCAAGAACACAAAAATGTTAGACAGGTAATTATATTATTTGGTTTGCCAATTAATCAGGGTAAGAAAAAGACTGCATGCAAACCACATTATCCTCTCTGGGTGCCTGTCTTCCAGCCCTGAATCACTGGTGCAAACATACGTATGTCCCCCTCATCTTTCACAACAATTTAGCTTATAGACCTACTAAAACACCTGAAACAAGTCACCAGAATCGAAAACCCAAAGGAATTCCCAAACGATGTCCTGTCCCATGCATTTTCTTAATTATAGACTACATCATTGTTTTGTTGGGGTCACGACATGATGCTGACTATTTCAGTCAATAGTTATGATAATGAACCTCGTGTCACAGATCCGCATCTTTTTAATTCCTGCATCATTGTGCCCTCTAGTGGTACATCCTAGACATTTCATTTCATATTATTTCAGGCCAAAATGATACCAAACGACTTCTGGCTCACAGGAAGAAAAAAATCTTTATTTATTTTCATACTTACAAACAATTTCAAAAGTAACCTAAGTCATTTAATTACTTTAAACTAATAAAGATCTGCACATTGCAAATAACCAAGCTGAAAATATATACCAAGCTCTGTTACATTTTCCAAACAAGCAAAATATACAGGAGCAAAATAGAAGAAAAAACAAAGGTATTTCTTCGATTTTGTTGCTGCCACAGCCCAGAAAGAAACTACATCCAAACGCAAAAATGTTTTTTAAATATGTGACATACTTTCTGTAAATTACATGCACAAGAAATAATATAAATAAATAATTGCACATATCATCCCCCTATTATTGCATTAGTTGTATTTGAGTCTGTTTCAGTTGGCGTGTAAACAGTGTCATATACACCAGTGGAAATACAGTCCAATACACTTTCACAACATACGGCTATTGAAGTTATTGAAATCACATTGACATCACTATTTCGACAATTCAATTTTCCCGCCTGTCCTGAATGCAACACGTGATGAAAAGCGGAACTTTTCTAGAAAGCAAGCGCCCCCCCAAATAAAACACAAATGCAACATTGCTTAAATGACAAACATTCCGTTGAATTACAAGCTATGACGACTTTCAAAATTGAACGAATAACACAAACCCATAATATCAAGGCTAGCACTACAACTTTAGTTTAACATCGAAATTGTATCATTATTGCAGAATGAGAATTCCATTATGCATCTTCAGTACACCAGTACAGCATTTGGTCCATATCACGTTTATATGATCAAGCATTTTAAATTAGACCCAAAGTAAGGCTCAGCATATTGAATCCCAAACTCGGAGTTAGGCTACGCGAAACATTTTACAGCATGAAAATCCATACAAAGATGCTATTTATAGTACTTGGAACCAGTTTGACAGTGAGCGAATGGTCTATGTTGAGAGGATAACATTCAATGGCTTGTTCATCTGCATCAATACTGAATGTAACCTCAGCTGAAGCTTGCAAACATGACGTGTCACAACCGCCTATACTTAGAATAAACTTGAGAGTTATTGTGATAGGGTATCTTATATTTTCAACCAGAAGCGAATATAGCCCAAACCTACCCTGAAATCAAATACAGTACAGAATAAACAAATATAGCATAAATACCATAATCAACCGAGAGTTGGAATGCACTGAGAAACCATAAATAAAACTTTAGCTGTTTAAAAAAAAACAGGACTTAAAATGAGCAAAATGACTTGTCATCTATTCTGTTGACGTCGTCATAAAAGCATAAGACATTCGAAACCTAAAGCATTCAATAATAAACACTGTTATAATTAAAATTAAATGATGGATAAACAATCTCAACAGGGGCGGTGGCATGGGAGCATTCACGTCCGCCCAGGCCTCGTGGATTCCCGCCATGAACCCCAGAACATTCCATGGCCCAAATATATTTGGCTCCGTCCAAACAGCTACGGCCACGTCTCAACTATTTCAAACAGCTTCCTACCCCAGTCTCCATTCCTTCAAATCCTCCTTTCCCTCTCGGTGTTTCCTTTCCTTAAAGGGTGCGCCGCTAGAACATTTTCAACTGTCATACATAACGTAAAGGAGACAAGGAAAGGAAGCCATCCAAGAGATTTTGTACACAGCAATAGTCTTAAGTCCAACAAATTCCTCACACGTCAGAGGCAGTCCAGAGTATAATGCAGTTAAATTTCCTATTGGATTAGCATAGCATAGGTGACTATCCCACAATAGTCTTCAATAAGAATCGAGTAAACAATCATTTTAGTTTTCAGTCAGTTAGGATACAGCGTTTAGCCACTGATCTTTTTTTAACCCATAAGTGATTTCCTATCGTGCGTCTAAAATATTTATAATAGGGTTTCTGGAGGTTGTGAGGGAGAGTTATTAGTTTGGGATAGTTATAGGGCTAAACGTGAATTGGCAAAAAATGCTAAAGAAAATACTTGTGGAAAAGGTTTGGAGCTCTAACATACCTACAGCATTTGTAGGAACACTTACACTGAACTGGAATACTCAAATACATACAATACGTTATTGAAAACATGCAGTAAAAGTCATAATATAAAGTATAGGAAATTAACATTGAAAGAAGGGCTCTAGGAGTGATACCATTGGCTCAAAAGGGTCATGTGATGCAGCAAAGAGTTATGGGTAGAGATCGTTTTAGTGACTAGATCATTTTAGGATCTGAATAACGGTAAAATAGAATCATTTCATTTTGTTAAAAATATTATATTAAGTAATGATTAGGCTACATCCCACCACAATGTGCCGATAGCATCACAGAGCAGCTGGAAAATGCAATATTTTTCAATATTTTAACACTTTTACATTTTTTTTTACATTTTTTCAAACTGATATTAAAATGCTATGTTGTAACACTAACAGAGAGAGAGAGAGAGAGAGAGAGAGAGAGAGAGAGAGAGAGAGAGAGAGAGAGATAATGCAGAATAACACAATTTGATCCTAATGAACATTCAACATGCTTCAACACTTCTCTAAAAGTCTAAAAGCAATGAAAACAAAGACAATTCATATTTTTTTTTCATTTCTCTGAATGCAACTCCCTAAATAGGCAGTTGTCATGGTAATAAGCTTGAAGGGTCATGGGAGTTTTTTCAGAGCCAGATCCAGTCATCCAGAAGGGCATCATCATCAGGGGTTTAGTAAAGGTCATCAGGTCAGCAGGGGTCAGGGAGCAGAGGATGCAGCGCAGAGTGGAAGCCGGCCAGACTGGGTCCTCAGGAAGTGGTCATGGAGGTAGGGTCATTCCACATGGCAGCCACATCTCTGAACCTGCCAAAGGGCATCATGGGATATAGGTTTGTGTTGAATTAAACACCAGAAGAGGATCATGTTATTGCATCAAACAGGAAAACAATGATTGTAGGGGGCTAAAACAGTAGTGTAGTTCAGGTTTAAACCAGTAGTGTAGTTCAGGTTTAAACCAGTAGTGTAGTTCAGGGCTAAAACAGTAGTGTAGTTCAGGTTTAAACCAGTAGTGTAGTTCAGGGCTAAAACAGTAGTGTAGTTCAGGTTTAAACCAGTAGTGTAGTTCAGGTTTAAACCAGTAGTGTAGTTCAGGTTTAAACCAGTACTGTAGTTCAGGGCTAAAACAGTAGTGTAGTTCAGGTTTAAACCAGTAGTGTAGTTCAGGTTTAAACCAGTAGTGTAGTTCAGGTTTAAACCAGTACTGTAGTTCAGGGCTAAAACAGTAGTGTAGTTCAGGTTTAAACCAGTAGTGTAGTTCAGGTTTGAACCAGTTATGAAGTATGGCAGGTAAACCAGTATGTAGTTCAGGGTTAAACCAGTAATGTAGTTGTGTGTTAAACCAGTGGTGTTGTTGTGTGTTAAACTAGTTGTGTAGTAGGATGGTAAACCAGTGGTGTAGGTGTGTGTTAAACCAGTGGCGTAGTTGTGTGTTAAACCAGTGGTGTAGGCATGTGTAAACCAGTGGTGTAGTAGGTTGGGGAAAATCAAGTTGTTTTCAAACATTACAGGACTGGCAATAGGTGAGTCACTAAAAACTTGTATTAGTATTAATAATATGTGTGTTTCTTGTTGAACTCTGACCTTGCGTTGATCAGATACTGGGCCAGGCTGATGTTTGCAGGGGTTCCTGTGATGGTGATCTGGCGCTCCGATGACCCTTCCATGGCGTTAGCAATTTTGATCTGTGCCCCAGACATCTGACGGATCTCGTTGATTTTGGTGCCCTGGCGTCCGATTATGCAGCCTATTAGCTGGGAAGAAGAGGCGGAAGACTTAAAACGGGAACTGGGGAGGTTGAACAGATTGAAAACACATACCCGCACATTGTGGCTTTGAAAATATCTCTTTAGAACTTTCTTTTAACCAATATTATGGCACATTTGTTTTTTTTACATTGAATTAATAACAACGAATATCGTTAAAATGACAATCTAATTCCACTGGCTTTATATGACAAATACCGCATGAACAAAATGAATTGCCCCCATACTCACATCATTTGGAATGGTGAGTTCATGAGTACTGGCCTGGTTACTGGCATCCAGACCTGCTGTACAGGTTAGAGAGACAAAAAGGGGAAAACAACATAAAATAGAGTTTGCATGGGAGACTGTGGTCCGCTGAGTGACAGTTAACTTTGGGGACCTACATTGTGAACCCTGATAAGAGTTCTGTACAGGTCTGGAGACCGCAGGCGATGGCCTCGACTTCAATCTGTTGAAAAGGGTTTTGTTCGAGTTCTTAACCACTGGCCCAGATAAAACTAACTCGGAGGAACCCAAAAAAATCTTAGAAAAAGCGACTAAAATAAATAACAAAACGAAAAACTCCAATAAAAATAAAGAAGACAAATAAATCCTCAGTGTCAACAACAGCAACCACCAGGTGGCCAGGTCATTGGCAGCGCAGCACAAACGACAGGAAGAGAGAGACCAGAGAGATAGAGGAAGTGAAAGAGTGAGACGAGGAAGTGTGTGTGTCTCTACAGGTAAAAAAGAGAAGGAGATTTCGGTAAAGGGTGGTTCTCGTGTAGGTGGGTACGTACCGGGGAAGGCAGGGGTGGTCTGTCCAAGGGGGTTAAAGGGGGTTTGCTGCATAGCCAACTGGTGGAGCTTGGTCAACTGCTGAGGGGGGTAGGAGGGACAGCAGAGCTATGAGGTCATCATTAAAACACACACACAAACACACAGGTGCACAGGTCAGGTCTGTTGACGAGAAACGCTACGAGAAGAGAGAGGATTGCAGGAGACGCAGAGACACATAGGAGGAGGAGGAGAGAGAGCAAGAGCGCAGAGTGGCCTGAGAAAGAGAGGAGAACAAACTCATTGAGGACTTGGTCTGTGTCTGTGGACAATGGATGCATATCTGCATATCTGGGAGGAGCTATGCTAATGCCCTGTTTCCTTAATAGAGTAGTGTCTGCCTCAAGATAACATCTCTGTTGGACTACATTGAGTTATAGCATTGAATGGACCTCCTCTTCCCTGAAATAAGATTGCATTGGTATGACTTCGATTGCTCAACTGGTACCCTCATTATTCCGAGGCGGAAAAACATGAAGATAATACGAAAAACCGGAATAAAGGTTTTCTGTTTTTTTCATGTTCTGTTCTGTTTACCAACAGGCCAAGTCCCATGAAGTTTGGCTCCAAACAGACAACAGAGGTTGTGAGTAATTTCAGATTTGAAAAAGAAAGAAATTACATTTTAGAAGTGGTAGTATTAATATTACGGGTTAATATTAATAGGATAGGACATAGAGAGAATTGAGTGTAGAGGCAGAAGAAAGACTACGCCACTGGATTGGAACTCACATCTGGATGTGGGATGGCATATTGTCCCTGAATGGTGTAAGCCTGCAAAGAAAAGAAGAAAAGTATACAAGACTGTTAGGACGTGCTGACGTAAGCGACTCAGTCTGTGGGGAAATCTAAATTTCATACTCTATGTATCCTTTCATTTCAGGTTTCTCTTAAATCACATTGGGAGGGATGGTCCCAGGAGAAAATCCTGGGAGAGATACATGAAGAGTTTGTAATTGAAATGTCCCCGTGTATCTACACTATAACTCCACTAGGGGCGCTAGTGTTCTATATCCTTGACACCATGTCTATCAGCTATATTCCCATATGAATGACTCTCCTCATAATCTCTTAGGGCAATATCGTCTTGTGAAAATTAAACATACAAGTCAAGTGATATGAGCAATGCAGTGAAAAACAATGCAGACAACAATATGAATTGTATTGAATATTAAACAAAATAACTGATTCGTGCAGGCCACCATGTGAGACATAACAACAGTGTGTGTGACGATCAGGCATTAGGAAGGAGTGACAGGATATAATCTGTTTGGAGGGAGTTGGAACCGCTGTTTCCAGCTTGCCTACTAAAGGCTCAAAGAGTAAGGCTGTAGAAAATACATTTGGTAGACTTTTGGATTCATTTTTGATTTCTGATTACAATAATAGGTTATATTTTTTCACGCTTTGCATCAATCAGGTCCAGGTACATTTCGCTGGCAGATAGCCAGGTGGGAGTAGCTACAGTAATAAGGGTTGAGGAACGGTGTGATTGGACGGTGGAGTCTAAGGACCCTCTGTCAGGCGAACGTGATTGGACCTAATTGATATGTGCTCATCGTGGAGTAGTGACGGCTATCAGCATTGGAGCGGATTCTATTTCAACACCAACCAGCTCAGGAACCCCAATCTGTCATACAATTTTAGTTTTAGAAACACAAAATACAGAACCCATGTCTCTCCGTGTCCAATAGAAATGTTTTGGATTGAATCCTGTGTCAACTGGCGTTAAAATGGTTCAGTTCTGACGATGGAATTGGTGGCGGTTCATGCTAGTGGTGGTGATGATGGTTATGACGGTGATGACGGTGATGACGGTGATGACGGTGATGACGGTGATGACGGTGATGACGGTGAGGACGGTGATGACGGTGAGGACGGTGAGGACGGTGAGGACGGTGAGGACAGTGAGGAGGTGTGTGATAAAACCTGGATGTGAAACTAACAGGCAGTGGCTGGTGCTGCAGTAAGAGGCTGAGGTTGGCGGTGGAGGCCCCCAGCGGGTCGGCTCTTACCTGGCCACCTGAAAAAATGACCGGGGTGGAGGCAGGCTTGGGACGGTAGGGGATAGTGGCACCTTTCGGTGGGGACTGAGAAAAGGGAGGAAGGGGATGGGGAAGAGGGGTAGAGGGTGTTATAACAGCAAGGAGGAGAGACGAACAGAAGAAGAGAAGAAGAGGGAACAAAGAGGGAGAGAGAGAGAAGTGTTTTTGTACAGACTTAGGGGAAGTGCCTTGGGAGAAAACAGACGGGCACTCATTTTATTACAAGTGTTCATTAACGTGGATACATGCTGTGATAACAAATGCTCAGGTATTTATAGGGCACGATGACAACTGGAATCACACCATACCTATTAATGTCTGTACTAAATTGTAAAGTGTCCTTGAGCCCTGGAAAGGCGCTATATAAATACAACATATTATTCTTATTATTATTCCATACAGGTGTTTCAATGATTTTTTACGTCATTGCTGTGGTCATATCCAAAAGCTGACAACGATGTAATGTCACGTGGAATGTGTTTCCACTGTGCACACGGCACAGTGAAGCCGAATCAGACCCTTCCATCCCTCCATACTCTACCTCCAGCATGACCACACAGATCTGCTTGACACACTGGATGATGGCTTCGGGCGCTCCAGAGATCGTCACCGCTCGTTCCGTGGAGTTGGGGAGCATGTCCCCCGCCACCTGTACCTGAGCACCTGTGGACTGGAGTGGGGGAGACGGTCACTAAGCCTGCACACTGTGGGGAGCGGAGAGGACACGTATGGTCCTTCCATCCTGGGAGTGTCTCGATTGGGGCGGGGTTAAATTATCAAGAACTTATCATTGACTAAATAATGGTCAAATACATGGACGATGATACTGTGTTCAGACGATGATACTGTGTTCAGACGATGATACTGTGTTCAGACGATGATACTGTGTTCAGACGATGATACTGTGTTCAGACGATGATACTGTGTTCAGACGATGATACTGTGTTCAGACGATGATACTGTGTTCAGACAATGATACTGTGTTCAGACAATGATACTGTGTTCAGACGATGATACTGCGTTCAGACCATTATACTGTGTTCAGACCATTATACAGCGTTCCGTTCAGAACATTATACTGTGTTCAGAACATTATACAGCGTTCAGAACATTATACTGCGTTCAGAATATTATACTGCGTTCAGACCATTATACTGTGTTCAGACGATGATACTGTGTTCAGAACATTATACTGTGTTCAGACCATTATACTGTGTTCAGACCATTAAACTGTGTTCTAGTACTGAGTTCTAGGTGCCTTTACCTCTCGCATTTCTTTGATCTTAGAGCCTCCTTTCCCGATCAGGGAGCCACATTGGCTGGCAGGGACGACCAGACGGAGAGTAACTGGAGGCTTGCTGGTGGCTGGACTATTGCTCATGGAGTTAATAATATCCTGGGAAGCCATGAAGCTTTATATTAGTACATGCTGCTACATCATCACCTGCTCAATGTCTACATGAAGTCATTCCAGGTTAATTATCACTTGACCAGAATGGACAATGAAAAGTAATGTTGAGGAGATGGAGGGAAATATGCATCACAACGTACTTCTTCAAACTTGTACGCGATCATGGCGAAGGCCTTGAAGATGGCATCTGTGGGTCCCGTGATGGTGACGATCCGTTCTGGACAGTTTCCTTCTGAGATGTTTATGCGGGCTCCACTCTGTGGATCGGACACGCGGTTAGGTGCTGGTTAAGGTGCCAACCGGTTAGCATTCTTTGTTTATCCTGGGTAAGGTACATTATGGGATACATACTGCACTCACCTCTTCACGCATCTTCTTCACCGTCTCTCCTTTCTGAAAACACAGAACCGCAGGGGGACAAAGGTTTAAACAAGGGGCCCAGGTGGGCCCGGGAACAGTCTGTAGTATTGACCTGAATGGGATTTTGAGGATGTATGAACATAAGAGTTACCTTTCCAATGATGCTTCCAACCTCCTACAAGGACAAATGTTGAACAATAATTAGAACAAACAAACCAGATACATTGCTGATTTAGCCAGTGTCTTCATACGCCCTAAGTCCTTAGTAGGAATTACTGAATGGCGAACAGAAGGGGAAGTTAGTTGAGGGGATTGGAACCCAGACACTGTCGGTTGATTACCTTGCCGTGCATCAGGAGTCTAATCGTCAAGGTTACGTTGAGGCCTCCTTCGCCTGACTGTTGCACCTTGGGTGGTTCCATGTTGGGATTGGATTGTTAAGGAAGGGGTGTGGTCACGTAAAAGAGGAGTCCCAGGGCCAATGAGAGTGTGATTGAACAGCCAGCCAACCAGTCACCTGCAAGAAAAAGAAGGAAGGCATGGCCACTCAGGAAATTTGAAAGCCGAAATACCGAACTGATGCTTGATAACATTTTAGTGTCCTTGATCTATTCTGCTCATTGATCCAGTTACAGTATCAGACACGATCACATATTTTATACTATATGTCTTTATAGAAGATAGGGAAAGAGGGGATTTGTAGTGACTTGGAAAGAAGTGACTTGGAAAGGCACTGAATCTTCCAGAAAAACAATAAGTTGGTCAGAAAGGCACAGAATTTGTCAGAAACCCAACAAATCAATCAGAAAGACAGTGACTCAGTCTAAGGGGCAACAATTCAGTCAGAAAGACAGTGACTCAGTCTAAGGGGCAACGATTCAGTCAGAAAGACAGTGACTCAGTCTAAGGGGCAACGATTCAGTCAGAAAGACAGTGACTCAGTCTAAGGGGCATCGATTCATTCAGAAAGACAGTGACTCAGTCTAAGGGGCAACGATTCAGTCAGAAAGACAGTGACTCAGTCTAAGGGGCATCGATTCATTCAGAAAGACAGTGACTCAGTCTAAGGGGCAACGATTCAGTCAGAAAGACAGTGACTCAGTCTAAGGGGCAACGATTCAGTCAGAAAGACAGAGACTCAGTCTAAGGGGCAACGATTCAGTCAGAAAGACAGAGACTCAGTCTAAGGGGCATCGATTCATTCAGAAAGACAGTGACTCAGTCTAAGGGGCAACGATTCAGTCAGAAAAACAGTGACTCCGTCTAAGAGGCATCGATTCAGTCAGAAAGACAGTGACTCAGTCTAAGGGGCAACGATTCAGTCAGAAAAACAGTGACTCCGTCTAAGAGGCATCGATTCAGTCAGAAAGACAGTGACTCAGTCTAAGGGGCAACGATTCAGTCAGAAAGACAATGACTCAGTCTAAGGGGCATCGATTCAGTCAGAAAGACAGTGACTCAGTCTTAGGGGCAACGATTCAGTCAGAAAGACAGTGACTCAGTCTAAGGGGCAACGATTCAGTCAGAAAGACAGTGACTCAGTCTAAGGGGCAACGATTCAGTCAGAAAGACAATGACTCAGTCTAAGGGGCATCGATTCAGTCAGAAAGACAGTGACTCCGTCTAAGAGGCATCGATTCAGCCAGAAAGTGAATCAAAGGTTAGATGGAGGGCCTAACAGAGAACGAGATTCCACGGAGGGCAACCAGATGTCCCGCTCCAATCTCCCAGAGGAAGCAGATTACATAAAAAGCCTTAATCCGGGTTTTAGAAGCCGGCCAGCGGTTCAGGTCTGCCACAGGGGGCCCGGGACGCCAACAGAAATAAACCTACTAAGACAAAGTGGCGGATGGGGGGTTCAAGCCAAGCCAGCGATACCAGAGCCACCTTGGGAGTATTGGTGATGATGGAGAAAATGAAACCATACTGTTGTAATTGCTGTGGGTACGCATTTAGATGTCATGTTTATTGGATGGGATTGTAATTGAGACGGGCTATTCTTCAGCTGATTAGGGAAAAAGGCAGATCAAATTGTATCGGTGTTAACAGTCAGCTGTTGTGTATGGAAACGAGAATGTCCGTTCTGTTCAGTGCCTTGTGGTGTTTATGAATGGCTCATCTATCAGCTCCCTCATCCACTCCCTCATCCGCTGTAGCACAATAGAATTAGGTCACGTCCCTGTGATTCATCCGCGCCCCGTTCGGGCGGAAACAGCCATCTAGTGAACTTGTGTCCCGTTTTCACAGCAGGAGAAACAGCGCGTTCAAGTTTCTACGTCGACCTCCACTTCCAGTACTGATCGCTGATCTCCAAACGAACCGACCGCGTCGCTTTGTTGACTGACATATTCGGTTGAATCCCAAATGGTCGACATTTATACATGTGAATCCAAATGCAGTGAGTCTAGTGTCGTGTGGAATATGTCAATTAGGACTCATAACAAGTATTTGCAACAGTGAGGCATCCGTGAGAAAGCATGTGCTTTATTGTCAAATTCTGAGTCTGTCTTTGACCAATAATCTAAGTCAACACTCCCAGGTGCTCAGGCCAGGGTGAGTTCAGCATGCTTAACATTATTCGTTAACGCGGTAATTACATCGGAAGAATAAGGATATAGAAAGAGGGATGCCTAGAGAGAGAAAGAGAATGCGCTAGAGAAAGAGAGAGCAACAGAGAGAGAGAGAGAGAGAGAGAGAGAGAGAGAGAGAGAGAGAGAGAGAGAGAGAGAGAGAGAGAGAGAGAGAGAGAGCAGTATTTCTTGTGACATCTGATGTAGATAGTAAGTGGGTCAGAGAGCTGCATTGAGCTGGGAGCTGCCGGCCTCCTCTTCTGTGGCGCTCTGCTATTGAATTAATCACGCTTTACGCTCGGCTGGTCAACACTGCACACAAAATGTCTCTTTCTTTCTTCCCCGTCTCTCGCCCGGTCCGCTGCCCTGCCTTCACTCAGGCCCAGTAGAGAAAAGAACTCCAGGAGAGGAACACACTTTAGATCTGGGTCTTGCCTGTTTAGTCCTTGGCCCTTTAATGTAGTGCTGACAATGGAGGATAACTCCTCTTATGTAGGCCTACTGGACTGTGAGTAAACCAGAACACTTTGATACATATGAAAAGGGCTTTGTGAAAGTCGGTGTCTTCACTATCTGAAAAGGGAGGGAATGTCCGCAGAGTGTAGGCCCCCTCGCAGACAGGTGAATTTTTAACTCACATTACTGATTAGCTCCAGAGTAGTCAGGTAGTAGTTGACTGGTCACAAAAGTACAGACGTTTGTGGGAATTGGGACACCTACAGGTGTTTACCTTCAGGTGGCTGTCTTGAAAATTGTTTGGGAACAGAATGCAATGCACACAAGATCTACCCATCTACCCTGTTGTGTGTCATATAGTACATATAGTATATGTGTGTGTGTGTCATAAAGTACATATAGTATATGTGTGTGTGCGTGTGTGTGTGTGTGTGTGTGTGTGTGTGCGCTTGGTAAAGCCTAGGTCAAAGACAACACAGAATCAGCGTCTTTAATATTTCCTTCTTAGAGATTGGTTTGAACATTTTGTTCGAAAATCTCCACAAATTCCGACTCCGATTATTGTAAACGTCATCCCAAAAGCTCTTAGGGTGAACCCAAGAGAAATCCTGAAATCTGTAGGAATGGGAAAATGGAGGACAGGACATAATCTAGGACAAAGCTCCGTCATCTGGTCAATTTTAATCTGCCGGGCAACAGATATGTCATAACGACATTCTGATAGAGAACCCGACTAACTCCATAAGCAGACGCATGTGTGCCAAGACTGCAGAGAGAGAGAGAGAGAGAGAGAGAGAGAGAGAGAGAGAGAGAGGGGGAACACACACAAACACAAAGACACATATACAGAGACGACACACAAACCGAGACACACAGATAGAGACGCACTTTACCGACATGCAAACTTTATGGTGTCTTCTGAATCTACATCTACTCTACATTGTTTAGGTGTTACCCTAGATTAGATAAACAACGAGAGAGATGAGGAACACTCAGAACTGTCTCCAGACTCACACACATGCATATAATTGTATTTAGATGTTAACCCTAATTCCACATATTAACAGTGAATTCAAACATTGCGTAATAACTGAAGCAGACTGTTACATGTGGATACAATATGTGCATACTGTATATTCTCTTTGCTCGGTCATGTTTGTTGGTGGAGTGGGGGTGAAAGATGCAGCGCTGTAAAATGATATAAAGAGCTGAGAGAATTGCTATGGCTGCAGGCATCCATAAAGAGGTTATTTGTTCCCCCTAAACCCTCGAAACGGACTTAAAAAAAAAGCTGCGACAATCACTCACTGAGAGTAACTAGGGCATCAGAAACATGGCAACTTGGCACCAAGACCATGGTGTCCTTTGACCTTTGACCCATCACCCAGCAATCCTCTGTTGGCCAAGATTTGAGGGTGCTCAGCTCTGAACAAGATAGATGCCATACCAACGGAGGACACCCCCAACTGAGGCTCTCCATCTGCTTTAATGACAAATAGAGAACCCTCTCCAACACATCTGAGCGTGTCACTACAAGCAGCATTCTGTTCACAAGACGTGAACATGCTGAATGTAGACAAAGGTCTGAGATCAGTAGCCTGCGTAGAAGTAGATATCGATATGAGATGTTACACTTGAAATCGTGTCGCCTTTGGAAAACCAAATCACCTGACGGCACCCCGAGGAAATAACAGAGACCCAAGCGGTCCAATCTGCCGTTAATAAAAAGAGTCTCCCGTCAGGACAGAATTGAACAGAATAGATTTGTACTGTAACACGAGGCCACTGCGATGTGAGCAACGACCCCGGCCTTGTCTGGAGCTAGCTTGGCTTTTGTTGCAGTGAAGTGGGGGAGTCGGGGTGGTGGAGAAGGGGCGGACGGTGGGGCGGGGCATCTCCTCTATATGACTGTGATGGTACGCTCTAGAGCTGTCAGTCTAGATCAGCCGCCCCCGCACTGAGACCTCAGCCCACATCACAGTCAAAACGGGGGCAACCACTCACTCACTCCTCCTCACCCCAATGCACTGGCTAGACTAGCAAGAGTAAAGGAATAGGGCCCCCCCCACCCCCACA
This sequence comes from Dallia pectoralis, assembly GCA_029465975.1. Classification (NCBI taxonomy): domain Eukaryota; kingdom Metazoa; phylum Chordata; class Actinopteri; order Esociformes; family Umbridae; genus Dallia; species Dallia pectoralis. Next base: position 12,026,475 of record CM055739.1, read on the forward strand.
CACACACTAAAAAACTTGCCAGTGTTACTTTATAAGTATAGAATCACAAAATGGAGGGATAGCAGATCTGATTAGAACGTGATTTAACATCGCAGCGCACCCCGTCGTACTGTACGTGTGGTGCTAAGAGGAGAGCATGAGGTCGGCCATCTTAGATTTAGCACAAATGTGCATTAGATTACAGCTTGTCACTAAGTCATGGCTTCGCTGACAGACATACTTTTTTTCTAAATTACTTATATCCTTCTTCATTCTAGCAATTGACTTTTTTGATAGATAGCAGTTATATTACGTCGGCTTAATTCTACATAAAATACAGATTTTTTTTGGGTAAAGATATTAGGACAATTTGGTATTATTGCTATTGGTGCCAATTACCAACGAGATGTGATCTACCAGAACTTGTCCTGACGATCACGGAGGAAGCATCCGTCTCTGTGATTTGGTGCTTCCTCGTTTCAATGACACCGTTCACATTAATTAGAGATAACGCTTAATGACACTCGGACTGTTCCTACAGACTCAAAAGACCATCTACAGAGCTAATGTGATTGTGAAGATAATTGGGAAAACGATTGTGACGACTAGATAGATCACAATCACATTGGCCGCCTGGTTCCGTTACCAACGTTCAAACAGCTGACAAGGTCAGCCGAACCAAATCGCTCACAATGTGATCGTTCTGCGTCTGATCAGCATCACACCACAACGCCCTTATTACGCCATAAAGGAAACGGTAATCGATAAGAAAATTAAACAATTAGCCCAAATTTAATTTACCACAGTGTTCACTAAACAACGAGGAAGATGCGAAACCGCGGTGTGGTCCAGCCAACCAACAACCCTAATTGGCGATTCTCAAGAGAATACAACCATACTTTCATAGCACACACACACACACACACGCACACACACAGGGTCGAGTCGCCCTTTGTATTTGCCTAACGAGGGGCACACTAACAGCAATGGTTAAACAATGTAGCTGGATCAATTGCCCCTGTATTTGTAATAATTAAGTATTGCAGTCGGAAAATAGAGAGGGATCGAGATAACGACCTGGTAACCTGTCAGCTGCTGCTGTTCCGAGGCCATCGACTATAAGTCTAGAGAAACGCATTAATTATTAAAGACGTTTGCCAATTCAACATTGGTCAATATCTCCTGTTTCAAGTTTAAAGCCAAGACACTACCTGTGAAGTTTGTTTTAAGAATAGCTCACCGCTAGCTCGTTTAGGTGAAAATAATACAGTCGTAACGACATTTTTACCACATCCGTTTTTAAATAAATAATGAACTATTGGACTATCAACAGAGGCCTCCACCGAAAAACAGGATCTAAAAGCTTAAATGGAGATATTACCTTCAAGCAGTGAAAAACAGGCGGCGACCACTTTCGACGTTTCGCAAAAGATTGTAAAGAACTGTATGAACCTGTATGAAAAATATTTTTCGCCCTCTCGCCTTCGCTCTGCCTATTCTGAATCGCGACACCCGATTGGCCAGAAAGGCTCCGTCACATGGGCGCCAAAGAGAACCCGTGACCCCTCGTGAAATAAAATGACGAAATGAAACGGCACCCTAGTCTGATCATTTCTGACTGAGCGATACCCAGATATCTCTGACTGTGTTGTGGTCGACTGTAAATAGGCCGAATAAGTAGGCGGGACGGGGTCAGCACCCCCACCCTCAACGCCTCCACCACCCCCACACACCCAACGGGACAAAGGGAGGTGCCCAGTGAGGCACACTGGCATCAGGGCATGCCTACTGATGGTGCCGGAGTCTGCCTCACCTCCCTAGGGCTCTTAGTCCCCCACGGACTCACTGTGACTCCCCCACAGACCCACTGTGACTCCCCCACAAGCCCACTGTGACTCCCCCAAGGACCCACTGTGACTCCCCCACAGACCCACTGTGACTCCCCCACAAGCCCACTGTGACTCCCCCACGGACCCACTGTGACTCCCCCACGGACCCACTGTGACTCCCCACAGACCCACTGTGACTCCCCCACAAGCCCACTGTGACTCCCCCACGGACCCACTGTGACTCCCCCACGGACCCACTGTGACTCCCCCACAGACCCACTGTGACTCCCCCACAAGCCCACTGTGACTCCCCCACGGACCCACTGTGACTCCCCCACAGACCCACTGTGACTCCCCCACAGACCCACTATGACTCCCCCACAGACTCACTGTGACTTGCCCACAAACCCACCCGGACAGCGTCATGTTCTGTAGCTTCTTATGAATGTGTTCAGAAACACTGATCGCAGTGGAAGCCCTGAAGAACCAGAACTCTGTCAGCCCGAGACATGGTAGTACCTGGGTTCATCATTTGATTTGATTTGGGGGGGGACTGCGGGGAGGAGCTCTGGGCGGATGAGGCTTATGGAGGGATGAAGATGCAGAGGTCAAACCCCAAACGCTGTCTGTCGTGACATCCAACCACCCTCCAAACACCACTGCTGCCTCCGGCTGGCTTTTAATCTACTGCTGTGTGTGTGTGTGTTTGTATGTGTGTGGAATTACTGGGAGCTTTAGAAGCATCCCGTCTAGATTATCCAATCCAGATCAAATCCAGCCTTGTGTCAGATGGACAGTTGTACAGGATTTAATCCCAGCACGCTATTCTGGCTCGAACCCCGGGCAGCACTTACACAACGGAGAGTTTTAAGGGTGTGTAGCGTTTGACGGAGTCGACTAGGGACACAGAAGTACAGACAGTGGATTAGGGCCACCGCAAAAACAATGAGAGTTGAGTCCCGGCTCCACCTTCATTTCGATTGGTCCAAAGGTGCGATGGGGGAAACCGATGATTTAACACAGATGCTAATTTCCCCGTTTAATACGTCGTGTAAAATCCGCATCATCTATGAGATTCTGTCTGTGAGGTTGTGTCCGCGTGTGTTTCAACATATGTGCCTTATTTGCTTTTAATTTACAAACCCCACACCACCCCCCCCCAAAAAAAAGAACAAATGTAAGTATACACACAGCCGCCCGTCTGTCCAATGGCCTGTGGGAGAATGCCACAAATAGAGCATTAAATTTGCTCCACATTGAATCATAAGAGGCTGAGGGAGGCAGGCACGAGTGGGGCAGAACAGCACTCGTGTCACTGGGAATCTGCTTTAGAATTTAACAACGCTGTTGGCTCACCTTCAAAACACCAAGAGTGCACGGTGGCAGCCCTAAAGACGCAGGCGGGAACTTTGCCGGTTATCCTCAAGTAATTCCCGAGAAACACCACGAACCAATCGTTTTCGACACGATCTCGTCGTCTATGGCCAGCTCCTGCGCTACTGATCTGATGTGATTATGTGAATGTGGAAATTTGTCCCGGTCCCAATCTGTCTGTCATCAGACCTTCAGAAGGGAACGACGTATTAAGGGAATGTAATCAATTTGCGAGAATTGGGACGTGGCCGCGGTATCCCTCCATTGGCACGGCATGTTTTAATCCAAAACAAGTACGACCCCCTACACTAGTTAGGCACTCGAAATGGCAAGAATATTCGAAACATCTCAAGTCCACGCATGAGGTTGAGAGTGGGTCCAATGAGGCCCTTTTAACTAGCAGCACTCACACGGTCAGGCTGGGCGTCTTACCAGTTAAGATGAAGGGAAAGTTCCAGAGGGAGAAGATGGAGGTTCAGTTTGGGACCAGACAAAGATGGAATACAACAGGCACACAGAGCTCAGGGCTGGCTGGCCCCCTTGTATATGTAAACGAGCCCTGATAGCCTGCAGCAAGGTGACCAGCCCAACCCAGCCCCCCTTCCCCCTCCGTACCCAGTACTCCATCAGAAACAGGCATGGCTGATTCAGGCAGAAGGGCGTGAAGGAGAGAGGAAACGAGGGATCCAAAGGTACAGCCAATCCCAGAGCTGAGGGGGTGGGTGGGGGGACGGGGGAACCAGGAGACGGGGGCAGAGATGATTATCTAACAGAACCCCCACAGCCGATGACGATTACATTATATCGATACTCAATGTGTTCTAGCAGACTGAACAGAACCGGGCGGGCTGGATCGTGTAAACATCAAAATCAATTGATTCCCGTCTGGTCACAGCCCCATGCCTGGCATACGCCACGAAGAGAAACGACACCGGAAAAGATTTTGAACTCACTTGACCGAGTTAACCGGGCCACCGTACGTTTCGTTCCGAGAGCGCCGTTTTGGCGTGCTACACTGTCTTTTCATCCCAGAGTGCATTGCATGGGTGCCATGAGAGTGCAGCGGCATACCAACTATCTCAGCGGAGCAAAGCTCCAGCGGGCAGCTTCCTCTCCCTCTAAAAGCCTCCCCTCCATCCCTTCTGAGGCCCCAGGGCCCCACACTACAGAACAACAATCCCGGCCCCTAATGGAAAATATGGCCTGACCCTCTCCGCTGACGTGGTCAATGCAGACAGTAATGGCCCCACGTTGCCTCGCGGCTAAAGCCAATAATGAATGAGGTCGGACGCTTGAAATTGAACTTGCCGTCTCCTCTTGGTTCTGAACTCACAGCGTGCGACCTCCTCGTGTTACCGATGTGTCAATGTTTAAGTATATTTAGCGTTTAGGGCAACAACAGTGTGTCCCGATATTAGTGACCAACCTGCATAACACAACAACAGTGTATCCTGATATTAGATGAGTGTTATGCAGGTCGGTCAGTCACACACTAAGATGGGGGAGTGTCAGATGAGAAAGATGAAGTGGCCTCCCATGCAAAACAACGGTCACGGCAACAGAACGGGATGACAAGCAGCCGGGGTAGTTGTAGAAATTGATTTTATGAAGGTATTTATTTTAAAGACATTTCCAAGTCTTTCAAACCGGAACAAAATATTGTCTGGTGTCGTGCTGGGAGAGTTTGTGTGGCACAGTAAATAGCCAAAGTGTATTTCTAAAAAACAGGCTGCGTACACAAATGTGCCAGAACATGGCACACGATGCCCATTCCCTCCAGCCAGAGCAAACAGACAGGATGTGCACACACACCCAGTGATACATACATGTGCACACACACCCAGTGATACATATATGTGCACACACGCCCAGTGATACATACATGTGCACACACACCCAGTGATACATATACGTGCACACACACCCAGTGATACATATATGTGCACACACACACAGTGATACATATATGTGCACACACACACAGTGATACATATATGTGCACACACACCCAGTGATACATATATGTGCACACACACACAGTGGTACATATATGTGCACACACACCCAGTGGTACATATATGTGCACACACACCCAGTGATACATATATGTGTAACAATCGGACCTTTCTGTCCCGCGTTGTGTCAGTGACACACCCCCTGTCAGCGGAGAAAGACTCATCAAAGACATTAAATGCACCTGTGCTGCGGACGCATCTGTGTCGAGTTGTAGCAATCAGGGACAGTATTTAGGTTGCTGTGTTTCGGTGGTCCAGTGCGGATCATAGAGTTTGACTACATTGTAATGTTCATACGTGTGTTTGCCTGAGCTACGTTTTCCTGGTTAACAGTACGGTTTTGGTTGTTGTCCAACCACTGTTATTTTGTGACAACGAAGCGTCGTCTCTGTTTCCTGTTCGCCGTCAATAATTAAAGACGTGTTATTTTGGAAGCTCTGCGTTTGGGTCCTGCATACTGCCAGCAAACACCAATCGTTACAATATGTGCACACACACACACAGTGATACATATATGTGCACGCACACCCAGTGATATACATATATGTGCACACACGCCCAGTGATACATATATGTGCACACACACCCAGTGATACATATATGTGCACACACACCCAGTGGTACATATATGTGCACACACACCCAGTGATACATATATGTGCACACACACCCAGTGATATACATATATGTGCACACACGCCCAGTGATACATATATGTGCACACACACCCAGTGATACATATATGTGCACACACACCCAGTGATACATTTATGTGCACACACGCCCAGTGATACATATATGTGCACACACACACCCAGTGATACATATATGTGCACGCACACCCAGTGATATACATATATGTGCACACACACCCAGTGATACATATATGTGCACGCACACCCAGTGATTCAACTTTACATGTATGTTGCTGAGTCTTCTTTGTGGACTGCCTGTGAGCTAAAGCTGCCAGTGTGACGGCGCCAGATGCTGTGACAAAGGACACCAGTTCCCCTGGGTGTCAGTGGGACTGTGGCCGCAGCCTGAAGTGTGTGTGTTAATATGTGCATATGTGTGTGTGTGTGTGTGTGTGTGTGTGTGTGTGTGTGTGTGTGTGTGTGTGTGTGTGTGTGTGTGTGTGTGCGTGTGCGTCAACAGTAAATACAAGCAGATAAAGGAGAGAGGCAAAGAAATCCACCAGAGCCTCAGAGATTGCCCTCTTTAACCTTGGCACTACACATTAAGCTCTGCAACAGCTCGAGTGTGGGCCTATGGAGCGGGGAGCACACGTCGCTAGCTGAGCATAGCCTTAGTGTTCATGTGCCTTTAAATAAACAACTAGACCAGGATGGATGCGGGGTTCTGGAGGACAGGGTTATTGGGGGACTCACCACAGACAAGATAGACCTCTGAGATCAGGACATGGGTAGTGTACGGAGGAAGGAGGAAGGGGCACCAGCCAACTAAGAGACACGGTCAGATCATCAGCTCCTGCAAGACCAGCAACAACCCATTCTAGACGAAGGAGAAGAGATGAACCAGAAGTAATACAATTCAAACCATTAGCACATCTCTTACAGTCCAGGTCATATGAACTGTTGTAAGGCTGATTTTACTGTACTATTTAAGTAAAGTTAAGTATACAGTAAACATTTAATACGTTTGATTAGAAACTACACATTCGGTAAGGCTGACAACACAGTAGTATTTTGAGAAGGTTGATTACGCTGTAGTATTTTATTAAGATTGTTTATACAGTAGTTTATTAGTAAGGTTGTTTAATCAGTAATATTTCAGTAAGGTTGTATATACAGTAGTATTTTATTAAGATTGTTTATACAGTACACTATTGATTATAGTAAGGTTGATTATACAGCAGTCTTTCATTAAGGTTGATTATACGGTAGTCTATTAGTGAGATTGATTATACAGTAATCTTGCAGTAAAGTTATGTTGATTATACAGTATTATTTTAGTAAGATTGTTTATACAGTAGTCTATTAGTAAGGTTGATTATACAGTAGTCTATTAGTAAGGTTGAGTATACAGCAGTCTTTCATTAAGGTTGATTATACAGTACCGTTCAGTAGAATTAATTATACAGTATTGTTTCAGACTACACAGTGGATAAAGTATACTCACCCCTAAAATGCCATGGTTTTGTGATGTGAAAAAATTAGACAAAGATAAATCATGTCAGAACTTATTTCACTTTTAATGTGACCTGTAAAGGAAACAATTCAATTGAAAAACAAACTGAAATCTTTGAGCGGGAAAATACAAAATAAAAACCTTATTAATAACCTGGTTTAGTTTAAGGCACCCGCTTTAACTAATACTTTGTTGAAGCACCTTTTGATTTTACTACAGCACTCATTCTTTTTGTGTCTATTAGCATGACACATATTGACTTGGTAATATTTGCTTACTCTTCTTCTCTTATTCTGGTGAAGCCATGCTTTTGTGGATTTGAATGTGTGCTTTGGGTTGTTGTTGTGCTGAAAGGTGAACTTCCTCTTTATCTCCAGCTTTCTAACGGAAGACTGAAGGTTTTGTACCAAAATTGCCTGGTATTTGAAACTGTTCTTAATTCCCTCCCCCCTGGCTAAGACCCTGGTTTCCGCAGAAGAAAAACATTCACAAAACCTGGTGCTGCCACCACCATACATCACTGTGGTTATGGTGTTCTTTTGGGTGATCTGCAGTGTTGTTTTTGCGTGAAACATGCCATACCATACAACAGTTCAACCTTGGTTTCATCAGACCATGTCGCATTTATTATATGTTATGGTCCGCCCACATGCTTTTGGGAGACTTGATGTTTGTTTTTGTTTGAATGTATTTCTTTGTAAGAAAATGCTTCCGTCTTGCCACTCTACCCCATAGCCCATACATATGAAAAATACGGGAGATTGTTTTCACATGTAGCACACAGCTGGTACTTACCAGAAATTCATTTAATTTTGCTGTAGGCCTCTTGGAAGCCTCCCTTTTCAGTTTCTTCTGGTATTTTCATCAATTTGAGGGACGTCCTATTCTTTGTAATATTTCTTTTGTGACATATTTTCTCCATTTGATGATGACTGGAAATTATTTTGTACCTTTCTCCTGACTGATATCTTTCAACAATGAGATCCCTCTAATGCTTTGGAAGCTCTCTGTGGACCAGGGCTTTTGTCTGAGATGCAACTAAGAACATTTCAGGAAAATTATATTGGAAAAGGTGACCTTTATTTGTGACTAATCAGTCACTAAATAATGGCAGGTGAGTACTGACTTCTATTTAACATTTTGTTTGAAGTTTGAGTTTGAATGTGATTGGTCAATTCTGTTTTTCTCCCTCAAAGATTTCAATTAGTTTTAGAATTGAACTGTTCATGTTATAGGTCACATGAAAGGTTGAAAAAGTTCTAACATCATTTATTTTTGTCCAATTTTTTCACAAAACAAAAATGGCACTTGAACAGGGGTGTGTAGACTTTTTATATCCATTTTTTGGTACTCTTTAAGCTAGGCGTGGTCAAGCTGACAGACAAGCTGACAGACAAGCTGACAGACAGACAGACAGACAGACAATCTGGCAGACAGTGATCCTAGTTATCCTGGATACCAGGTAGACGTTCTGCAAGCTGGAAGGCATCACTGGCACCATATGTGGACCTAACTTCTTAGTGTTGTCTTTCATTATTAAGGAACTCAAAAGAAACTCAAATTAGTAGATTTCCCTGCAGCATAAAACTACAGTCTCTGAGTGTGAAACATCTGTACATGGATGTGTGTGCGAAGGTTTTACTGTCGGAATGGGAACCAAAACAGAACGTCTGAATGCGGTCAAATACACTAAAAGTGTCATTTTATAAAGAGCCAGTGTACTTTTTAGTTCAAGTGTTTAAGTGGGTTGAAATGTGTTATTGTGGCAAGGATCAATATTAAAGTGAGTCTTTGAGTTTAGGATTATGTTTTTTTTTGGTTACGGTAAGGTTAAGGAAATGGTTAGTATACATACGATTTTTAAGGAACATTTTATTTGATTTTGCCATTTGTATAGCAAGCTTAGATCATTCTCTTCTTACCAAATAGGGATCCAGGAACTCTTGTTGGTTTTCTTCTGCAGGTCATGGGATGCTGTCCAAGCCCACATCCCAGATGGCCATGAAATATTCCGGCTGGACACTTCTGATAAACCTGGAGGAAGCATTAAACGTTTTGAGCTAGACAATCAATGTTCAATATGACTAGATTTGTATTGAAAATCCACTGACCCAATCAACTGCCATACTGCTGATGCTTGAACTGTCTCTAATCCTTGGTTAGGCAGATAACACTGTGAAAAGTCTGTGCATATCATCAAGGTCAATGGCTCATTACATAATGATAGCCTCAGAGTCTGAGAATGGGACAAGATGTGTGTGGGTGTGTGTGCAATGTGCCTGGCTTAGCATATTGTGGGTCTTTTCATGAGACTGTCTGCCGTGCAGATATGATAACAGCGCCCTCTTTTGGTTGCTCTATGCAAATACAACTCATGGAAGGACTTGATCCAAAACGCTCAGACAGCATATTACATCACATCATGCACCTTAGCAAAGACTACCAGGGTGAATTAGATCCTTTAATATTTAATCATCTCTAAAAGGAAATCCGGAGCTGTCCCTGCCCTATTTAAATCTTCCACTTTTAATCCTCTGCATCGTCATTCTCTCTCCACAGGAGGCAGGATAGTGGAGATTGCCTCAGAGTATTGGTTTGAACGGAGTTGTATCGACACGACATCATCGTCACTAAGCTTTTGTCCGTAAGACATCAACGTCCTGTTGCAGCTGTTGACCTTCCATCGTGCATTTTTGACGCAGCCAGAATTCCAAATGTCTGTTTAATGTAGCAGTGACTGTCAACAAGTGTTGTGTCTCTTCGCTGCGGTTCCCTTAAAACATCTGTCACGCAGGCCAAATCACACAAACAATTGCACGAGTGAGGTACTTAAACGACCCAGAGCACTTCTTCCTCGCACTGTCAGAATCAGAGTTGTCCTCACAGCTTTAAAGGGATTTGCCGGAGCAGGGAAACTCTTCCGCACTGCTCTGACTGTGTTAAAACTACTGGCAACCCATCTCATGGTGAAGACCTGTACAATCTTCAGAATTTACCGTCTGATTTTGCGACTGTTGAAACAAGCTGTATAGCTTGATGATTTCAGCCGGACACAGAATGAGTCATGTGCATCTAACGCTAATCGTGTGCAAAGCAGTGAATGGTCTTTACATTGGGAAAGTCAGGTTTTAGTTTAGCCATGACTCCATTTTGTAGCCTGTGAAAACTGAAGCTCCATCAGTTGCAATGCTAATAGGATTTATGTGCAAAAAATCTAAACCGATACAATCTTATTCTCAAACCATTACAAATGGAATTAGCATCTGTAGCCTTGTCAAATTAAACCAAATCAAGAAGAAATTTCCCAACATCCCCATCACCAGTTACTTCGCATCTGATGAATATGATCATGTGTGCCAGAACAAACACTGCGCTCTCATCAATTGTTAAGCTAACGCAGGAGTTCCTTTCTTTTATGTTTCACATTCATTTCATTTGCTCTGTGGTCCACAGTTTCAACACCAGCGTGGTCTGAGCGGTGCACATTCACAACTAACGTTCCATTAAGTTCTCGCAGCTTCGTCAGCGTAGTCTGCCATGAGTTGTGCTCTTTCATGCCTCTTTCTCACATCAACATTATTATTTATCATTAGATTGTTAATTCATATTTTTCTGACATTGAGATCAGAGACTCCTGAGTAGCAGGAGCCAACAGATGTTATGCATCTTAGGGAGGATTAGGGGCAAACTATTTACAGTAGCTTTAAGCGTGCTATCACAATTGCATCTCTCTCTCTCTCCGTCCGTCTAACAATAAAGGTGACCTGCTAATTAACAATGCATTGGGCTGAGACTGGTCATGAAAACGACGTGTTGTGGATGCTCATTATTTTTCCGATGCGGAGCAAAGACAACCCCCAGTTCTAAGCACAGTCCGCTTCTTCAGTACCATTCTGTCAATCTAACAGGGAAGTCCGGGCACTTCACACTGTGCTTTTTTAGACGACGTCTGTGTCATGTGCATCCGTTGTCAACCAAGAGGGGCAGACGATCCATTTGTGCAACAACCTCCGGTGTATCAACCAGGGACAGACGAAGCCTAGACAAAACGGCATTATGGATTAGGTGAAAACAAATGGAAAACAAACAGGTGCATCGTCTAAATTATACTTTCAAGCCAACGGGTAACAGTGGACGCATACATCCACCTTGATCGCTCCAATTTTTTTGGCTTTTTACTAATCTCAAACCCCGTCCGACAGAGAATAGAAGAATTGGTATCAGGGCCTCAGCTTTCTGTAAGAAGCTGCACTGAAGCCTCTATTGAACAGTGAAAGGAAGTCCCTTTCTCAGCCCTCATCGACCCCTACTCAACATTCTGCTACCAGAGGGGCGGACGGGTTGATTTACGGAATAACCGGCGACCTAATGATGTGGGGTCAGGTGATGCCAATGGGAAATGGTGTATTTTCAATAGTAAAGTAAAATGCTTCCCTCCTTACCAATGATATAACGACAGGATCATAGACAACACAAAAGGTACCGTGCTACTATGCACAAACAGGTGCTAGCTCATATGCTCACATTCACACATCCTTGTGTACAACACGCCTCCACAAACACTTGAATTCTGCCAAAATTTTAGACAAATTCCGTACCTCTGCGTTTTATGTTCCATTTGGGGCCTGCCGTTTTATAGGCCATCATCAGTTTTTCTCCCTACACCTGTTTAAAACAGCTCAGGTCAGCTGTTTGTTCGGGAGCCATACGGGAATATACGGACATGCCAAAATAATCTAAAGCTTGTACACAGCAGTTGTGTTAAAGCGCTCCTCTATTGACTCAACCAATCAAATTAGAGCACCACACCTATTGCCTGGTTGCATGCTGCCAGTGTAAACACATGCCCACTTCACATAATCGTTTAGAGAATTATTACGAGTCTTATTGTTCTGAAGTCACATTATTAAAATCTATTTAATTGACAAAAACATGAGTTCATCCCATTTGACGAGGGCTCAGGAAACGATAGGATCCATCACCTGAATGAAAGCTGTTGGATTCTCTGTGCGGAGCCCAGAGTGGTTCTTTGAAATCTTTTGAACTCCACAACAAAGTGTCCTTCTGTACCGAGTCATTGGACCCACAGAGTTCAAGCACACAACAACAGTAACCCTATCAGTGACACGCTTCCTCTTCAGAGGCCCTGTACATGCTGAGATTATCAGAGATAACTAACAGTAGTAATCAATGGCCCCTTCTCAACTCATCTGCGTGGGGTTGTTGTTTGTACAACTTTTCCAGCTTTCTAGACATAAACTGCATCCATATGTTCTTATTCCAGACAACAGACCTGTACATAAACACTCAGGGACAAAAAAATGTGGTGAAGACTGTGGAAAAATGTTAATGCAAATGCATCTAATTACATCACAGAGTGCTGAAACCATGGTTACAATTGAAAGATAACCTGAACGCATCAACGTAAGCTGTAGTTGTTCAATAGTACCTTATTATTTCATGGGAGAAATGTAAAAGGTGCTACTTTATAGTGCATTTCTTCGGATCAATATTGCCTTTTGGGCCTGCAGTACGTCAGCAAAGCCACCGTCTCCTCCAAACCAGATTCAAAACAGGAGGTTAAACCAGACAGCCAGGAGAGCACATCTTTTCCATCATCAGCGCCAGGCAGTACGCTGTCCCTCTATATCCTGTTTACCATTGGGAAAGAGGGCATGGCTGTGATTTAATTTAACAGGTAATTAAACTATGTTGTAAATCAATTATCCTTTGTACAACGTAATGACATTTGTTAGCTGCTGGTGCTCCAACAACCTCCCTGCTATTGAAGCCAAGGTCTTCCTGAAAAAATGTAATCGGGATACGTTTTTGTACATATGATTAGGGCACGTGTGGACTAATTAGGTCAAAGCTTATGGCAACAACAACATCCTAAAAATTCAACACAACATCAGTCAGTGTCTGGTGAAAACAACTGCCACGGCGCCCTGTGGCATTCATTTCCCCTTTAACGTAGCTCTTTCCAATGGGGTGGCCTTGCCATGAAGTGAGAGGGAGCTGGATACTTTAGTTTTCGGGAAGTGGAAGAGAGACGAGAAAATCACACTGATAAGGGACTTCTGGAGTGAGCTTAGTGTGGGTGGATGAAACCCATGTGGTCTTATTGGCTGATTTTAATCCCCTGCTTCTTTCTCTACCTCCCTGCCACCTTCTGAGCAGACTTACCAGACCCATGCTCTCCATGGGAGAAGAAAGGCCAGGCAATCAGGCATCTTAGAACATCCGCCGCCGGGGGTGAAAGGGAGGACGGCTTCACAGAATGACTGGCTGTGCGCAATCCCAACTGCCTTGAATCACCTTGTTTCCTTGATTTCCCTCACAAATCACAGATCTGACAGCACTTGATAGAAACACGCACTATGGCAATCAACTTATCCGGCGTTGTAAGTCATCAGACTTCAGGACGGAATGGTGCGAAAGATAAGTCCTTTTCTGAATATGAAAGAGTTGTGCTTACCTTGACTGGGGAGAGGGAGGGGTGGAGAGGAGAGTCAGAGGGTCCAGTCAGGGAAGGGTTCTGGGTGGGTCCCAATGGGCTAGTCCAGGAGTAGGATCAAGGGAGGAGAAAAGAGGAGAGGAATGGCAAGGAACAGGGAGACGGGGAGGAGAGACATAAAACGCTACTCTCTGCTTCTTTTCTCTCTCTCTTTCACACTCGCAGCCTAACACACACACTTACACAGCCCCACAGACAGTCAGGAACTAACACTCCCAGAATGGGAGAGAGTGTGTGTTGCCTGTCTAAAGCCACTCAAACACAGAGAGCACGGAATAAGAGCCATCCCACTCTCTCTCACTGGCTGATAAAAGGCAGCAGGAGAACTGCACGACCTGTGAGAGATGTTGAAGGCGGGGCCAAACCGCGCAATGACTCATTTAGCCAATCAGAGTAATTGCTTCTGGACTCTTAGAACATCCCTCTCATTAAAGGACAGACACAGGAAGCAGCACTCAGCTTGTAAGAGTGATTTAAGATGCTGGCCTGAGGAACATTAGAGAGATTAGATTCTGATGTACTGGGGGCCATAGAGATACAACGATAGGATATGTTCCCTCATAACACTAGTAAATATTAAATTGGTTTTGTACTGTATTTTAGATTGATTGTACATGTACAAACAACCACAAGATTATAGCAAATGTGTGATATGTTGTATTATTTCTAATGAACAGAACACAGAGTTGGTGGTTGTTTTTGAGAAAAAGGGGAAACCTTAGATTCAGCAGTAATTTCCTTCTCATAAAACATTGTTGACAGGCTGCACTGTTGATGTACCTCCTGCATACTGGACAGGAGGAGCTAGCTATAAAATATTCATACAAAATGGGAGGGGAAATACAGGCACATGGGGGAAATGTAGGCAGGGTTCACCAGCTCATACGAAATATATGTTAATTAAATAGGCATGCAGGATGTTGACACAGTTGAACTAATCCATCTCCCAATCTGTCAAAAATGCTTATCACCACTGATCTAAAGAGATGGATGGTTACAAGCATATTATGGTCTGATATTTTAATGAGTGTAAGTGGTATAGCAGTATGATTGTAAGCACGTATGTAGTCCTTTCAAATCAGGGTCCGATTTTCAAAAGAGACGCCATTAAGTGTTTCATTTAAGAAAGCCATGAACACAGACAGGTTTGATGAATAAAAATCTTTCATTAAAGTCCACAATCAATAACAGATTTTTAAGAAATTAAGAGAAACTTACTGAAAGAAAGGTAATCAAGTATGGAGGACCAAGCCTGCCATAATTAGCAAAAAATAAATGTATCAAAAATATATTTATACATTAAAATATATTTAATTTATATGTCCAGTATAAATCTATTTATCAATTTTCATGATCTACTTATTAATTTTTCAATTCATTTACTTTATCTTTTTCTGTATTTAATTATTTCTGTATGCAGATAACTAAAACAATTAGTCAGCCAAGGCATCAATGAGAAAAGGTAAAACATCTGGACTAGCACTTGCATCTTCAGCAAAATTAACTAAAACTCACAATAATAATTAAATGATAAATGATAAAATTATATAAATATATACAGAAATATATAATCACGGAATTAAATAAATATATACTTAATATTGATTAATGCATTTGTATGGAACCTTTGTAAATAATTATATGTATCAATGTCATTATTGATACATTTATTAATTTTATATTTATTTCTAAATATGGCAGGTTTGGTCCTCCATACGCAAGCACATGTATGTGAGCATTTAACTGACCTGAACTGGCCTATCAATAACTGGTTAGGTTAAATAGCCTTTTTAAAGAGCAACTTCACCGATTTTGCATTTAGCTTTGTATCGGTAGACAAATGGTAGTATTTTCCAATTACCTTACTCCCACCTCTCAACTCCATCTGATAAGAGAGATATCTTGATTTTAAGTCAGGAAAAAAATCTTCCAATGACGTAAAATGACGATTTTTATGTCAGTGGAGGGTTTTTAAAAGAGGCTATAAACTACAGACAGAAGTAGATGCTAATTCCGCATTTTTTTCAACCCGCCCATATGGGGTGGGGCCTCGTCACAGATTCTCAAAACAGTGTCAGCCATTTTGTAGCTAAGCTAACCCGATCTAAACACAATGGCAGAATGTAATTTTGAAGACGAAATGGAAGAAAGGGATTTTGAAGATCTGTTGCGCGAATCCGATGTTCGTGGCTGCCTGTACGAGCCGCAATACAGCGAAAAACAGTTGCGGTTGACGGAGGAACAAGAGGCTGCTGCTGCAGAGGAGCGAAGCTTGCCTGGCGGTCATGAGGAAGAGCCCGTACAGAGTCGAGCTGGGGCGGACTGGTGGTGCCAGTGCTCTCGCTGTGCGCCTATGGACACAGATAGATTCCCGCTGCTGTTGCGAATTTCAGCGATGCCATTTTCTTCTTGAAGAAATAACTGAATCTGCATTAGAAACGGGACCGCCAGCATGCGTAATAGAGCACCCCGGCTTTGATCCACACAGTTTTGGAAACTTATTTCAGGATTCCGAAGGTCAATTGGAAATGCCAGCCAAAGCCCGCAGGGACAAACGGACGCTTCAGTATAAGTATTTATTTGTTGTTCACGTCAGTTAGCTGAGCTATCGGTTATATTTACATATATGCTAGCTAGCCTATTGTAGGTGCAAATAGCTTGCGTTTCTAACATTGTGCTTATTGTTTTCAGACAATATCGCCTAACAGCCTACCGTCATTTCGTGGAATGGGTCCTGCAAGGAGAGAGACTGGGGAAAGGCTATATTGTCTTGTTTTGCCTGACTGTGTTCTTCAGGACATCAGACAGAGATTTCCAGCTCCTGACGGACAATACTGTGGCTATCAAGAAACTGCTGAAGCTCTGGAAGAGCTATGAGTGTGAAATTGTTTATATTATGTTTAAAAACAATAAAAGTTCAAAGTCTATAATGTATTACTTTGATTTACAAAAGAGTACAGGGAAATATGAAGAAATGTATGTACTTTTATTAATTACAAATATTCTCGGAACTTGGGGTGGTTGATACTAGCCCGCAGCCACTGTTTGCACCGCTCTAAATGTTCAACGGGAAAACGATGGAAACTAACTACATGTCCTTTCCTTGTGTTGGATGTACATCCTGGGACAACGCAAGGCTAGTATTTAAATTACTTTATCAAGAAACTCGTCACGGAGACTCATGTTAACCGGTGTCTTCTGTTTTCCAGTCAATTAGTAGCTAGCCTTTCCTTCTGACTGCCCTCTCGAGCCGGTAGGCGTGGCTTGGGTGTGGACTCGTAGAGTCTGGGATTTGGTGTATTTCATCCACATGAGCCAAAAACACATTTTAATCTTTTTCTCTGCCTAGAAGGCACGAATT
Organism: Dallia pectoralis; assembly: GCA_029465975.1. Taxonomy (NCBI): domain Eukaryota; kingdom Metazoa; phylum Chordata; class Actinopteri; order Esociformes; family Umbridae; genus Dallia; species Dallia pectoralis. Next base: position 12,043,698 of record CM055739.1, read on the forward strand.
TCAAAAATTCTTTCACATTTCTACTACATAAGTGACCACGATAAGTGAGAAAAAATATTTGGTTTCGGTGAAGTGGCCTCTTTAAGCATTTGATTGAGGTTACAGTTGGTCTTATATACCAATAATAATTGTCAAGACTGTAAACGCGTTATTAATTAGCAGATAATCTCATCCATAATAATCCGAGCATGTTAAAAACCCATGAATGCTCAGGTACATACAGTACAAGAATAAACAGTTGAATTGGTATTTATAATGGTTCATTGACAGCTTCCCCACGTCCTGCTGTGTCCCATGCGTACCATATGATCTCGAGCGCTGTTCACCTTTACCCTAAATACAGACCACTCGCCATCACAAGCCTCACATTAAAAAAACAAAAGCATTTGGGTGGTCATGGTTAAAAAACTTTGGCGAACATGAGCATCTTTCCTTTCTGTATTTCATAGGCTGATGCATGTCTTTAATATCTGCGAGTGGGAGGAGTCTCAAATCTGTCCTGGTCTCCGGCCCCGCCTAGCAGAAAAAGTGTCCGTTAGACCAGCCAATGAGATGTCGGCGTCTGGATTAATATGTTTGTGGGCGTGTCTCCGAGTCGGACGTGACGTCCTCTTTCGCTTTTGTTACAGTATACACACGAGTTCACTCGTGGGAGAAACTCTAGGTAGGTTATAATACATGTGTTTGTCACTGACATTTTTTGCTGAGTTATTGGTGTAAAACGGAGCTGAAAAGTTCAGACGTGTCTCCATTCAACACGGATCGGAATAATTACTTGCACGACGAAAGCTACTTTCCTCAACGCGGTGGCTAACCGGGAGCTTACGTTAGCTTTAGCAGGCTATCTGTTATTGTTGCTTGCTACCAACATGTTAGTGACATTATCTTTGCTATAGAGAAGGATCACTTTGGTCGACCTGGCAATTCGTTTGTTATTCTAGTGAACGAGATGAGTGTTTTCGCCTGCTCCTTGTCTCCTTGTCTACACATGAACATGTCGACATGCTTGCAGAACAAGTTCGTTGCAGCACAATTGGCAAAACACGATAAGCGACTCATATCTCTACTAGTCTCATGTTCATGCTATATTGTATATTTCGCTTGAGCCTATGGAACAATGCGCAACTATTAGTAATCAGATACCAGTATTAATAAGACAATTCAGTAGTTTTAAGTGGAAGCTAATCAAGCTATATATATACACGATTCACAAATGTGTTGTTTGTCTATTTTTGTGATGTGTCACAACACCAAACTTTTAAATGGTCACACTGACAGCTGTAAACAAATGTAGGAAGTTGGGTTTTAGCTGATGTCACCCTATTATCCGGCTAGACATTTAAATGCACTGGAAAACTACGTTTCATTTTGCTATTAAATATATATTTTCAGCTGGCATATCACCAGTTTATATTAATATAGAGGTGAAGTAATATTTTATTTGAGATTTTAAAAATGAATGATATAATGGAGATATGTAATTTTTAACAATATAGAAAATGTATATAATGTAAAGCAAAATGGTAATATCTGGCCATTAATACGGTTAATAGTTTTTTTGTCAATAATTGTTTGAAGTCACCCTCTTCTCCAAATCAGACATGCATGCCAGCTCAAACACTTTCCGTTCTATTATTGTAGTCTAATGTTCGTATTTGTCTATTACTCGTGTTAATTGTGTTAACACTCCCTATTCACATTTAAATGCAACACTAAATAACAGTGATCATTTGTTGAATGTTGTTTAACTGCAGTGAACCTCTCTGAGTTAACATTCTTGTCACCAACAGGTTCACAATGACCCAGAGTCCAGCCGTAAGCTAACTTGTCTCCAGTTATTGTTTAGCTGTGAAATGGAGCAAAGGTTACAGACCTCATGGACGTGGAAAAGAACAGCTCATTGCACTTTAACTGTAGGTTCACGTTATTGTGAAAGGATCCCCTTTAACTCCTGAAATGTTTAACATTGGATCCTTTTTGGGAGTTGTAAGGGAAGAGTGCTGACAGGAAGCTGTACGTGTTACTGCCTGTTTAGACTTTCTGAATGTGATTTTTTTTTCACTATTCTTGGGTTTCTATGCCAGTTTACATAGCCAGCCCCTCTCTCTCTCCTCCCTCATTAGCATACCACATGATCATTTGATACAGTCAGTTAGACTTGGGACTCCAGTCGGCTGTCGAGCCACTGCCATGGTTAGCGATGTCAGGGCAGGTGGGGACAGGACTGAGGAAGAGACTATATCGGACCTGAAGGACCCCACACCTGGAGACCTGAAGGACCCCACACCTGGAGACCTGACGGACCCCACACCTGGAGACCTGAAGGACCCCACACCCGGAGACCCTGAGATGACTCTTCAACCGGGGGACCCACCGGACAGCCAGACCACGCAGGCCTGGACCTGGCAGTTGTCTGTGTTTTTTCTGTGTTTCTACGGGTTTATGGTGCAGCTGAAACCCGGAGAGCCTTTCATAACACCCAATTTACTCAGCACAGAGAAGAACTTCACCAGGGAACAGGTGCGTAATGCACAATTGTGTGTGTGGGTGTGTGTCTGTCCTCTTTCTACATAAGTGTGTGTGTGTCCTCTTTCTACATAAGTTTGTGTGTGTCCTCTTTCTACATAAGTGTGTGTGTGTGTGTCCTCTCTACATGAGTGTGTGTGTGTAGCGATAAGATACAGTAGATGGGTTGGATGGTAGAAGGTTAGGACATTAAGTACGTTTTTTGTTCCTTTAATGCTGACTCTGGGACGATTCAGTCAGTTCAGCCCCTATTCATTTTGGGACATATCAAAAGGCAATGTGATAATGAACCAGCTACAACCTAGTTATTACCTTGATGATCATATAACGGCAACCCTAACCTATCCATCTCAAAGTGATTCGGTGAGAAAGCATGTTATAATTTCTGGATTGGACATTGTTATCCATAGAGACTAAACCAGGGCTCCCACTGGGCTTCAATACGCCCGACACCGCATGAGTGCGGTAACCTGCCTCATAACGTTCAAAGTTCACATTCCTACCGACTAGGTCAGAGCCACATGCTCTAGTTTATTTTGCACAATCATTGGAGGTGTCTTTGTATGACAATGTACCCGCAGCAGAAACTGTGGATCAATGTGAGTTCTCGTTCCCCTGTGGAGGTGCGGTAGCTTTGGTGTATTGGCGAGTGGATTGGCAAGAAAGGTTATTTCAACGGATTTGCTGTGGATCCGGCTTTTTGCTTGTTATTCCACAGCCGTTCGATTCGGAAGGTTCTGCTCATGTGCAGGGCTCGATAGGTTATTGGCTTGTTTGCGTGTCGCTCTGTATCCGTGGTTTCCTCCCAGACCCTCTGGTGATGACATATTGGTCTGGTGTAGTCTAGGAGTCCTCGCACATTAACCTGTTTTACCACAGAGTTGTACTTGTAACATAGGCTTAGGGCTTTGCAAACATAAACAAAGAACAAACAGACTGTCTATTTACGCAGCAAATCAAGAACGGCTGACACACAACACTAAAGTTGTCACTTTTTATTCCCATTACAATCATTTGCTATAATGGCAGACTGACTGGTGTCAGCACTTGGTAATACAAAGTCAATATGTTCACTAACTAGAGAGCTGAAAATTGTTACAGTGAAGTGGCGCCTTTAAAGTCTTGATATCATTCAGTAAATTAGCAATATTACGAGCATACAACAAATCAAAGTTATTGACTTTTTTAGCAGCTCTGGGTACAAAATGGTAAATCGAAAGATTTAAACATCTGAATATAAAAGAGAGCACGTTGTAGACTTAATTTAAAATGAACTTACAAAACAGGATTGCCACCTGCATTTTTCTGAGGGCTGGCATACAAATCTGTAGCTCTTTTTAAACATGCAGTTGACTTTGAAATCCTCTAACCCCAGTATCTCCCTTAGCGTGTCAGTTTTCAAACTGTTTAGCACCTCACGACTCAGGAACATCAGTTGTTTTTTCTATTGCTGAGATTTTTAGGGTTAAGCCCGGCTCTGGGACAATCTAGCATGTTGGGTAAAACAGCTCAGGGCTGCCTAGCAACATGCAGTTGTACCAGTACCACAGCCACATTGAACACGAAAAGTGTCAGTCACGAGTGGTCAGGTGACCATTTCCGAATATGAAACACCTTTCTGCCTAATCCGAATGAGTTTCAGCCTCGTGCTTCCAGTAATCCCTGTCCCGCCTCTCCTCCTCCAGGTGACCAATGAGATCAGCCCGGTGTTGTCCTATTCCTACATGGCAGTTCTGGTACCGGTCTTCCTCCTCACAGACTTTCTGCGCTACAAGCCGGTCCTGATCCTCTCCAGCCTCAGTCACGTCTCCATCTGGCTCCTCCTCCTTTTAGGCTCCACACTCCTGGAGATGCAGTTCATGGAGTTCTTCTACGGCATCACCATGGCGGCACGCGTGGCCTACTCCTCCTACATCTTCTCCCTGGTCACACCAGAAATGTACCAGCGTGTGGCCAGCTATTCCCGCACCTCCGTCCTCATGGGGGTGTTTTCCAGCTCCGTGCTGGGCCAGCTGCTGATATCCGTGGGCAGGCTCTCTTTCGCCACGCTCAGTGCCGTCTCCCTGGGATTCGTGTCCTTCGGCCTGCTGCTCTCCACCTGCTTACCCTGGCCCAAGATGTCCTTGTTCTTCAACAGGGCCGCGCGCGCAGCCCAGAGGAACCTCCGGGAGCAAGCTGCGGCCCAATCGGAGCTGGACCAGATGAGGCTGGGCGAAGCGGGCAGCGGCGACGCTCCCGCCCTGTCTCCTCTCGGCTCAGGTTCCTCTTGGCGGGACTCGGTGTTCGTTCAGATGCTGAGGGAGCTCATGAACATGCCTCGGCGGCCCAGTCTGAGGCTGTGGAGTCTGTGGTGGGTGTTCAACTCCACTGGCTACTACCTGGTGCTGCTCTACGTCCACATCCTGTGGAACAAAGTGTACCCCGCTACAGAGAACCAACATGTCTACAATGGAGGGGTGGAGGCCGTCTCCACACTACTTGGTGAGGCCAAAAAAAGACCGCTGCCCAGCTCAGTGTGCGGCCCTCATGTGTAGTAGTCATCTTGTTAGAATTGGGTTCTTCGTTTCAAGTGACAGATTCTTACCTTATATGAAGGCCCATGCAGCAGTTAGCCTCAGGGAACTATCAACATGCTAACCTGCATCATAATACTTTCTTTTTTTATACATTGAAGTTTGTGTAATTAACTGCCTTTTAATTCGAATTGATTATGCTAGTAAGGGCATAATATGTAGATGGATTTAAATAACACAACATTTTAACTGGTAAAAGGGCGTGGGGAAAGATGTGCAGCTGCTGGATTGCCGGTCAATATGGACAATAGGGTTTTGCCATTGTATTATCAATTGATTGGCTATTGTGCTGGTTCCAAAAACAGATATTTGCTGTTGAGAATATGATTTGTGTTTTTTATGTGGTGATTTAATGGTGAATTCATCATTTCGTATAGTGGGCGAGGTTCCTCGACCATTCAGAACATAAGAATAAGCACAGTTCACTAGTTCACCTCAGGTTCAGTTTGATGTTAACCGGTGCACATGCATGTCAATGTGTGACCGTATGGTTACGTCTGGTGTCACAATATGAAGCTCTTGATATGTGCGCTACACTATGTCTGTTAGATGGACACACCACTGCTGGAAAAACTACAAACTATCTGCAGATCTTAGAATACTTGCACGAAGATATGTTGTGAATTGGTGCGAGGCCTAGCAGGGTACTGACACTTTCCTGCAATTATTTTAAGCACTCAATCATGATGTTATGTAATGGATAAAGCCATGACGACCAGACAAAATATCTGTGGTTTACAGGCCAATAACTTGGGAGATGGCACGCAACAATATGCTCCCTGTAATCAGTTGCTATACTTAATTAATCGCTGTCTAATAATATGTAGGCTTACCGAGTCAGCATTCTTAAATGTTCGCCTTGATTATAACAACTGAAATACCATGAGTCAACCCCAACACACACACACACACACTCTGCATTTATTAAATGCAGTTTTCTCGTGTCTTAAGCACATTCACTCGTTACCTTAGTCAGCATTCTCTAGTCTAATTATTCCGCCTCATGAACTCCTCCCTAGGCGCCATCACGTCGTTCACGGCCGGCTTCGTGAAGATCCGCTGGAACGTGTGGTCGGAGCTGGTGATCGGCGTGGTGACGGCCCTGCAGGCGGGCCTGCTCCTCCTCATGGGGAGAACGACCAACATCTGGGTCTGCTACGTGTGCTACTCTCTCTTCAAAGGCTTCTACCAGTTCCTGGTGCCTATCGCCATGTGCGTATACTTCATTGCTACGATTTATTGTGCGTATAATTCACTTCCATGTGCGTATACTTCACTGGCTTCATATAGACGCATATGGAATACTGCACTTGGGTCATTTGGGTGTAGGAAGTATGAATCAGAGGTCCGGTTCACTGCATTGTGAAATGTTTGAATACTCTGAGGTGCGCGCGTGATGTGGTTGACGGTCCTGTGTTGGTCTCTCTAGTTTCCAGATCGCGTCGTCCCTCACTAAGGAGCTGTGTGCTCTGGTTTTCGGGGTCAACACTTTCCTGTCCACCATTCTCAAAACCATCATCACCCTCATAATCTCCGACAAGAGGGGTTTGGGACTGGACGTGCACGCGCAGGTAAGACGCACTCGCATGCGTCCGTGTCCTTACCTGCTAATGGAAACGTGTGTTTTCTTGTTCTAATCGATGCTGCTCTGCCCCCGACCCCCCCCGCCATAGTTCCTCATCTACTTCTTCTACTTCGCCCTGCTGACTGTCGTCTACCTGTCCTGCGCCGCCTGGGTCATTACCAAGCACTATAGGAACCAATCGGATGGCGAGGCCACAGGTCAGGCCACGCCCACAGAGCTCTGCGCCGTTCAGACGAGCCCTTCTGAAATGGAGCCTCTGTCCATCGGTAACAATGTCAAGTGCTGAGCATTGCGACGTCGCAAGCTACGTATTCGTTTACGCCCGACCACACGCGGGCCGATGAGACGAGGTGGTTGGTGACGCCATAGGACACCTGCGTACGGGTTGGTGGAGGTGAGCAGTATTGCAGTATTGGCTAATCTTCAATCACACCACGTCTGAAGTTGGACCCGCGTTCGTTAATCACACCAGTTAATGGATGTTTTCTGATAGTGTTATTCACCGGTGACAGGTGTATAGATTAGGTTCAATTTTCAAGTTGAATAACTTACCAAGTATATTGACAGTATCTTAATAAACCCTGTGTTTCGAGGGGATCAATAGGAAATGTGCAAGACCACAGAAGCTGTCAGTAATTTATTTGACTTTACTATTTGGTCTACTAGTGTAACAGTGCCCTGTTTTTATATCTGGAAATATTTCAATCATTTACGAGCACCCCGCCTGAAACCTGACAGCTCGCATCAACAGATTAATACACAGCGGCTAGGAAACACTCCCTGATACCAGTGTATCTGCTGTTCATTAATCAGACGCATTTAACACTCCATTTCTGGGAGGCTGAATCTTCCCAACAATGCCTAACTGTCAGTGTTTAGTGTGTGCGCTTCCCCTCCATTTTGTCAGGGTTAATCAGCTGTAGCTAATGACCTGTGCTGTTTTAGGCTGTTTAAGGGCCTTTTAATCGGACCGTATTGGTTCTCCCGCTTGCTGATATATTTGATGATTGATGTTACTTTTCAATTTCGGTCAGCAAGTGCATTTTAGTTTTTTTTGCCACAATAATTGCCAAGCTAATGTTCATTTGGATCCTCAAATGGGATTTTAAACTACCCCGAATTTAGTACTTTTATCAGAAAATGAGAAGTATCTCATTTCATTCGTATCTTTTGCCAAGCTAGAGGATTTTACAGTGAGCTATTCTAGATTGTATTTTTCTTTCAATTGCACAATTTTTTTACGGGGCACAATCATTTAATTTAGTTTTCTTGTATGTTTGTTTGAAAACCTGAAACGAAAATCTAATCTTTTATGTGTTTATCCCATTGGAATCTTAACAACTATAATTTGTTTCTAGTATTTTAGTAATTACTAAATGCGTATTACACTCACGCATGTTTTCATTTGATTTGTCTTCTGTTTAAAGAGCTAGTTTTATAGGTCGTCCCCGACCACTTCCAGTCAGTCATTGACTCTTGAAAGCACCTTTATTATGAAAACATGCAGGTGAAACAACCTGGTGTTCACGAGTTCATCTGACAGTTTGTTAAAGGGATTGTTTGGCCAAAGTCCTGAACTATCCCTTCAACTGGGTGGTAACACCACCTCATACTTATACACACTTGACTAGGTTTTACAGGCAAACTAGTTCTGCTCCTTTTGTCAGACTAGTTACAAAATATTGCATCTGATTGATGAAAAGCCTCGGCTATTGGGCCAATGATCCGAATTACAGTCTGCTTTTGTACGGACAGCTTATGTGATGAAATATGTAGCTCAGTGTTTTATAGGTGAAGTGCCTATGAGTTACATACAAGATAGATAAAAGGTGTCTGTATAAATAGTGCAGTACATGAAGTGTGTAGGGGCTCATAACAGAAGATATGCAACTTACATTTAATGCACATCAATGGAATGTAAGTCTGATAAGACCCGCCACAACTCAAGGATTTGGCTGTAGTGCCGATGTAGGGTATAATAAATGAAGGCATGTGGTGCGTTTTATCTACTAGCCTATGCTGGGCACTGGAGCTTAGCAGCCAACTGGTTAAGTATTATTTTAGTAAAGGGTACGTTTTGTAATTGAGAGGTTTTCATTTTTGTATTGTCGTAGTCACTGACGTCAACCAATGCTCAACAAACATTTCGTTCAAATGACTGTGAAACTGTTTTGTTGCCATTAAACAACTTCCAGTGAAATTGCTGTTGAAATTGTATAAAAATTGTTTTGAAAAAAAAACTGTGAAGCATTTGTATTTAATTTGCCAAACATGATGGTGACAAATAGCGAAATTGCAGTGTACGTGTAAAATCGTTATGGTCATACACACTGTACATGTAACCTAGGAAACAGCTCGATAGGTTCATACACACTACATGTAACCTAGGAAACAGCTCGATAGGTTCATACACACTGTACATGTAACCTAGGAAACAGCTCGATAGGTTCATACACAATACATGTAACCTAGGAAACAGCTCGATAGGTTCATACACACTGTACATGTAACCTAGGAAACAGCTCGATAGGTTCATACACTGTACATGTAACCTAGGAAACAGCTCGATAGGTTCATACACAATACATGTAACCTAGGAAACAGCTCGATAGGTTCATACACACTGTACATGTAACCTAGGAAACAGCTCGATAGGTTCATACACAGTGTACATGTAACCTAGGAAACAGCTCGATAGGTTCATACACAATACATGTAACCTAGGAAACAGCTCGATAGGTTCATACACACTGTACATGTAACCTAGGAAACAGCTCGATAGGTTCATACACAGTGTACATGTAACCTAGGAAACAGCTCGATAGGTTCATACACACTGTACATGTAACCTAGGAAACAGCTCGATAGGTTCATACACATTGTACATGTAACCTAGGGAAACAAGTCTGTAGGTTCATACACCGTAACCTCGGATTTTGGTTTCAACATTTGACATTCTGTCACAAAATGCTTCTTGTCAACAATACAGTGCGGTAGACATTGACCCATTTCAGAGCGTCTTGGAGGAATCTGCAATGCAAAAAAAAGACACTTGTGTGTCTTGCATTTTCAATACAAAATGTCTTGGTTCTTGGCCCAAACTCATTATCACTAGGTGACATCGATCTAGTCCTTTACTGAAAAAAGTGTGATTTAAAACATCTTATAGTGTTGATCCCAAAATAAATAGGCCTGCTCGTATTGTCAAAACATTTCATATATCTCGTTCCCTCGATGTCCAAGCGCAAAGTAAAACAGTATAACCTTTAAGACAATGTTAGTGCTTAAAAAACGGGTTAAATGTACAGGCTACAACCATTAAGTGAATAAAAATTACAACACTGGATAATAAACAAATACATTTCATGTACAAAATCATGCAACATTAAGCCTGTTGCAGTCATTGAGAAGATGCGTACACGTCCCATCGTAGTTTATTGACATACTAGAAAGGCATTTGACTAGAGGTTAAGGCCCTAACTGACTGTGAAATGAAATGTGAAACAGTACAGTTTTAGAAAACTGTAGTATAAACCCTCTGTTAAAGTGTGTCGTCTAACACCCAGTGATTTCACATCAAACCTGACGTGATCTGATATCCACACTACAGCTAGGGACGGACACGAAATGCCACAGTCTGCTTGTCTGCTACTGTGTTTGATGTGTACTGTAAGTGGTTTAGGGGGGTTGAGCCTGTTTGGCCAGGTGGGTTCTGGGAGGGGGGGGTGCCTGTTTGGCCAGGTGGGTTCTGGGAGGATGGACTGGGGGGGGAGTGAACTGTGGGTTTAGGCGTAGGGGTCTGTTTTTATAGCCTTGTTGCTCTTGAGAAATTCCACAAAATATGTTGAAATGGAATATATGGACAGCCAGCTGGCCAGTGTACTGAACTGTTCTCTGGCTGTTATATACATAGCACCATTGTGTGTGTGTGTGTGGGGTAAGGCCCATCTCTTAATGTAGTATGTTTCCCCTCATTAAGCCCACATGTCGAACTGGCTGAGGTGTGTTAGCGTGTGGTTTGCCAGTCCTATCTCCTGGCCTGTCCGATGTAGCCGTTCTCAATGCAGAGTACGGCGTAGGAGTTCTGGCAGCTGCTGGCGCTCTGCTGGAGGAGCTGGCCTTCTTGTAAAGAGGAGGCCATTCCTGTCAGAGCACGCTCTCCTACCCGCCACGCTTCACAGTAGTTGTCCACCTGTTGCTGCCCCCTGCTGGTCGAACCGTGCCATAGCATTTTTTCAGGCCTGGGAAAGGAGTGGATGGATGGAACCCTGTTTTAGCATTTATTTAGTTCCCGTTCACGTTCACAGCTGTCGGACCGCATAACACATCAGTGCCATGTTTTGGACGTTGTGACAATGGAAAATGTTATCAGTTGTGTAGAAGAATAGGCTGAGTCACCATGTGCTGTCTGTGAGGATGTCTTTTCCTTCAAACGAGTAGATTGAGACGTTGTCCATCACTCTGCCTTCGCCGAAGACGGCCTCCCAATTGTCAAACAGGACCTCATCCTATAGAGGGGAAACACGACAGGTTGTTGATGCCAATAAAGCGACTCAGAATAAAAGCGTGAATCTCAGGACCACAGATGTGCACCTTCAGGTTGACAACGGGGATGTTGCCCCGGTCTGACTTGCGCACGATGCTGTGGAGGTCCTGGAGCCTGGAGGACAGGAAAGCCCTGAAAGTCCCCTTCAGGCCTAAGGCACGGGCCTGTTTGAAGCACAGGTAGTCTGCCCCTCTGATACCCTGCATGTTTCCGCTGTGAGGGGCGTTCAGAGCGATCAGGTGAATCTGTAGAAAGAAAAAAACCCGAAGTCACATCCATCGTCTCCAGAAAATCTCTATCTGTTTGAGGGGCCACATGTTATTAGTGGAAACTCACGCTGGGGCCCGCTGTGTGTTGGTGAGCGTGGGTCAGAGCGGGGCTAGGCCGGTGTTGTGGTGGGACGGGGTAGCGGGTGTCTGGGTAAACCGGATGGTGTGGCGGCTGGACGGGCTGGACAGGGTCAGGATTGTGGAAGCGCTCTGTATAACTGGGGAAACGTGGGTCGGAATGTGTTGGGTAACGTGGGTCGGAATGTGTTGGGTAACGTGGATCCGGCTGGGCTGGGTGATTCGGGTCGGGGTAAACGGGGTGGTGTTCATCTGGCCGGGGCTGGTGGTGGTGTTCATCTGGCCGGGGCCGGTGGAGGTGTTCATCTGGCTGGTAGTAGACCACGGGAGGAAGGTCAACCGCTGCTACCGCGTTACCCTGAGGGAATCAGACAGAAGAACAACATGTCGTTCGGTTGTGCCAAAAAACACCGTTGCTAATTCACTCACTGTCAGCAAGTCGAATACTTCACCTGGTCAGGTGGTAATGCTATGTGGGGTCCAAGCTGAAATGTAAAGGCACAACGTCCACGTTAACCACGGACAAATGATCATACGGAGAGTTCATGTGTTATTAGAAATGCCCTGGTTTGCGTTTTTTAAAACTGCGCACCTGGATTTGCCGGTATCCGTCTCGTACTCTCATGTAGAGGTCTGCTTCGTTCACCAGATACACCAGAGTCCCTTCTGCCTGTTGTCTGGCCTTGGCTGCCATCGTGTCATATGACCGCAGCATCGTCACCTGTACAACCGTGGATCACAAGCGACCTTTGTGAGGTCATATCCTGTAATCACGCTCTGGGCCCACCTAAAAACAATGGCTGTGATTGGTCACACGACTGTGGGAATGGACCGGTGCACAGGCTCACCCCAGAGGAGAGTCCGCTGGTCCCGGGAGGCCCAGGAGGGCCTGGAGGTCCAGGTATTGTGATGGCTTTGGTGTAATAGAGAAAATGAGAAACTGTCAACTGAAGTATTTGCTTACATCTGACTGGAATGTACCTTAAGTGATTCCCTGTGGGGACAACTCACTCTGTGTTGGCCTGTGAGCCCCGGGTAAGAAGGACGGTCCTGGAGGTCCCGGGGCCCCTGGTGGACCTGGGCTGCCTGGTTTGCCTTCATATCCTTGTCCTGGGTAACCTGGAGGACCCTGGGGCCCTGGAGGACCACTGATGGTCTCTCCTTGGGGCCCCTGGAGAGAGAGATCACACACATGATGTTTTTACCATTGACTTCAATGTTTTATCTTTGTATACAACAGGTTCAATTTTCTGGGTCCAGACAATAAAGTAACTCATTTAACAGTGTTATCGGTGATGTATTTGTTGTTCTTACTGGAGGTCCTGGACGTCCAGGTTGACCACCCTGTCCACCATGGCCTGCTGGGTAATAACCTCCTTCTGCTGGTTCGCCCTTCTCTCCCTTCGACCCGAAGTTTCCTTTCTCTCCCTTCATCTCATTCTGAGGACAAACACACACATTGATCTATGACCTGACGTCAAACACAAACAGACACATCCCGGGGTGGACAGTGTGTGGCAACCCCCCTTACCTTAAAGCTGTAGATGTCATAGTTGGTGGTAAGACCTGAAGAATAATACACAGTGTAATTTGGATTAGCCCATGTCATGTGATAGTACACCTTGGGCTAACGATAGTGATCTCCCAGCTGCATGCGTCCAGCTGCTGCAACTGGTTTTACTTTACCTGGTTGACCAGGTATTCCTGGTACTCCACGATCCCCTTTTTCTCCTTTGGATTCTGATTGGAGGAGGACGGACGGTCAACATGTCAGTGAACGGATGACATTGATGAACTTGTTAATGTTTTGTCTAGACGTGAACAATAAGATCGAGTGATCCACTTACGAGGATTAAACCGCGAGGTGTCGTCATTCCTCTGAGAGGTTAGGGACGAAAAGAAATAAAGAGTTATTAAAAATAATTTCACATCTGATCATATGTGACTGTGGCCGAACAGCAGTCAGTAACTAAGACCACACCGCGCGGTTCATTACTGCTTCACCACTTCCGCGTCTGACAGACCAACGTTCAGCGTCAGTATACTCACGTCAAACCTGTCCAGAGATGCTAACGGGCCGGGAGGTCCGGGTGGTCCGGGTGGTCCGGGAGCACCCTGGAGACATGGATCAATCTGGGTTAAACCGGTCCCTAGTCTGGGTCAAGGCCGAGTCAACATGCTGATATACTAATACGACCGTATGTTAAGAAAGACTCCCAAAGTTGTATCCCGACGGTCTTTAAAGTGTTAACCGACCCTAAAACCATCTACTGATGCAATGGAAAACATGCAGTCACATACTTACAGGGTACCCGTGTCCGCGGTCTCCTTTGACACCGTTTAACCCAGGACGACCCTGTAACCCAGAACACCGGTTTAGTTCTGCCAGGGAACCCTCTGCGTGTATGGGAAATGACTCTTCACAGAACACACTTGGCTTATAGCGTAACAGAGGTACATACCGGTCTACCTGGAATGCCAATATCTCCTTTCATGCCCGCAGGACCAACCGGACCCTATGGGGACAGAGAACATGTAAGAACGTCGATGGTTCTCAATGGCTAATCATAACGCAAGCCTGTGGTTGTAGGAGACTTACGGTTGGGCCCTCAGGACCAGGAAATCCTCTATCCCCCTGCAAAGACAGAGAGGTCAAAGGTTAGAACAAGTGAATATGGCATAGCACATAGGTTCTGCGTAACACCAACCAACCGTAAAACCAGAGGTTGTTCTCACCGGCTGACCCTGCAGTCCTCCCAGGAACATAGGCCTCCCATCAGGTCCCAGGATAGTACCAGGATCTCCTTTCTCCCCCTGGACCAGACACGGCATCAATAAACGTCAAAACGCTTTTGACATTTGCTCTGTGTAGATTTTTTTTTAAAGAGTTGTGTCCTAACCTTGACTCCATAGCCAGGTTGTCCCGTCTCTCCTTTGACTCCCGGGGATCCCTTTGAATAGCGGTTGGTTAGTAGAAATAATGTCCTGCGTGTTAAGTAGCAACTGTATTTACTAAACGGTACCATGTAGCTCAGTTGAAAAGATACCGGGTTTAACACGCCCATTAATAAGTCATAAAAAATAAACATGCATCATTGTAACATCACTGTCATTCTTTCCATAGTGTTTTTATCAGTGTAGTGCTGGTACATACTGGGTGCCCTGGGAGTCCTGGCATGCCGGGAAAGCCCGGTCTGCTCTGTAGAAAAGTTCATAAAGGTCGGGTTTAGTGCAAACGTGGAGTTATAAAGCATCCTAAAACTACTCAGAGAAACATAGTAAATGTTTGTGGTGTTACAGATGCTTACCTCTTTTAGAAGCCCATTTACTCCAGTATCCTAAAAGGGGGTGGAGGCAAATACGTCAATGATGTACCTGATGTACCTGAAGGTTATTTAAGGCTAGTGGTGTCGTTTAAGGTCACTGGTGTTATTTAAGGCTAGTGGTGTTATTTAAGGCTAGTGGTGTTATTTAAGGCTAGTGGTGTTATTTAAGGTCAGTGGTGTTATTTAAGGTCAGTGGTGACTGGTGATATTTACGGTCAGTGGTGTTATTTAAGGTCAGTGGTGTTATTTAAGGTCAGTGGTGTTATTTAAGGTCAGTGGTGTTATTTACAGTCAGTGGTGTTATTTACGGTCAGTGGTGTTATTTACGGTCAGAGGTTTTATTTAAGGTCAGTGGTATTTTTAGAGGTAAGTTGTGTTATTTAAGGTCAGTGGTGTTATTTAAGGTCAGTGGTGTTATTTACAGTCAGTGGTGTTATTTACGGTCAGTGGTGTTATTTACGGTCAGTGGTTTTATTTAAGGTCAGTGGTATTTTTTAGTGGTGTTTTGTATTGTTAGAGGTAAGTTGTGTTATTTAAGGTCAGTGGTGTTATTTACGGTCAGTGGTGTTATTTACGGTCAGTGGTGTTATTTACGGTCAGTGGTGTTATTTACGGTCAGTGGTGTTATTTAAGGACAGTGGTATTATTAGAGGTAAGCTGTATTATTTAAGGTCGGTGATGTTATTTAAGGACAGTGGTGTTATTTACGGTCAGTGGTGTTATTTACGGTCAGTGGTGTTATTTATGGTCAGTGGTATTATTAGAGGTGAGTAGTGTTATTTAAGGTCTGTGGTGTTATTTAAGGTCAGTGGTGTTATTAGAGGTAAGTTGTGTTATTTAAGGTCAGTGGTGTTATTTAAGGTCAGTGGTGTTATTTAAGGTCGGTGGTGTTATTTAAGGTCGGTGGTATTATTAGAGGTAAGTTGTATTATTTAAGGTCAGTGGTATTATTTAAGGTTAGTGGTATTATTTAAGGTCAGTGGTATTATTTGAGGTAAGTTGTGTTATTTAAGGTCAGTGGTATTATTAGAGGTAAGTTGTGTTACTAAAATGAAATGACGTTATTGAAGGTCACTGGTGTAACTAAATGTGCAAACATCACTTTATAAAGTGTTGACTAAACTTTACAGAAGATATACTCACGCTTTCTGAGACCTGGTAAACCTGTCCTGGTGGGCCAGGGGGGCCTGGAGGTCCAGGGGGTCCCCCTTCACGTCCTGGAAGACCCTAGAACACAAAACAACAACGTTCTACTTGTGTACACTAAAAAAACAACATCTGAAATCACACACAAATAGCCGACCACAAAATATGGGTACAGGAATGAGCCGGGCAAATGTCAGGTAACAGTCTGGTAACCATGAAACAGTCGGTTAATAGTCAGGTTACATTCAAGTACCAGGTAACAGTCGGGTTACATTCAGGTACCAGGTAACATTCGGGTTACATTCAGGTACCAGGTAACAGTCGGTTAACAGTCAGTTTACATTCAAGTACCAGGTAACAGTCGGTTAACAGTCAGGTTAAATTCAAGTACCAGGTAACAGTCAAGTTACATTCAGGTACCAGGTAACAGTCAGGTTACATTCAGGTACCAGGTAACAGTCGGTTAACAGTCAGGTTAAATTCAAGTACCAGGTAACAGTCGGGTAACAGTCAGGTTAAATTCAAGTACCAGGTAACATTCAGATACCAGGAAACATTCAGATACCAGGTAACATTCAGATACCATGTAGCATTCAGATACCAGGTAACATTCAGATACCAGGAAACATTCAGATACCAGGAAACATTCAGATACCAGGTAACATTCAGATACCAGGTAAAATTCAGATACCAGGTAACATTCAGATACCAAGTAAAATTCAGATACCAGGAAACATTCAGATACCAGGAAACATTCAGATACCAGGTAACATTCAGATACCAGGAAACATTCAGATACCAGGAAACATTCAGATACCAGGTAACATTCAGATACCAGGTAGCATTCAGATACCAGGTAACATTCAGATACCAGGTAACATTCAGATACCAGGTAACATTCAGATACCAGGAAACATTCAGATACCAGGTAACATTCAGATACCAGGTAACATTCAGATACCAGGTAACATTCAGATACCAGGAAACATTCAGATACCAGGAAACATTCAGATACCAGGAAACATTCAGATACCAGGAAACATTCAGATACCAGGAAACATTCAGATACCAGGAAACATTCAGATACCAGGTAACATTCAGATACCAGGTAGCATTCAGATACCAGGAAACATTCAGATACCAGGTAACATTCAGATACCAGGTAGCATTCAGATACCAGGTAACATTCAGATACCAGGTAACATTCAGATACCAGGAAACATTCAGATACCAGGAAACATTCAGATACCAGGTAACATTCAGATACCAGGTAGCATTCAGATACCAGGTAACATTCAGATACCAGGAAACATTCAGATACCAGGAAACATTCAGATACCAGGAAACATTCAGATACCAGGAAACATTCAGATACCAGGAAACATTCAGATACCAGGAAACATTCAGATACCAGGAAACATTCAGATACCAGGTAACATTCAGATACCAGGTAGCATTCAGATACCAGGAAACATTCAGATACCAGGTAACATTCAGATACCAGGTAGCATTCAGATACCAGGTAACATTCAGATACCAGGTAACATTCAGATACCAGGAAACATTCAGATACCAGGTAACATTCAGATACCAGGTAGCATTCAGATACCAGGAAACATTCAGATACCAGGTAACATTCAGATACCAGGAAACATTCAGATACCAGGTAACATTCAGATACCAGGTAACATTCAGATACCAGGTAGCATTCAGATACCAGGTAACAGCCGAGCAGCACTCGGAGTTTGCTCAGTATTCTGACAACTAATTTGCATGGATCCGGTATCTCTCGCACAGTACCATTTCCTGTAAATGTTTGCGCTTTCCACTGTGAACGTTTTACTGATGTGATCAGGGTTTTATAAAGTTGTCTATTCCTGCAGCCTCAGCGTCGTCTGACGATGCAGTGAAAGGAGGTTTCAACTTGTATATTCAGCTGTTTTCTTAATGTGCTTTATTTGCAACAATTTGCTTCCTTCACCGAGTCAAGTCGCTAGAGCAAAAACATCTAGAGTCAAGTAACACTCAGCAAACAGTCTGGTGACTCACCCGTTCTCCCCTGTCTCCTGTCTCTCCTTTTTCTCCCTATTTAAACACAACAACAACAAACACAGCTGCTCACTTAACTTTTTTTGGAATCTATAAAGCCAAAGCAACATGACAAAGCAACTTAGAGAAGTGGCTACAGGATTCTGATTGTCTACCGGTTTTCCTGGGAATCCATCTAATCCCGGTATTCCATCCCGTCCTCTTGGCCCCTCGCTCCCCTTCTCTCCTGGGATGCCAGGGAATCCGGGTTTCCCCTGAAGGATGTCAACAGGTTCTACATTAAAAGTACATGCCTCCTCCAATCATACACCGGATTGATATATTCACTGTGATTGGCTGGTTCTTACCGTGAAGCCAGGCTCCCCGGGTGGGCCCTGAGGAACAAAGGACATGTCAGAATCAGGAAGTGACAAGGAATTTGTTCTGACCCGTTCCTGCAACCCTTAATGCTCACATTGAAAGACGAACACTGTGACAATGTGTGTGGTAATGTGATGGTTAAGACAATACAAATAAGTGAAGTAAATAACAATATATGGTTTACCTCTGGTCCAGTAATCAATGTACCGTCCCCGTCACGCTACAGGGACACAGATATGGTTCAAATAGGCCGTCACCCAGTACACAGTCAAATATGTGGTCAAATATGCGGTCAAATACGCAGTCAAATATGCGGTCAAATACACAGTGCTGAACTCACATAATTGACAGAGTGTGAAGGTCCAGGGGGCCCCGGGGGTCCTGGGGGCCCAACAGGTCCAATGGGCCCAGGAAGTCCAGCCAAGCCCACCTGCCCTGACTGACCAGGCAATCCGTGTTCTCCTTGGGAACCCTGGTGATTTGGAGGAAAGGGGTGAAACATGCAGAACTGGACAGATTGCAGAAGAGAGTGTACCCGTGTGTGTGTGTGTGTGTGCGTGTGTGTGTGTGCGCGCATGCAGCATTTTAGACATACATACACAACAACGACGAAAAGGAGACACACATTTAAGCCAAATTAAGTTGCATTGTGAGCATCAATTGCACATTTGTACATTTTGTCTTGCAATGACAAATCAGGCGAGTTAATCAAGCAAATGTATAATCGTGTAGAAAAAAAACATGTAAAATGAATAAACATTTCCCAGGTGATTTCCCCACAGAGCGCTACAGCATGCAGTCAAAACCAAGACAACCAGCAATACCTGTGACCCATCACCCTCTGAACTAAACAAGCGGGTGAAATAGTTGGAGAAGGACGAGAAGGCAGACAAAACGTCTTGCTAGAAGGAGAAAAGCAAAGGGATGAAAAAATGGACGCCAGGAATACCATGACCCCTCATACGATCACTAACTACCAGCAGCAGTCAAGGAAAATAATTGATGCATGATTTGGAGGTGTGATGTCCGCATTTCAGAGCTCACCTTCTCTCCACTGGGTCCTGGAAGACCTAGTTCTCCATCCTCACCCTGTAAATATGGCAGAGTGAGAAAAGACCATTACGTCAGACAGGGTGCCCATATATAATCCATCTATGATGGTGATAATGTGTACTGACAAATTAAAGGAAAACCTGAATAAATGAGTGGAGGAACATAACGAAGGTAGATGTTTCCAGCAGGTTTGCTGGATGATACAATTAATCAATTAACATCCTATCACGCTCTGTGGTGAGCAGGTCCACGTTACCTTTACTGGTTGGATCAATATGGCAAAAGGAAATGATCTAAGTGACTTCAAATAACCACCCATTATTGGGGCATTGACGGCACAGAATGGTGTGATGATTATAAAAAATTATGTAAGAATTTAATTGTACAGAATAACGCTATGTAATGGGGTTCTTTTGACAAATAAATGGCTCTGACTTTTGATAATTTGCTGTGGCCTTCACAGTCACCAGATCCCAACTGAATACCTTTAGGAAATTTTGGACTACTCCACCACCATCATCAAAACAACAGATTAGGAACATCTTTTGGAAGAATGAGAGTTCCAGTGACTTATATGATCTATTCCAAGGCCCAATGACGCGGATCTGGTGTCATGTGGCAGGGACCTCATCTACCTGAGGCCAGGTATGTTTTTTCTGTTGGCATTTAATCTCTCATGCGTCTGCATGTGTATGCTGTATGTAGTCATATCCAGTAGGACTAGATGAAAAGACCTCAAACACCTGCTCTAGTCAGCAGTCTCTCACCTTCAATACGCCGCTGGGCCCTGGGGGTCCAGGTTTACCCGGTGGGCCAGGGGCCCCCTGAAGAACAACACATAAGTCAACAAGTCAAGGCTTCGATTAACTAGGCATAAAACGCATCATTAGGTGAGCTAAAGAAGAGAGATGGGTCTCACTGGTAGGCCAGGGGCCCCGTCCTGTCCGGGAACTCCGGGGCCCCCGAAGGAGCCGATTGCAGAGCTCCCAACCGTCATGATTGGGGGTCCGGGGGGACCAGGGGGGCCGGGGATTCCGGGGAGGCCTGGTGGACCTCGCAGAATCTGGAGAAACATCCAATGCAAACATGCCATGTATTGTTGATTTCAGAGTAAAAAGCAGGGTGCAACCCACAGAACACCACAGTGTTAGTTACATCTACATACCGGTCGTTTATCCAGATCTAAGGGTCCTCCCGAGCCCTCCGTATCCCAAAAAGTCTAGTGAGAAATGTAGAGATATTAAAACGGCTACCGTGTATATTCAAATCTGATCCCCAGAAATGAATAGCCTGATGGTGTCTGGGGCAGACTCACAGAGGGGTCACCTGACCCTGGTCCCGGGGGTCCAGGCAGCCCTGGAAGTCCTCTGGGGCCTGGATGACCGTCGCCCTTATTCCCCTGGAGAGGTTTGGAGGGAGGAGACTCAGTATGGAACTGGTACAAACTGACAACAATGTTCAACCACTACACTAAATCCTTACCTTTAGTCCCTTGACCCCTGGAACACCTCTGGTTCCTGGGTCACCTTTGGGTCCGGGAGGCCCCTGAATAGCGGAAATACAGAGAGGACACACAGCTTAGTGAGAATGACAGACTGACTGCCGACTGCTGCTGCCGACTGCTGCTACCGACTGCTGCTGCCGGTTGCTGCTACTGACTGCTGCTACTGCTGACTACTGCTGACTGCCACTGAGCAATAATTATGTTTCGGAAACACTGTATCGCTCCTAATATATTATTCAGGAAAACAGACGTGACAGTTAGTGGAATAAAACATCAGAGTTGCACTCACTTCTTTGCCGTCCTCTCCTGGATCCCCCTGAGAAATGACATAGATTTTTGTCTATGAAAAGGGCAATGCATTGCAAATCACATCACTCTGAAGTCAGTGTACAACTCACCGCTTCTCCCTCTGGTCCCTGGGGACCTGGTGGTCCTTGGACCCCCGGGGGGCCCATCGGTCCAACTGGGCCTGCCACCTGCTGCACCATAGTGCCGTCTCCTAGTCTAACCACCTGGGCAGCGGGCCCCTGAGGGCCAGGAGGGCCGGGTGGGCCAGGTACACCACGATCTCCTTTAGAGCCTGGGTAACCGAACCCAGAACTGCCCTGTGGGGAAAAAATCATCAACGTATCTAATCCCACCAATAACCTGGGAGAAGCAATCGACTACCTGTTTAATTAGACCTATTTAAATTAACTAAGTATGTTATACAAACTACCTAAATAATATAATCATTTTAAAAACTAGGTGGGAAATGCATGCCAAAGAAGAGAATCTGGGTAAAACACAGAGCTAAAACATACCTTCAAGCCTTTGTCTCCCTAAGATAAAAGATAAAGATAAGCAGTGCATAATGTTTAAAAAATTATCCAAACCAAATGACTGTGTAACACGGAAACATGTTTGGAATGAATGAATCAGTCATATGGTTATAGTCGTCTGTCATCAGCAGACAGCAGTCGTGTGGGCCGAAAAACATGCACCTTATCTCCACGTTCTCCTCCCCCGGATGAGGAACCAGAAGCAGAGCTGGTTCTAGACCCTGAGTCCCCCTTTGTCCCGGCAGGACCCCTGTCTCCTATGCTGCCCTTTGGCCCTTGGTCCCCCTTTTCCCCCATCGAACCAGCAGGGCCTACCAGACAGACAGAAAAATAGGTATTATTATATTATGCATATATTATATATATATTATATATATTATGCAATAGCATCACCGCCATTAGCATCACCGCCATTAGCATCATCTCCATTAGCATCAACGCCATTAGCATCATCTCCATTAGCATCACCGCCATTAGCATCACCTTCATTAGCATCACCGCCATTAGCATCCCTGCCATTAGCATCACCCCGATTAGCATCCCCGCCATTAGCATCACCTCCATTAGCATCCCCGCCATTAGCATCACCTCCATTAGCATCATCTCCATTAGCATCATCGCCATTAGCATCACCTCCATATGCATCCCCGCCATTAGCATCCCCGCCATTAGCATCACCTCCATTAGCATCCCCGCCATTAGCATCCCCGCCATTAGCATCACCGGCATTAGCATCATCGCCATTAGCATCACCGCCATTAGCATCATCTCCATTAGCATCATCTCCATTAGCATCATCGCCATTAGCATCACCTCCATATGCATCATCGCCATTAGCATCACCTCCATTAGCATCACCGCCATTAGCATCATCTCCATTAGCATCATCTCCATTAGCATCATCTCCATTAGCATCATCGCCATTAGCATCACCGCCATTAGCATCACCGCCATTAGCATCATCTCCATTAGCATCATCACCATTAGCATCATCTCCATTAGCATCATCACCATTAGCATCATCTCCATTAGCATCATCGCCATTAGCATCACCGCCATTAGCATCACCGCCATTAGCATCATCTCCATTAGCATCATCACCATTAGCATCATCTCCATTAGCATCATCACCATTAGCATCATCTCCATTAGCATCATCGCCATTAGCATCACCGCCATTAGCATCATCACCATTAGCATCATCTCCATTAGCATCATCTCCATTAGCATCATCTCCATTAGCATCACCGCCATATGCATCACCGCCATTAGCATCACCGCCATTAGCATCACCGCCATTAGCATCATCACCATTAGCATCATCTCCATTAGCATCATCTCCATTAGCATCATCTCCATTAGCATCACCGCCATATGCATCACCGCCATATGCATCATCCCCACCGGCATCTTCCACAGAACTATCATTGTTAGCATTCATAGAGACCTTCAATATAATTTTCCCTCCCCTACCAAACCCCTCATTAAACCATCAGATCCTCAGTGGATCTCTAAATTCCGTAAACAAAACAACACTGTCTAATCACCCGATTCACCCCTCACCCACATGCTTACACCCCCATGGCATGCTCTGTCCCCATGCTCATTCCACAGAGCATGCCAAGGGGACATGCTGAGCTCGACGGGTAGCCACCCCGTCAACTCGGTCCAGTTGAGTTGCCCTCAAATCAGACAAGGACTTGTGAGAGTAAACTGTCCCAAGTATTTCGCAATGGTTGTCAGGGAACTTTACTGGACCTCGTTGAAAATGTTTAGACAAGACTAATAGATCAACTGAAGGACAGATAGGCAGACAGACAGATGGGCCTAAGCTCCTGGGGACCCACCTTGTTGACCTTGTGATCGGGCTGACTCTTTTAAGGTTGGACGGTTCCTTTCAGCTACAGTCAATCAACACAAACACACTTTTTTACCTTCATATATTGCCAAAGGTATGCTAATATGCTCTTCACGATGTTATTCTGTATATGAAAGAAATGTGGAGCCACTCTTCGAGGAAGACAGGAATCATTTGTCCGGTCCCTCTTATCCAGACCTATTTACAGTTTGGGCGTTCATGTAAGAGGTGGCTCAGTGGGACAGCCACACACCACTCAGAAGTAGTAAAAACATCTAAAAATATGTTGTAAAAGTGCCGCTGTCGAACCAAAACGGTTCCCCTAAAATTGAGCTGATATGTGAGGTATGACAATGATTTGTCAAATACTGGAATGTACATACAAACCACATACTACAAAACTACAAAATTGCATGTAGCAAGCAGCAGCATATTTAATGAAGTACCAATCATCAGTCGGTGCATTTAAAATTGGTGAGTTTACGTTCTCCACTAGAGGGTGCTACTGTGTTGTATTTCATAACAAGCGACCTGACTCTAGCCCAGACAAGTAGAACATTATTACATTAGGAACATATTTCCATGACACTTTTAATTTTCATGATTCCATTGATACATTAATTTGGCATAGCAGCTACAAAATCTAGTAAACAGATCACCTCCTCTTGCGCTGCTTGTTCGATTTGGCAGAGAACTTCATCGGCAATGTCATCATTATTTCACTCAGCCCACTGACCTGTCTGTGACAGCCTGACGCTCGCTGATGACGTCAGAGGGGGCTCTGGCATTGGTCGGATCGATGAAGCAATGGTCTGACAGGAGAGTCGAAGGATGAGAGAAAAATGGTTAGACGGAATGACAACCCTGTATCCACAGGGAACCCTTTTATTAAGGCAGAGTAGACATTGAGGACAACATAGTATATCAACAGTTACCTTCACAGTTAGGCCTGTCTCAATTTCGTCCCCGTCCTCGTCCCCGTCCCTGTCCCCACTAAAATATCCTGACACCTGTTAAGAGTAGTGGGATAGTAAAGGAGACAGAGGCAACAGTCGATTAGTTTCTCTTTTTACCAAACATTCCCTGACATCCGTAATTGTTCGACTAAACCGCGCTCGATTCTCCAAGATGCACCACTCACATCCTCAAAGTCGTCCTCATCTTCACAGAGTTGTTCAGCTGCTTGAGGGTTGCCCAACACTTGCAGTTCAGCGATTGCTCCCTGCACAATAAACAAACATGGACATAGCATTAACATACACAACTTTAACGTCGGCTATTTAAGAGCTAAGTGAATTGCATTTCAGTAATTAGGACCAGAACCTATGTTCTGGACGAGCCATGGTGCTATTGATGGCCTTGCCGACACAGCAGTCAGGGCTTCTGATCACTCCCCTGGGCCTGAGTTGAACTAACGCACATCTGTAAATCTGCACACTGAAACCCAGACATCAGTCCAGCTGAATGTCTCACTAATCACTCCCCCAGGGGTCTGTTAGGTGTGTGTCTGGGTCTTTGGCAACAGGGAAGCCAGCCAATTACAGCTCATTGGGCCAGCCCCAACCAAAAACCTATCGCCTTCTATTAAACTTCCTAGCTGTCCTCTTTCAACTCTGATCCCTAAGCACATCATTGAGCGGTCTCCCGTGCCGGCATATCACACAAAGAAGAACCACACAGAAAAAGAGAAATATAAGTCTGCAGTGGGGGCGTGGCCAGTGGAGGCGTGGCCAGTGGAGGCGTGGCCAGTGGAGGCGTGGCCAGTGCTCCGCTCTGTACCTGAAACTTCTCTGAGTCTGCATCTCCCGCCTGCGCCACAAAGATCCCCGCTCCAAGATCCAGCTTCATGTTGCCGGCCGAGCGCTCAAACTTCACGGTCTTCCCCGGGTTGTCACAGCCCAAGAACAACGTCACCTTGTCACCCGACACCGACAGAGAGAACCTGGTCCAGGAGGTTCGGTCCAGGGTGGGCACGGTAAAACTAGCAGCCAAGGACGAGGACTTAGAGCCAGGCTCCGTGTAATAGAACAGCACGTTCTCATTATTGGCGTCGGCCTTGCTCAGCTTCACCCCCACGTGTATGACCTTCTGGGGGTCGTCTGTGATGGCAAAGAGGACTCCAGGGCGGACGGGCTTGATGTGGAAGATCAGGGAGAAGTCTCTGTAGAATGGGTTGGGCAGAAAGGTCACTAACATCTGGCCCAACAGCCGTCCACCGGTTGCTCCTCCGAAGCTGTACACGCGTTCCCCACTTGGGCCGGTTTGCATTTTGTCATAAGTCAGGTGGTCTCCAACGAGCTGCGTTAGAGTCACGCCAGGTGCTTCTGCAGGAGGACACAGGACAGGAAGTGAGAATACAGACAGGAAGTTGACTGAGTTTACAGGAGCACGTTGAGATGGTTAGAGTCTCACCTGACCTGTGGTATTAGTAGTCTAATTCCCTAATGGAACACTCCGGAAACCTGGCTGAAGACGTGACCACAACCATATATTCCTATAAGGCTTTTAGCATATTAAGACATAAGTTTCACCCCTGTTTACTACATTACAGTAGCCATCTCTATGCAAAAGCCCTGTTGACCACATCAGGAAATATACCCTTACATTGGTACAGGGTTACGGGTATCTGCTGTGGAAATCCACTTTGCGCTACAATTCGACACATTTAAATACTTTCAATGTAGTCATTTTGAAGTGCCTTCTTGGCTTATTATCAAATAAAAAATAAAAATTCTGCTCTGCTGGTTTAGGATAATCTATTCACCTACTGTATATGTCTTTAATGTAAAAGCAACTAGCTACAATAGGATAAAACATTTGCATCTGGTGGCATTACAATTGTACAATTTAATAAACCTCTAAAACGCTGACTTAAGACCTAGTAAGAGTGAGCAAAAGGATGGAGCAGAGTAAAAAATGAATACCTCACATCAAAATTATGTAAGGTTGTACAATATAAATTGATAGTAGGTTGGTAAAGGTTTTATCGTCATCCAGGACAGGTCAAACACTTATGGACCTACTATATTTGGACAACTTTCAACTTGACTTTTTATTAACTGTCAAGCACAGCAGTCGGCAGCAGTATAATTCTGTTCCCATAGACTAAGATAGTGAAGAGGGGATTGAGACGTACCATTTCCTGACAGAGCACCTCTAGGGAACCTCAACGGTCAGACAGAACCCTATTTTTCCATTCCTGGAAAATAATGGAATAATGACAGTGGAAAGTGGACAATGAAAATGTCACACGAACCCGTATGCTTCCGAACCTTCCTGTTTCTTGAATTCCAGTGAAAGTAAAGTCCATTTAGTTTATGTTATTCTGTCCAAATGTAGACTAAACCACAATTGACTTCCCAGTAGCAAGCTAGTGTGGTCTGTCTTCAATGGCCAACATTCCCATTTGTAAAAGCAAAATAAGAAAAACCAAAATAATCACACAAGTTTATAGTCATTTACTAAAAACACAATTCAAAAGGTGTCAGGCATTATACTAATATTATATTTCCTGATGTTTACTGGTTTTTGGCCTCTGGTACAGTACTCTAGTGTAGCCCTTATAACCAATAACCAACACACAAATGACTAAAGGCTGACTGTGCAGCCAATTGCCAACTGGCACCAGAACATCTGGCTAATCCCGAGCATATGTTTTCACACAGCAACACCCGGTCAAGTCTTAGGATCTCAGCGGTTCATCTGACTCCCACACTATCTAGCTAAGCCAAGTCGTCGCTGAACAGGGGCTACTGTCACGTTAACTACATCCTACCCTAAACGTCAACTAGAGATTAACCCGGGTTCCTGTGGGATTTCAGCCAATTAGTGGGAGGTAGAGGGGGCGAGGTGGTTTCCTATTGGTTGCACCTGCTATTGGTGTATCTGAAAGGGCTCTGGAGCAGTCCTTGCTCATCCTCTTAACGTATTGGGTCAACATGGATGTCATGTTGGAGAATCCACACACACACACACACAACCTCACAGACACACTCACACTTTACAAAAGTCTACAAATCAGCTGTTGCTGAACTGGACTGAATGGGAATTCTCAATCGCATCCACGCAGATGGTGTGTGGAGCGAACGTGGGAACGGGAACCCGACCACCACCACAGCAGGTCAGCCTGCTTCTCATCCTCTGCCTCTTCTCAATCTGAAATGTCTCCATGTTTCTCCACGCTCATATGATTCTCCACGCTCATATGATTCTCCACGCTCATATGATTCTCCACGCTCATATGATTCTCCACGCTCATATGATTCTCCACGCTCATATGATTCTCCACGCTGTGACTGCAGCGCAAAGAGACGTTCCACAGCCGTGCAGTAACAGGAATATGACCTTACAGCATTCCGGGAATTCCCAGTAGCCTGTAGGAGTTTAAGGGAATTTATATATTGGCTGGAAAACTTTGCAGATGCCTCCCTATTCATGTTATCGCCTTGACAAGATCGGGAAATTTAGGCTCTATATCACCTGGAATCTGACACTAGAGCACAGTACAGAAGGGCGAGGCTGAAACGTAGTCGATAAACACGAGCGAGGGTCAAATGCCGAATGGTTAACTTGACAGGCTGGAAACAAAAGGCTCATGTGAACAAATCAACAATACCTCACAACGACTGGAACACCAAGACAGAACTAAATAGGGGCCCGACTCACTGACAAGTGTGTAAGATTAACAGGTCCAACTGATAATGATAATTGGACCAGAATAACCGAAAACCAAGACCTAGATACCCACATTGAACAAGCAGAAAATAATTTAAAAAAAACACACATCCAATCCTCACACTGTCTAATTGAAAAAGTCTGGTCTGAACATTATATTAGTTGTTTTGATAACACGCACAGCTTGGAAGACAATTGTGAGTGAAAAACATATTTGGTTAATATAAATAGGTTCCTGATTAGGGACTCTGATTATGTTATGGTCAAGTGCGAATTCTTACAAGCACTGGTATGAAGAAGAAACAAATATATAAAATATATAAAATTATGTATTTAAAATGAATAATTACAAATATTGATGCTCAGTTTGACCCTAGAGTGAAATAGGTCAAATATTTTTTTAGTGTTAGTGTAGGCATCTCAATTGTTTCTCAAACATCCCTGGGAAAGGAAGCAATGTGGGAAACCAAAAAAGCTTTATGAAGTACTGGTTCTCTGGTTCTCAGCCTATAGCTCAGCCTAACAGCTGTGGCAGTCGAAACATAATGAGTGGCTAGGGACTAAAGCTAATGACATAAAAATGTCACATTAAAAGTTGAAGGATTAGTGATTTAATCCCAATGGGTAAAATAGATATATTTGTCTACATGGAAACTGATTATAATCCGAATGTCATTCTAAAACCAAAGAACATATTTTTTCCAAGATATATCATTGCGATATACATACATATTCATGCCTTACTTTATTACACAATTATTTTGTCCGAGACACTCCATTAAGTATGATATGTAATCTGCCATGATATTAGAATTAGATAAATGAATTATGTGTTGCAAATTGCAAACATCTTTGATCTGTTATGTCTGACTGTTTAGATGGTTCTCAGGAGGATTTAAAAAGGTTTTAAAGTAAATATTTATAAACATTTGCTCTTATATAATACTCATATTTTAACTCTCTTTTGAATAAACATGTAGTGTCACAGAGAACAATACAGATAATACATATGTTCTAATAAAACTTTTTTTATTGTAAATGTTTTTCCACCTATGAATGACTGAGGTGAAGAAATAACTTCGTTCTCTGCATTGAAACATGGGAACAAGTCAATTCCATAAGTAAACTCAAAATACCTTGTACAGACATCAACAAGATATCTGTAATTTACAAGACATATGTAATCTACAAGACATCTTTAAACTACAAGACATCTGTAAACTACAAGACATCAGTAAACTACAAGACATCTAACTACAAGACATCTGTAAACTACAAGACATCTGTATACTACAAGACATCTAACTACAAGACATCTGTAATCTATAAAACATCTGTAATCTACAAGACATCTTTAAACTACAAGACATCTGTAAACTACAAGACATCTGTAAACTACAAGACATCTAACTACAAGACATCTGTAAACTACAAGACATCTGTAAACTACAAGACATCTGTATACTACAAGACATCTAACTACAAGACATCTGTAATCTATAAAACATCTGTAATCTACAAGACATATTTAAACTACAAGACATCTGTAAACTACAAGACATTGTAAACTACAAGACATCTAACTACAAGACATCTGTAAACTACAAGACATCTGTAAACTACAAGACATCTGTAACCTATAAAACATCTGTAATCTACAAAACATATGTAAACTACAAGATATCTGTAAACTACAAGACATCTGTAACCTATAAAACATCTGTAATCTACAAAACATATGTAAACTACAAGATATCTGTAAACTACAAGACATCTGTAATCTACAAAACATCTGTAAACTACAAGACATATGTAATCTACAAGACATCTGTAACCTATAAAACATATGTAATCTATAAAACATCTGTAATCTACAGGCATCTGTAAGACATCTGTAAACTATTTTCCTAACCCAATTATGCAAAAGCAAAACCAATGCAGCCGCAAGCCAATGTTTATAAATACTTCCAGATTAAAAAGGACCATGACAAAAAAACAACTGCAAGATGATAAGAAAACACTTTTTTTACAATGACATGACCAGCTAGACATAATACAGTCCTAATTATTTATTGGCGCTACCTTAAAAGACAAACCCATTGCTGTAATGCCCATTAACGACCATTGTCACAAAGCATTAACATTAAAGACAAACCCCCCAAAAAACAGAAACAAAGATGTCAGTGTTATTTAACAACTCCACTTTATATCCTCTCCTCCAATCCCTCCAGTTAAAACGTTGGAATGGTTCAACCCATTAAACCTCTCCAGGTTTGATAAATCTCAGAGGACCAGACCAACTGGACACTGAGAAATTCTTCAAGTTGAACGCAGAGCCAAAATCAAAAGCCCAACCATTGGCTAAGGTGATACAGCTGTGACATGTTTGGCCAAACCAAGTCCACGGTCAATTAAAGTTGACAGACGGCGGAACAGGATCTCAGCCCACTCAACAAAGAGGACATCACAATCCAGCCTTATACATTTGCTTAATAGGTTTCTGTGAAAACTGATCTCAGCAGCATTGCTTTGCAGCTTGACTCAATTGGTTGAAAGCCAATAAACAGCAGTTCTGCAATTCGAGCTAGAGTTTTGTTTGATTGGTCGTAGATAATATTGAATTGGCACAACAGCAAGGCTTTCATTGGCAAGGGGCAATGTTTCAGAAATGATGACCATACATGGGAGTACTGACAATACTGTCCAAAAAACTTGACAGTGCATCGTGTTAATGCATTATGGATCGAGAATTTAGTCAGCTAGAGACTTATACATTGAATAACATAACAGAGAGAGCAAACGCTAGACGTTGTTGTTTTCAATATAATATATGTTCCTCAGTTGGTAGAACATGGTGCTTAATGAGTTGATCTCATTACCATGACGGAACCAGGACCAGGTTGGAAATATATGCCCTCACTACTCCAAGTCACTCGGGATAAGGGTGTCGGGATCAGGGTGTCGGGATAAGTGTGTCGGGATAAGTGTGTCGGGATAAGTGTGTCGGGATAAGGGTGTCGGGATAAGGGTGTCGGGATAAGTGTGTCGGGATAAGGGTGTCGGGATCAGGGTGTCGGGATAAGTGTGTCGGGATAAGGGTGTCGGGATAAGGGTGTCGGGATAAGGGTGTCGGGATAAGGGTGTCGGGATCAGGGTGTCGGGATAAGTGTGTCGGGATAAGTGTGTCGGGATAAGTGTGTCGGGATAAGGGTGTCGGGATAAGGGTGTCGGGATCAGGGTGTCGGGATAAGTGTGTCGGGATAAGTGTGTCGGGATAAGGGATAAGGGTGTCGGGATAAGGGTGTCGGGATAAGGGTGCCGGGATAAAGGTGTCGGGATAAAGGTGTCGGGATCAGGGTGTCGGGATAAAGGTGTCGGAATAAGGGTGTCGGGATAAGTGTGTCGGGATAAGTGTGTCGGGATAAGGGTGTCGGGATAAGGGTGTCGGGATAAGTGTGTCGGGATAAGGGTGTCGGGATCAGGGTGTCGGGATAAGTGTGTCGGGATAAGGGTGTCGGGATCAGGGTGTCGGGATAAGTGTGTCGGGATAAGGGTGTCGGGATAAGTGTGTCGGGATAAGGGTGTCGGGATAAGGGTGTCGGGATAAGGGTGTCGGGATAAAGGTGTCGGGATCAGGGTGTCGGGATAAGTGTGTCGGGATAAGGGTGTCGGGATAAGGGTGTCGGGATAAGGGTGTCGGGATAAGGGTGTCGGGATAAGGGTGTCGGGATCAGGGTGTCGGGATAAGTGTGTCGGGATAAGTGTGTCGGGATAAGGGTGTCGGGATAAGGGTGTCGGGATAAGGGTGTCGGGATAAGGGTGCCGGATAAAGGTGCCGGGATAATAAAGGTGTCGGAATAGGGTGTCGGGATAAGGTGTCGGGATAAGGGTGTCGGGATAAGTGTGTCGGGATAAGGGTGTCGGGATAAGTGTGTCGGGATAAGGGTGTCGGGATAAGTGTGTCGGGATAAGGGTGTCGGGATAAGGGTGTCGGGATAAGGTGTCGGGATAAGGGTGTCGGGATCAGGGTGTCGGGATAAGTGTGTCGGGATAAGGGTGTCGGGATAAGTGTGTCGGGATAAGGGTGTCGGGATAAGGGTGTCGGGATAAGGGTGTCGGGATAAGGGTGTCGGGATAAGGGTGTCGGGATAAGTGTGTCGGGATAAGGGTGTCGGGATAAGGGTGTCGGGATAAAGGTGTCGGGATCAGGGTGTCGGGATAAAGGTGTCGGAATAAGGGTGTCGGAATAAGGGTGTCAGGATAAGGGTGTCATGATAAGGGTGTCAGGATAAGGGTGTCGGGATAAGGGTGTCGGGATAAGGGTGTCGGGATAAGGGTGTCGGGATAAGGGTGTCGGGATAAGGGTGTCGGGATAAGTGTGTCGGGATAAGGGTGTCGGGATAAGGGTGTCGGGATAAAGGTGTCGGGATCAGGGTGTCGGGATAAAGGTGTCGGAATAAGGGTGTCGGAATAAGGGTGTCAGGATAAGGGTGTCAGGATAAGGGTGTCAGGATAAGGGTGTCAGGATAAGGGTGTCAGGATAAGGGTGTCAGGATAAGGGTGTCATGATAAGGGTGTCGGGATAAGGGTGTCGGCTAAATGCCTGAAATGTTAACTCTCACCATGTGTTTCCCAGCGCACTAACATTGCGTGCAAATTGCGTGCAAAGACCTGGTAATCCCCTTGATTCAAAAGACTCATTCTTCATATGGATAATTTCGCAATAATCGCCTCCTTTTCAAACTCTATTTTCCCCTATCAATGACAGAGTTGGTTAAATGGTGGGTGGGTGACCCATGAACCCTAGTGAAGATTCCATACCCCAAGTCTGGTCTGAATCAGACGGCTCCTTGTTGGGAAGGAGGCAGGCAAAGACACCCTCGTCCTTTGTCCCAAACCAGAGGGCACAATTGCCACGCTCTTCCACGGTGCCTTTTTCATGAACTTTCGCAGACACTTCGCATACTGTCCAGAACTGGCTATGGTTGGATGAGATGCTTTTGTTGTTCAGGCTGCTGTGAAGCTGAGAAGGCAATTTCCACTACCCCCAGACGTTTGCCACATTCCTGTTCTATCAATCACTGCTCTACAAGTTTATGGAGTCCCCCCACAGCACCATGGAACAGTATAGATGTTGTATAATATACCCACCAAGCCTAATCCATCCATCACATCACCCTTCCATCTCTGCCTTTCATACAGACCGGATGAACTTGGCAAACTCAGCCAGTGTATTGTAAAAGACATAGCAGTTGTAAAGTCCTATCGGGTGGTCCCCATAAAACTGACAAAAAAAAACACATTGGTATTTGCATCTCAGCTAACACGGGATGAACTAAAGAAAACAAAAGTTCACTGTACAGTATTTGATAGTGTTAGCATTTTCTGGTGAGCATCTGTCTGTGTGTGTCTGGTATGTGTGTGTATGTGTGTGTGTGTGTGTGCTTGTGTACAAGTGTGGGAATGCACCCCAGAGAACAACAGCATTCTGTAAAGCACAGCGCAGGAAGACAATATAAATCACTAAACACATGTAGAAACAATTAAACGAAAACCTGTGTGGGAAAACTTGTGCAAACTACAGTAACATAAGGGGTCTGCTCCTTGCAATAAGAAAACAGTGTACATGTTCTGTCAGGTCCCATCTTAACATTGTTTCCTTCTTATTTTAGAAGAGAACGTACATTTTAAATGGAACGCAAATACATGCTACACTGCTATACTGTTTTTTCAATGGAGCGTTAACGACCTAACCACTTATCATAGTACATTAAAATGGACAGACAATCTTACACTCCCACACTACTTGGAAAAAGAGAGGCTTATTCGGCAAATAAAATTCATGTATTACCTAACATGCTATACAGCCTGAGCACTTCTAAATCCAATGGGAATACAACCGTGACGAATCAGGCTTGATGTGTATGATGTGCTGTGTCTGTGATCTTAGACAATTAACACTCACGTGAATCGTGGAGCTGTCATAGCAAGCTGAGATATAACACTACCACTGCTTAGAGATGTCCCTTTATGGAGTTCAACTACAGAGATCTTTCTCCTACCTCAGGTGCTATCTCTAGAAATCTGTAATTCTCATTCCAACAGCACCCAATGGATTTGGGCAATTGTTGACAGAGACCATTTGTCTGTCTTGGCATTCACGCCAAGCTATTCAGATTTAGCTCTCTCTGGTCGTCCATCATCAGCATATTATGTAAAGTCATAAAACTGCATTGCGAAGAATAGGAACAAAAAGCAGGAAATAATGTTTCCGTGTTCAGAAACTAGACTGCTGTAGCATGACTACTATAGTGTCACATTAAATCACATGGCTCATGTTCATTCTGTGTAGCAACGGTCGACAAACGTCATGCAAATCATTGGTGATCTAGGTTCCACAGTGCCAGACATGCTTGTGTGTTCATGCAAAAACATTTGAGTGGCAGGTCATGAAGCAGGACTGACCGCAAGACAAGGTGCAAAAAACGACCAGTCTGAAACATACACACCTGCTGGCCATGTGTTTGACAGTGGCTATATAATGTGATATTAGCACACGCATTGTGCTGCTACACACACACACTCCCGTACACACAAGCAAAGCTGTCGTTACCAGACAACAGGATTCAAAATGTATCCGCCACGGGATACATTCTAACCCGCGGTTTTACCTTTCGGATTACTAACTGATAAGCACGGCGGACACCTCAGCCCCGCCTCCTGGTCGCCTACGGGCAGCCAGTGACACTGGACAGGAAGTCGCCCGTCATCCAGGGCCATCCAGCAGCTGTCTCGCAGGACATGGCAAAAGCTGCAGCTGGGCAGCAGGGGCACCGGGGCGGGCATCTGGCCAGGTGAAGGGCACGTGGGTACCAAGAGGAGGCAGAGGAACCATTCGGCGCCGTAGAAACACCCCTCCCTGGGCAGCCACGCCCACTCTCTCAGGACAGCCCCGACCTCCTCCACAGTGGTGTGGTTAAGGAAGTTGGGCAGCCAGAAATACCCCGATCTGCTAGACCTGCAGATTGGCCAATCGGATGGTACGGGGTGGCACGTACCATTTTGGTCACCAGAGGTGATGTCAGAGAGGTTAGTCTTTAGTTCCCTCGGTTGTGCCTTCAGCACCCGCGCGAGGTCCACCTCCAGAACCCCTGTCTGATTAGTCGGCGGAACTGTGCTTGCACCCATTTCAAGCACCGAACCAGAAATTGTCCCAGCTCCTGACATTAAACCCGACCCTGATCCGGTCTCTACAGATGGAACCACGCCCAATCCATCCCCGGACCCGACACCTGACCCCATCTCAGACCCCGACCCCTCATGCATTTTATTACCCGTCTGCATGGTAGCGCTCGCCACTCCTCCGTCAGTCCCAGCTGTTGTGGTCGCATTCCACATCTGCGCGTTGATGGTATCTGTCCGGACACCGGCGTGGTCCTCCTCACCTGTTGTCGCCTGTCCTCCTGTCTGTGCTTTGGTGGCAGGTAAAGCCGTGGCAGATGGAGCCGTGGCCAGTGGAGCCGTGGCAAGTGGAGCCGTGGCAGGTGGAGCCGTGGCTGGTGGAGCCGTGGCTGGTGGAGCCGTGGCTGGTGGAGCCGTGGCTGGTGGAGCCGTGGCTGGTGGAGCTGTGTGAGTTGGAGCTGTGGCAGGTGGAGCCGTGGCCGGTGGAGCCGTGGCAGGTGGAGCCGTGGCAGGTGGAGCCGTGGCAGGTGGAGCCGTGGCAGGTGGAGCCGTGGTAGGTGGAGCCGTGGCTGGTGGAGCTGTGTGAGTTGGAGCCGTGGCCGGTGGAGCCGTGGCCGGTGGAGCCGTGGCCGGTGGAGCCGTGGCAGGAGGAGCCGTGGCAGGTGGAGCCGTGGCCGGTGGAACTGTGGCAGGTGGAGCTGAGGTAGGTGGAGCCGTGGCCGGTGGAGCCGTGGCAGGTGGAGCCGTGGCTGGTGGAGCCGTGGCTGGTGGAGCCGTGGCCGGTGGAGCCGTGGCAGGTGGAGCCGTGGCCGGTGGAACTGTGGCAGGTGGAGCTGAGGTAGGTGGAGCCGTGGCCGGTGGAGCCGTGGCCGGTGGAGCCGTGGCCGGTGGAGCAGTGGCCGGTGGAGCCGTGGCAGGTGGAGCTGAGGTAGGTGGAGCCGTGGCCGGTGGAGCCGTGGCCGGTGGAGCCGTGGCAGGTGGAGCCGTGGCTGGTGGAGCCGTGTGAGTTGGAGCCGTGGCTGGTGGAGCCGTGGCTGGTGGAGCCGTGTGAGTTGAAGCCGTGGCAGGTGGAGCCGTGGCCGGTGGAGCCGTGGCAGGTGGAGCCGTGGCAGATGGAGCCGTGGCTGGTGGAGCCGTGGCAGGTGGAGCCGTGGCTGGTGGAGCCGTGTGAGTTGAAGCCGTGGCTGGTGGAGCCGTGGCAGGTGGAGCCGTGGCTGGTGGAGCCGTGGCTGGTGGAACCGTGTGAGTTGAAGCCGTGGCAGGTGGATCTGTGGCCGGTGGAGCCGTGGCCGGTGGAGCCGTGGCCGGTGGAGCCGTGGCCGGTGGAGCCGTGGCAGGTGGAGCCGTGGCAGGTGGATCTGTGGCAGGTGGAGCCGTGTGAGTTGAAGGCGTGGCAGGTGGAGCCGTCTCCGGTGGAGCCGTGGCAGGGGGAGCTGAGGTAGGTGGAGCCGTAGCCGGTGGAGCCGTGGCCGGTGGAGCCGTGGCAGGTGGAGCCGTGGTAGGTGGAGCCGTGGTAGGTGGAGCCGTGTCCGGGACTCTGGTACTACTATCGGGCATCGCGTCCCAGTGCGAAGCATCCAGACGACCAGCGCTGAGAGCCAGGAGAAGTGGAAGACCTAACCACAGCTTCATGTTTGACATCACGATTCAGCCCACATTCAGCCGGAACCTTCCGATCTGAGAGCACGGCTTTCACAGAAAACCCTGGACCTGGTACGAGCTGCGTTCTCTCTGTGATTTAACTGTTCCTTTGCCTACAAGCTGGACACCCCTACTGT
This sequence comes from Dallia pectoralis, assembly GCA_029465975.1. Lineage (NCBI taxonomy): Eukaryota > Metazoa > Chordata > Actinopteri > Esociformes > Umbridae > Dallia > Dallia pectoralis. Next base: position 12,081,026 of record CM055739.1, read on the forward strand.
CCACGAGGCACCCTGCTAGCACACACTGACACACCCTCGGGCAGATCTCACTGGTTTGCCTCATTTACTGGTTCATTGCAGGATCTCATCTTGCGCACACACACACACACACACACAAACTCAAGCGGACACACATGAGGTGGGATTACTGGGTCAGGGAGGTATTTCATTGGTGCATTTCTGAAGTTCTCCCAAACAAATGGCTCCTCCCCTTGTAACATACACTCAAGACAAAAAACAGCCAATGAAAATTCTGAGTTTTCGCTACTGACCACATACTGTAACGGGGAAATAACACAAATATGGGTGAACACAGATACCCACGCAAAGAGAATATTCACACACAGTTACTAAAATAGAGAAACAATCTGTGTTGGTTCAGGAATTGTCCACAGGACCCTACTTCATTCCTAACGTTTCAGCTGAATACCTATCAATTCTGTTATGAGGAATTATTAAAAAAAAGCTGACTTGAGGAAGTTGGAAAAGCTCATAGTCATGCATTATTTTCCCAACATGGGAACATAACACGCTTAACAAGGCATTCAGCCAGTCAGTCTACATAAAGACTAGTACTCAGACAGAAGTTGGGACACTGAGGGACACAGCTGGAGGAGCAGATTGAGGAGAAAACAGGCAGAATTTCCAGGCCAGTTAAGTGTTAGTCCCAACAACAGATTTCCTGGTCCCAATACACAGAATGGAAAACTGGTGGAATGTCTGGTTCATGTTAATAGAGATGGGGGGTGTTGAAATATCCACAACCAGCACTCGAAGGCTAAATTGGTTCAATAACTCTGTCACCTGTAGACAGCTCTGGTAAGTGCATTACATAACTCTCTCTACTTATGGTTTGTACAAATACCTTAACTTGTTGTAAATACTGTTTACCCGTTCTGAATAACAGTAGATGCATCTCAATCTGAAATATGATTACATGTTAGTCTTTGACAGAGGAGAGAAAAAATGATTGAATTAAGGTGAGAGAAAAAGTGGTGAGAAGAGTGTGTGGGTGTGTGAAAATGACACGGTCAGTGTAAGTCAAGGGGACGGATGAACAGAGTTAGGGCGAACAGCTGACAGGAGAGAGGTTTAGGATAACCATATCTGATCCAATAAACGTCTTAAGCTCTATGTCCCCCAGGGGCCCATCGGCCACTCCATTGCCTCATCCGAGAAGAACCTCCTTGACTTTGGTTCCCACAGCCTAGCTCAGTCCGGGGTTCCCCCTTATGCTCCCATACCCCCTCACCCCCTCACCGGCCAGCTCTGGCCAGCTGTTGCACATTCCTTCTGGCAAAGAGGACCTCCCATGCACCTCCTGGGTCTCTCCTGCATTATTGATGGTCTTCTAAAGATGATGCCACAGTCTCCTAAAAATGTCCTGCTGTACTGCATCTTTTGTCAATACTCATGAGCAAATCAATATAGAGTGTCTTCCAGAAATATTGGCACCCCAGGTAAATACTGTGCCTTCAAGAATTATAGGCACCCCAGGTAAAAACTGTGCCAGACAAAATTATTGTCCCCCAGGTACATAAATTGCCTTACAGAATGACTGGAACCCCAGGTAAATTCCTGGCCTGTGCCACCCTGGATGTAACATTTCCATGTTCAGTGTCTTTTGTTTCTGTCCTTTGATTGGTAACACCTGTATCCAGTTTAGTTCCAGCTGTATCTTGTTAACCCCTTATCGTGTGCCTCTTTTACGTTTCTCCTGTCCCAGTGTTTTTTGACATTCAATGTTATATGCAGCTGTTTACATTAGATGTGTTAACTTCAAAGCATTGTGAGAAAGTTAGCCTTTTAATTGGATCATCTTGATTTTTCCTAGGGCCTGCCTTTACAACATGACAATAGGTAAAAAAGTCCCTTGATGTGGAAAGTAAATATACCCCATGTTTTACATATTTGGAAACATCTTCATTTCAGCTGAATTCCAACCACTTTCAATATCCCTTCAGCCGTACCCTCTATGTAGGATCCCAGGTACCTTAACACCTTAGGGTGTCTGGATACTGGCTCCGTGCCTCGCTGTAGTACTAAACCCTTCCCTTCGGTTTCCCTTCATGCTGTATCAGGTATATCAAAGGCTGCGTTGAGACAGACAAATTCTTGTCGTTCAGACATTTTTTTCACCAACTGGTCTGATGAACAATCAGATCCAGTTTGAACATGATCTAATGAGAAATGCTCTCATGCGAGTGTTTGAAAAACCAATTATGGAGGGATTGGAATTTGAACCGCATGAGATCACAGAAATATACGTGTCGTTAGCCTGTGAGTCCACCACAACGGCTTACCTGAGCCTGGGCATTGGAAGGACAAACAAACAACATGGAAACATCTGGTGAGGCAATAACAGGTGCTGTTGTTTACGCTTGTCACCACTACACCATTTGACAGACTAGACACAGATCTGTATGCAAAACACACACACTTGTGGAGTTCTGGGGCTGTAAATGTTTGCTTTTGCATGTAGGAAAACTCTCATTTTAGTCCAGGTGAGTGTACGGTGTGACCCATGTAAACTGTGCGATTGGCCAAAACAAAACAAAGAGAAACAAACATGACCCAGGAGCACAGGGGTTAACGAGGTGGTCTGGGGACTGTGTGTGGGGACTGTGTGTGGGGTCTGTGTGTGGGGTCTGTGTGTGGGGACTGTGTGTGGGGACTGTGTGTGGGGTCTGTGTGTGGGGACTGTGTGTGGGGACTGTGTGTGGGGACTGTGTGTGGGGTCTGTTTGTGGGGACTGTGTGTGGGGACTGTGTGTGGGGTCTGTGTGTGGGGACTGTGTGTGGGGACTGTGTGTGGGGACTGTGTGTGGGGTCTGTTTGTGGGGACTGTGTGTGGGGTCTGTTTGTGGGGACTGTGTGTGGGGTCTGTTTGTGGGGACTGTGTGTGGGGACTGTGTGTGGGGACTGTGTGTGGGGTCTGTTTGTGGGGACTGTGTGTGGGGACTGTGTGTGGGGTCTGTTTGTGGGGACTGTGTGTGGGGACTGTGTGTGGGGACTGTGTGTGGGGTCTGTGTGTGGGGTCTGTTGTGTGGGGGACTGTGTGTGGGGTCTGTGTTGGACTGTGTGTGGGGTCTGTGTGTGGGGACTGTGTGTGGGGACTGTGTGTGGGGTCTGTTTGTGGGGACTGTGTGTGGGGACTGTGTGTGGGGTCTGTGTGTGGGGACTGTGTGTGGGGACTGTGTGTGGGGACTGGCACAGCTGAGTCCACTGTGACCAGGACGGCCAGAGGGTCTGAAGAACAGGAGGGCGAAGTGGGTGGCAATCTGGTTTTGAGTGTGTTCGCTCAGAGATCGAGGCCAAATTGCCCAGCTTATCACAGTGTAAGAGTATGCTAATGTCCTACTCACTGATTGGCTAATGCATTACATATCAGGCATTATGCATGAACATGCAGCTCCCCCTCCAGATCGCCTGCCAGATCGCCTTCAGAGCTGAAACCAACACAAACCCTCTCCCACACACCCGATCCATGGAGAAGTGGACTCGGCTCACAACTCTCCCACACCCCCTCAACCCAGTCCTCCAGAGCTTCCCATCTGATTTCCGCTATAGATGACCTAGGAAACAAAGTCACATTTGGCTTTGTTCCTAACAACCATCGTTTGGGAACCTTTTTATTCTTTTTTTCTGCAGTTGTAGATTAACAAGGCAGATACACATCACCCGCGGGCCTAAATCTGCTTGCAAGTCATTTTTGGTCTCTTGTGCCAAATAATGTTCACCCAAACAATAAGCAATAAAGCACTGCCAAGATTTGATCATCTCTAGCATCCGTTCCTAGAGTTTGCCAAACCACTAGGTACTTTTGACATTATGAAATGTACAAAAGAAATACATGGATGTTGTAAACAATAATCTACATTGAGATCAGACCGCTTTTCTATATACATGCAATGGAGAAGATGAATTTCATAATGAATCGTAATCTGATTTGATCTGAATCTTGATTCAATCATAAAAGAGCCTGAATCATAATCTAATTCAAACTGAATCTTGAGTCCAGCATAATAGAGCCTGAATCATAATCTGATTCAAACTGAATCTAGAGTCAATCATAAAAGAGCCTGGTTTCAGTCTGTGTATCTTGAAATACACAGCCAACAGCAAGTCAGTGGAATGACTCTGTGACACTGAGACCTCTCTGTTCTCCACTTACACCAGCTAGTGAGGAGACATTTGTGTGTGATGAAGTGCTATATGTCATGCTACAGCCTACACCAAGAAAATAAATGAGCCTACATTTGTAGAGAAATTGAAACATGCTTCAGTGAGATAAAATACACAAAATCATCCACTGTATACCAATGTCAATTAATTTCTGGTTCTATAATCTAACCAAGTTGCCACAACGTGAGTTTCCGTCGAAACACTTCCTTCTGTCGAAACACTTCCTTGTTGCCTCGTCTTGCAGCTTCATTATAACCAGGGCTTTTTAAACTGGACTCTATATTGTTCTCAGTTAACTTAAATATTATTTTTATTAATAAATATGCCATGTTCAGGGGACCACAGAACACATGTCAGTCAACCATTTAAACTGTAATTAATATAATGTCTTAATGCTGCCTTTGACAATATCCTCAGGCCAAACATTGGGTTTTTGACATTTTTTTGCCTTCGGCATCTGTCATTCTTTTGTGTCAGCACACACACAGTCTGGGTTGATAATTACAGCATTCTGTAGCATGTATGGCTCATCCGTTGTGTCCAGTTATTAGTATTTTTAGGTTTTAAAAAGCCTCATGTATCTGCGGACTCAAACCTACAACCTTGGCACTCCACTGAAAGGTTATGTACGTAATATGTTTTTGTTGTTAATGACCCAATTAACCATTAATATGGTGATAATACCATCTGTCAAGTCTACTACTGTCTCTGTGGACTGGGGCGATCTATATTAGATAGACATAGATATTACTACTGTCTCTGTGGACTGGGACTATCTATATTAGATAGGCATATTACTACTGTCTCTGTGGACTGGGACAATCTATATTAGATAGACATATTACTACTGTCTCTGTGGACTGGGACAATCTATATTAGATAGACATATTACTACTATCTCTGTGGACTGGGACAATCTATATTATTAGATAGACATATTACTACTGTCTCTGTGGACTGGGACAATCTATATTAGATAGACATATTACTACTGTCTCTGTGGACTGGGACAATCTATATTAGATAGACATATTACTACTATCTCTGTGGACTGGGACAATCTAAATATTAGATAGACATATTACTACTGTCTCTGTGGACTGGGACAATCTATATTAGATAGACATATTACTACTGTCTCTGTGGACTGGGACAATCTATATTAGATAGACATATTACTACTGTCTCTGTGGACTGGGACAATCTATATTAGATAGACATATTACTACTGTCTCTGTGGACTGGGACGATCTATACTAGATAGACATATTACTACTGTCTCTGTGGACTGGGACTATCTATATTAGATAGACATATTACTACTGTCTCTGTGGACTGGGACTATCTATATTAGATAGACATATTACTACTGTCTCTGTGGACTGGGACGATCTATATTAGATAGACATATTACTACTGTCTCTGTGGACTGGGACGATCTATATTAGATAGACATATTACTACTGTCTCTGTGGACTGGGACAATCTATATTAGATAGACATATTACTACTGTCTCTGTGGACTGGGACGATCTATATTAGATAGACATATTACTACTGTCTCTGTGGACTGGGACTATCTATATTAGATAGGCATATTACTACTGTCTCTGTGGACTGGGACAATCTATATTAGATAGACATATTACTACTGTCTCTGTGGACTGGGACTATCTATATTAGATAGACATATTACTACTGTCTCTGTGGACTGGGACGATCTATATTAGATAGACATATTACTACTGTCTCTGTGGACTGGGACTATCTATATTAGATAGACATATTACTACTGTCTCTGTGGACTGGGATGATCTATATTAGATAGGCATATTCGTTCTACGAAACATATCTGAACAGTGCACCAAGTTTCATCCCTCCCATCAATTCCATTATCTACATATAAGCTGTAGCTGGTCTGCTAACCACCAAAGTGTCTTTTCTCTCTCTTCACCAGACATGGATCTCCCAGACCTCCAAACCAACCAGTGCACTTTTTATTACATTGTCTACAGCTACTGCAATCATCATGTCGTCAAATCTTTTCTTCTGAGAATATGGGCTGGGTGTCATCTGCTGCACAGTTGTGCCACATCTGCTAACACTGCCACCATTCCAAGATGAGAGGTTACAGCTGTGCCTGGATCTGACAGTGTCACTATTTAGGTCCCTCTGCTAAGTTTGTGTGCTGGTCAGGGAGGAACAAGCCGAAACTTCACACACCTTCACAGTGGTGTAACATGTATTTGAGTCTACTTTACTACTTTTCTACTACTTGTGAATTTTAAAATATGTATATTTGAATTCACTACTCAATTACATACATGTACATCAATTTCAATTTATCACACATGTGATTACCCAAATTATGTGTTTAGTTATATTTCTTAAAAATAGGACAAATGTCTACTTTCCATCTTTGGCATGATAAATTCAGTGACATTTTCATGTATTCAACACATTTGCTAAGACAGAATGGAACTAACAAATAGCATGATTTAAATTGTCCTTTACGGATACTTATGAGAGGTGGAGTGACAAAAACAACATAACACACCACCAGAGGTGAACTCATATAGAAAAAGTGAAAATACTTTCGTGGCAAATTGACGAAAGGTTGCAAATTGCAAATAGCACATTTTTGAAAGGCGTGAGTGGCTATAAAACTCTGATTGGTTAAAGTTAATCCATCTGTTTTGTACAAAAGTTTTTCAGATAAGAGATAAGAGGTACATAGAAAACGATTTAACTGAAAAACCATGAACTGGTGCCATCTACAGTTCAGATGACAACACACACGGATGTGTCACAATAAAGGTACTATTATACATAGATATATTAGTATGTGTCTTTTAATTGTAATTTAGAACCTTATAAACATGAACTCATGCTTTAATAGCTCAACTAACTCCTATGAAGCTCCAATGGTACTTTTCGCTTTCTAATTCGGTGCAGATGTGTTCGTTGTAAAATAAACAGTCAGCTAGTGTTTGTTTTGACTCACTCATGGGTTTTCATAATTGCACTTCAGACTTAGTAAGACTTTAGTAAGTACTAAAGGGATTGGAGCTAGGGTGAAGGGACTAAATAGGAATTGGGCCAACTGTTCCCGGGTTCCCGTAACTAGCCTCAGGCCTTGTGGACCCTTTAAAAAAAGAATTTAATTTACAAAAAAAAATATGTAGGCTGTTGAAGCTCTGTTTCAGAAACAAAAATCGCATGTGACACAACGTGCCCCTTTTCAACTTACCCCACCCCACCCGCTATGGTATTTCAAAGTGGGATTCTGGCATATTTAGAATAGAGGGTGGCACTTTACGTTTTTTTCTTCCCAAGTATCAATATGCCCGATTCATTAGAGACGACAGAAGACAGAAGAGTAAGACAGAAGAGTAAGACAGAAGAGAAAGACAGAAGAGTAAGACAGAAGAGAAAGACAGAAGAGAACGTTTGAGTGAAACAACACAATAAACTGCTTGTTCACTTATAATAATAAATAAGAGTAGCAGAAACACATAAGGTGAGATTCGTAATCAGATGATCTGATGATTTTTTTTAAAAGACAACTATTCTATACTTTCTATAAATATTTTCAGCTGACAATGAATACAGAAATGCATTACTTTCCAAACTCACAGCGGTTTTGCTTCTAAAGGTTTATGAAGAATTGGCTCCAAAACTCTGTTGTGGAATTATTTTCATGACTATTAGAACAGTAGTTAAAAAAACAATGCAAAAACATTGGTATAAAAAAGGAAATGTGAATGTTAGCTGTAGACTCCACTTTCAAATGATTTCCAGGGCGTGTCTCCTTCCTGTCACTTTATTGTCCTTGAGTACAGTACAGTGCAACAAAATGCAGTCTACGTCCAACCAGAAGTGCAAAAGAGAAGTGCAAAAATGATATGCAGAGCAGTGAATCAATGAGGCAATGTATGTATTCAGTTCCACAATGCCAAAATGAATAATAGGCTAGTGTGTAGGCAAGAGGTAGCAATGAGGAATATAATAGTAAGCATTGTGTAAATGGCAGATAAAATAGGGTAGCAAGGTTACCGAAGGTTTCAGAATTCAGAAGGTTAATGGCAGTTTGGAAGAAACTGTTCCTAAGCCTGCTGGTGCGGGTGAGTAGAGATCCGTACTGCTTGCCTGATGGCAGGGGGGCAAAATGTTTATGGGTGTGAGGGATCCCTAATCATGCCACACATTCTCCGCAAAATAGTGCTTGTGCTGGATGTCTGATGGCGGGGAACTGGGCGCCAATGATGCGCTGGGCGGTTTTCATCCCCCTCTGCAAGGATTTCTGGTCGGCCACAGAGCAACTGTTGTACTAAACTGTGGCACAGTTGGTTAGAATGCTCTCGACCGTGCAGCGGTAAAAGTTTGCCAGAATGTTGGTAGATAGGTGGGCCATTCTTTTACGGCCTTAAAAAGTCCAGGCGCTGTTGTGCCTGTTTGAGGCTTGTGGCCAGGGGTGTGGTGTTTAGGGACCAGCAGTGGTGGACCGTCAGGGCCAGCAAGGCCTTCTCTGCTGGCCTAAACACTATCAGAATCCCTGGCTTGTAATATATTTTTCCCGTGAATGTGTATTACATTATTCCCAATAGTCTATTCTCATAGCTTTTTTTCTGGGTCGCGCTGCTTCCAGTAGTGTATTTTTATTTTAGAGCTTTTATCCAATCATATTTCAGCCATCATGTGTTGCCACGTCAAATAAATCTGCCTTAAGGCCTTCAGAATCAATCGTGCAGGCGCCTGTAGCTTCAAAATGAATGGCAATGTAACGGTGCTCTTTAACCAATCAGATACTCAATCAGATTAATTCAACCAATCAGATTTCGAGATGGCGACACTGGGGCCATCTAGCAGGCTTAGAATGACGTCAGCCTTTTCACGCCCTTTGATTGGATGGTCAGAACCCGTACTATTTACTACTAGTCAGAGCAAACCGCAAACGGCATCTGTACAATATAAAACATATTAATGTAGCGATTAAATACTGTTTTTTTATTTTACAAACCACAATGGCTGACAGAGGAGAAGACATTAACTCGCAAAGACATTTTCAAAATGGACTTTTCAAGAAAAGGTCCGACAACCCCGAAGTTAGGTAGCCTGTCCCAGCCGGGGAAAGGGTTTACCCGACACTCTCATTACAATAACTACGAGCGGTACCCTTGGCTCACAGCCTCCGAGCCGAGGAACACTGCAAATTGTATTGCTGGGAATGCATGTTATTTACAGTAGATCGATTTGGTGTTTGGAGCCAGCTGGGTTTGCAAACTTGAGTTGTCTAACCAAAGCAGCAGCGAGACACCAAAGCACGGCCGGACATTTACAAGCAACGGTGCTTTTGAAAACTTTTGTGGAAACTCGAGTGGATCTACAGCTCAATAAACAGATGCGCAGGGAAACGGAGCTCCACAACGAATAGGTAATGGCTGCATCGGTGTATGAGATGCCTGTTGTAATGCGTTTCTGTATAATATTGATGGTTTATAGTCGTGGCGTCATAATGTTGGTATTAAGAGGTGGATTAATTCGGGTGGGACACCACTGAAGGCCTAGGTGTGAAATGCACGGCCCGCCACTGGGGACCAGGATAGGTTGTTGGAGATGTGGACACCCAGGAATTTGTAGCTGGCCACTACTCTCATCAATGAGAACCAGGGCATGTATACAGATTTTTGACTGTAATCCACAATCAGTTCTTTGGTTTTCTTGGCATTGATTGCCTGGTTGTTATCGGCACACCAAGCCACAAGTGTGACGACTAGAATGATTAGTCGTCCTCTTTTTGTTCTTTTTTATATTGTACAATATTTATATTCTCACCTGGTCCTCGTCTAGTTGATTACTATTTGTATTTAGTTCGCTCTGTTTCTGGGTTTGGGCGCAGTTCATTATTTCAAGTCACGGTGTTTTAGAGGTGAGTGTGGTTCCTGGCGCTGTATATAATGTTTGTTGTAAGACGCTTTTGTATGCACAACTTTTCATTCCAGTGGCGGCAGTGGGTCAGTGGGTTGAGTCGGTTGTCTATCAATCGGAAGGTTGGTGGTTCGATCCCCGTTTCCTCCTGAAATTGTCGAGGTGTCTGCAGTCTCCTTGCATGGTAGATGCGGTCGTCAGTGAATGAATGGGTGAATGTGGGGCAGGATCTGTAAAGCGCTATATAAAAGTGCAGCATTTACCATTTACAGTGGTTTTGGTTTTTACATTCAGACTTGTTTTATTTTATAATAAACAACCATTGAAAATGATTATTGAGCGCTGCATTTGGCTTTCCTGCACTTCACCCGCACAGTTCTTGACAACAAGGTGCCTGACCTCCTCTGTAGGCTGCCTCCTTGTTGTCTCTGTTCTGACCAACTACTGTGGTGTCATCCGCGAACCTAGACGGTATGACTGTATTGAATGGTTGACTGCATTGTCTGTATATGTTTGTTTATTTGTTTAGATGAAACAAAATGTCAGATAGCGGTCTTCATTCTAATTCCTTTTTTGAATGTATAATTTTTTCTTCAAATTTCAGAGCCCGGTTGGTACATTATGGTCTAGTCTGAACAGTTCTACCTCAGTCTGTTGCCTGTCTGTAGCAGCAGGGAAAAGCCGTGAGGCAGGTAGGATATAGAGGAGAAAAGGTGGGAAAAATACAGGATGAGTGATGGCTGTGAATCAAACACAGATTCACAGCTGAGCTCAGCCAAACACCACTCAAACACCCACACCCACCCCCAGAGGAAGGTTGCCAAGGTCGAAAGGCTCTGAAAACGATTAAAAAGTTGCTACGTAAATATAAAACTAAGTGTAGCTGTTTATGCGTGCCACAAACAATTCCTTCAACCAGACTCAAATCGTTTTTCACTGATAGATGAGCAAAATAGAAATGGGGATTGGTCCTAGAGCACATTTCACAGACCCTCAAATTCATAGGACCACAACTTTTAACCTGAACGTATTACATTGTTTCTGTCTGCATTTAGAGACAGATTTTGTAACCACAAAAAGCCAAGGAGCAAGCTTCAGATACATTGCTCAGGAAGAGAATAGGCCTTCACTGTATGGTTTAATTATAAATGTCATTTGATGTAGCACATATTTAAGATAAACTTCCTGATATTTCTCTACTGCAGACCAGGACAAATGGTGTTGTGGGAAACACTGGGCGGGACATTCAGGCCAACTGAATAGGGCCATAAACCTGTTGCTTTGTGTGGTATCACATTCCTCAGAAGACAGTGCTTTTCTTCAGCAGCCTGGTTACTACACTGTGACAGCACAGATACCACACTCACACATATTTATGGTCTGCCTTCAGAATGTGCCACCCTAGCATCAATGACCAAAATTATGGACAAATGGCACGGCAGCACCAAATGACCTGGGACCAGGGTAGAACTTCATAATCAGGAAGGGAAATAATGAGAGGAGGAAGAGATGACAGGAAGTCCAGACATTCTGTACCGCTGGGCCTTACAAGACGTCTATTTTAAATTATCTACCTAGACAATCATATCGCTTGTTTTAATAGTCACGCATGCACGTGAAGCCGGACGATCGTTTGCAAATCTTCTTCATGACGGTTGTTTATGAGATATTGCACAGCTAACTGGTTGTGAGGAGCAGAGAAGGTGATTCAAGCCCCAGCCTGCTGTTTCCCTCGTCCCCACCATCACTGCCCAGCCACAGACTCAAAGAAGCCCCGTCAGCCTAACAGCAGCTGGGAAAACATTGCAGCATTCCGTGCCATCAAATGGGACCTATTGTATTCATAGGTTGATTTAAACACAGGACAGCTGAAATAAAGTTAAAGGTAAATAAGAACGTATTGGGCAATACCTGCATGTAGGGCTGTCACAGTTATGACATTATTGTGTGAACTCTCTCAGAAGCCAGTCTACCGCCACCTGCGGGCAGGCTTCGGCGGTCGTCCTCATCGGCCTTCTGAGCCACCATCGTAATCTCCTCCCCCTGCACATCTAGTTCAGTCTCGTCATCACTAGACCTGGTGTCCATTATCTCATTAGAGGACTATTTAAGTTCCCTGTGTTTGATCTTGTCTTTGTGTGGGATTGTCGTTGCATTTACTAAGTGCGCCGCGACGCATCGTTGTTGAAAGGACTATAGCGTTTTACGCGCTCTACTGCGTTCATGGCAATTAAATTTGCTGCGCATCATGACATTTCACCACTCACCCAGCGGCGCATATTATTATAGCCTAGTTATCCGTAACAGCTCATTCTATAACAATTATAGAACAATAGGCCCTTGTAAACGTAGAACATTTCTTTTCTCTGTGCAGTTGATGAATTCATCCAAAAAAGTACAAGGATGTTTTCAAAAGTTAATATGAATAGGAAAACATATGCATGGCTCAGTTTTTCGTTTGACAATATGGATGGAAACAAAACAAACTTAAATGTACAACATTAGTACAAATATTTAACACATGCTTGAGTGTTTTCTTTTGTCGATCAGAGTTGATGCAACAAATAGAATAAGCCTACTGAAATTTACAATGTTTAGAAAGGTAGGTAGGTGTAATAAAACTCCCTTATTCAGATTGAAAACACGTGATTTTGGAATGTAAATATTGTGGGGACAAAGGTGTCGTAAAAATAATTTTGCCTTCCTTGTGTGATATTGGTACACCGTTTATACACTGTGTCTCTGTGGTTAATGGCCTCCTGAAACTGGAGCTGCACTACATACAGGTGAACAGACTGGTCCAGGGTCAGTTTTTTGTTACCATACAAATGCATGACAGGAGATTTTCCCTTTTTGGTTCATCACCCCTTAAGTACTAAATAGGCCAAGCTTTCATAAAATTGAACAAAACAAAAACAAATAAACCTATGGAATTGATTCAGGCATATGTGGCTGTTTTTTTTTTTTTGCCAAATCAACCTTAAATAGCACCAAATTGGTTGATGATTGCTTCTATTGATTTTTTAGCTATCAGCATCTAAAATAACTGTCACGGTAGGCTGAAGACACTATGTTTTCACCCCGTGTTTCTGGGTTTTCACCTAAATGAACACATCCCCTGTTCCTGTAAATTTCTCTCGTTATCACTCACACAAGGTCCCAATTACAAATTAGTATTTATATTTAAGTTTGCTCCGCTGTGTTCAGTGTTTCTGTTAATTATTACGTGTCGGACACATAATAATGTCCGCTATGTGTCTGTTAAAGAGCTGGTTGTTTGTATCTAGTAGTGGCTGCTTTAGCGCACTTTATCTTCAATCAGTGTTACGTTTTATTGTTTGTTCGTTTTGGTTCTGGAATAATGTCTGCATTTGGTTCCTAGACAACTTCACCATTGGATTGGGACTGTAAGAGTTTGGATTCCCGATCTCTGCAACAAAGTCATGAGAGGTTAGGTCAACAAGGTTGGCTACACAAGTGCAAAACTAATAATTACATCTTAAGAGTGGGGGGATGGGCTTTCCATGTCTAGGAACTGTTTTGAGAAACACTTATGAGATGCAACTGGACTGTTATGTTATCCAGACCAATGCCACCCCATAATAGTGCTGTTCCCTGGCCCTGTCATTGACCCAGAGCCCAGCCCAACACCAACTTCCTGTTCTAGGAGTTCTTTGATGAGTAATAAAGTGACACGGGTGAAGTAAAATTGACTGGTCAGATCCCTTTCATTTGCCGCTAGACACACCTCAAGCCACAATTAACCAAAGTGTCACAACAAGACATCATGACAGACCTTGGTTGAGGTTGGTGACGTAGGCAGCAACCACAGAGACTTGAACGTCCTGGCTTTTTCTAGCTCAGAACTGAACCAGACATCTCAATCAGCCAATAAACATTACTGAAGTGAATGTACAACAGAGTGGAATTTAAAATGCCCAGATATTATGATTTGCTTTGGATTGTTCTGTAAGCCCTCATAAGGGACGAGCGTTCCAACACTGTTGACCTCTATGCAAGTCATCTGGGTTGATGGACAATATGTTCACTAAGGTCAACCAAAGCCCAGAGGGTTTATTTGTTATTGCTGTACAACCACAGCTTATAAATTCACCCCCAGCACAGTATAGTGAGTATTAGCGTTTTGACAGTTTCGTGGTAGTAGATAAAAAAATATTTTGCTATAACTGCCATTCTAAAAGGGGATTTTCTTAATTTACATGTATCTCCTCGTCTAGCCCTGATATCTGTAATGTAGTGCCACCGGGCCCACCCATTCATTTATCAACAAACAAACCAAATCGTCTAGAGTGTAAGACAGGTAGGATTATGGCAGGTTTGGAGACATTGGGTGCATACAGTTTGATTTACATCTTATGTTGAATGGAAAACATCTATCAAGACCAAAACATCCCACAGGAACAGCTTCTTCCCCATGGCAGTGAGTCTGAGGAATATGCCTCTAGACCCCCACATTCACCCCAACCTCTCCCTCCCATATTACCCACCTCGGACACAATCACCTCTGAGACAAATGACATCCTGTACTATAACTGGACATTTCTCTTATTTTGCACAACCGTATATACAACTAGATATTGCTCTTTTGCACAATTTGACACTTAAACACGGGCATTGCTCTTTCTTTTTCTGCAATCTGCTCACACATCTAGATACTGCTCCTTTGCACTATTCAGATACATATTATATACATTCTACATTTGCCCAGTGCATATGCCAAATAGGCAGGGCCTCTTGACTGGCTGTGTTGTGCGTTTTGCTCTGTTTGCACTGTTTTGTGTACGACTTAAAACGTTTGTTCTAAAGCTGCAGCTAGTGGTCAGAAAAACATCCTTGCGTGTGTGTGTGTGTGTGTGTGCAAACAGACTTGGCGAATAAACCTGATTCTGATCTGTTTGTGTGTTCATTGTCTTCGAGGCCTCTGAAATAAAAGCAGGCTGTAACAACTGGAGCTCGTCAGGTCATTACACCAAATGAGCATTGGTATGAGGATACTGGGTAATGCATGAACCATAGTCCTCTTTTACATTCAGGAACATCCAGTCAGGAAAGAACCATGTGCCAACAGTTGTTATTGCAACATCACTGGGGATGCCACTCTTAACATATACTGTTCAGAAGGGCTAACGAGACAAACATGTCCAACAAACACAACTAAAAGTAATGTAGAACAAAGTGGAATTTGAAATGCCCACATACAGTATTATGATGTGCTTTGTTTGGATTGTTCTGTAAGCCCTCATAAGGGACAAGCGTTCCAACACTGTTGACCTCTTTGAAAGTAATCTGGATTGATGGACAATATGGTCACTGACACTGTCGACCTCAATGCAAGTCATCTGGGTTTATGGACAATATGGTCACTGACACTGTAGCCGTATGAGGAACACAAAGACGGATGAATTCAGGAGCCACAACATGACTGGCATCCGTTTCCCTGAAGACTGCCCTGCTCAATCGTTCCTCTGAAAAGGGAAAGTCTGAGCATACAGTGAATCACTGGCCTGGAGGGACACACACACACACACAAACACACACACACACACAACAATACCAAAGCAGACACCAGATTGATGGGTTGGTGGGTGGGCGGAACATAGTTGCTCTCTGTCTGTTTTATTACAGGTTCACTTTGGACTCAATAATAAAGTCTGGATGTCAGATTTTCAGAAAGGAAACAGTGAACCAGTTCATTCATCTGGGAATAAAAGGGCTTTAGCTTCTGACCTCCCAGTCGTAAAAAAAAACCCAATGGAGAATCTGGGGCCTAATAAAAACGGTGCTTCGGGCTTGAGGCTTTCAGACCTGAAAAGGTTTGAATCTTTAGTTTCCACATCCATGTTTGGACGTATACATTACATATCTGGTCTACCCCTGGAGGAAGAATGCAGTTAATGAATGCTCCATGAGTTTAATTATGTCAATCCTTACCCAATCCCATAACATAAGCTTGTTTTACAACAACATTGTATTTAAATGATCTGTAATTATTGATTAAAATTATAATTTCGATATCTTTTCATTGCTCTATCTTTGAATTTCAGAATACATGCCCCATAACCAACAGATAAATGTTATTGTTCAGATTAACACTCTGTCAAATCGAATGAAAGATAAAGTATTGTCTTATAGGCTAGGCCAGTTGTTTTCAGGGGGCGCCAGGGGGGCCTCAGCAAGTTGGAAGATTTTTAAAAAAAGTTTAAACAGTAAATATCTTTATATTGTTATGAGTATTGTTATGAAATAGCTTTATAATAATTTGTCGCATTATAACACTTACACTTTTAATGCTAATCTTTCCAATTGTATCAAACACTGTATTGTCTACTTATGGGTTCAATAACACATCCTGCAAAAGGGGGGCCTTGGCCAAAACCTGGTGGTATTTGGGGGGCCTTGTCATGGAAAAGTTTGGGAACCCCTGGGCTAGGCGACTAAAATGCTGAGCTTTATGTTCAAGCACAACGAATGTGCTATTGGCACTGAGGTTGGAATATTTTAGATTGTATAAAGGTTCCTGAGACAAGTCCAGACACACATATGCACAACCACCAAACGTCCTTCCTCTCTCGAGTGATGGATCGAATATTACTGTAACAACAGCTGAATAAATAAAATAAAAAGAAATAAACCCGCTACAACCAAGTTCATAACAGGGATATCCAAGATAACTGAGATATACAAGAAACGGAGATATCCAAGATAACTACAAAAAAACGCACAACAGTGTCCCATAGGTAAATTAACGCAGATACGTCACGTGATCCACTCCCAAGACAATAAACTCACTTTTCGCTTTTAATTGTTCGTAAAAGTCACAGATAGGGTTAAAGAATCGCAACGTTTTCGAATAGGACAGAGAGGACAGATTTACCTGTGTTTTGCGACTCTGTTAGTGTGCCAACGACTAGGAGTATACCGATGCAGGTATGCAGACTCAACCAGCTGTCAAGACGAGGCATGCTTCACTGCAAATTATTTCCAAAAGTGCTGTGCAAATTTTTAAAACGCAAAAAGCAAAAAGTTTTCTGCAGGTTTGTGCATCTCCGTATCAATTCTATATTACCGGCATTGGATAAACTGTGTGGCAAAGGCTATAGTGTTCAACCTGCGCACCTTGACTACCAACACAGAATAGCGGGTAGATGTACATGTAAAGGATTCCGTCATAAACTGTAACAAATGTGCTACCAACTGTGGGAATCATGATCGATTCGATCCCTGTGAACGACTCTTTTTAGTGAACTGGGAGTACTGCACTTGAAGACTAGTTCAAGTGAATCGCTTTTGCGCAAGAGGAAATCACAGATATTTAGGCTGCTGAAGGGCTGTAAAAATAAAAACCCTTTCATCACCGATGCTTAACAGTAGTCAGATGTCACAACGCCTGGAATAACATTCATTTCAAGAATTATTATAAAAGCAAACATTTAAGTTATTCGTCGAATCCGACATGTCTTTCAGAGCCGAACTGTTTCTAAGATTAATTAGATCCAATAAAAAAAACGTTTTTATTAAATCACTACACAAATGAACTGGTATCCGATGTCGAACATATCCGATCCGAAAATATGACAGACATGAGGTTTAATCTAAATTGTTCTATATTGTGTTCTAAAAAAATCAGTGTTCGATATATAAACGAATAATAACAGAATGCTCGCACACTGATTTAGCCAACTTTTTATTGCCGTTGTTCATTGCCACCCACTACATCTGCCTTTGAAATGTTATTCTGTAGACTGAATAATTAATATTAACATAATTTATCTGTTCAATGCTTGAAACATTAAACTCACTGCTATAACAGTTTTCCGTAAGGTGCCATCATGCGACAGAATGCATTTGTGTCCAACCTCCTGATTCCATGAATCGGTGATTCAATAAAGATCCTGATCATTTAAAAAGAACTGCACGGAAAGATTCAATTCACTGCTGCGATTCGGAATTCCCATCACTAAACCGACCCGCCTTTCAAAGCGTCATCTGAACGTCAGTGATTGATAGGTCCAATCTGAATGGCATGCAAATCAGGGGTAAATAACATTTGGGCCCATTTTTGATTGTTGATGTTACGTACCTCCTATAGTGAGGAAAACCTGCTGTGTTTGTGCTGGAGAAGAGACCTTGCAAACCAGCCTGCTTTAGCCCATAGAGAAAATAAGATATTGGATTGAACTTGTCTACATGACAAATCATCCCGGCAATGTTTTGTAATTTGATTTCTTGCACTATATCAATAAAAGTGTTTAAATGATATGAGATGCGTTTAACAGTTTAAAACGTACGTTTATTTTAGTGCAAATAGTTGGCATTTTTGCAGTCTTATGAAATTTATTTACACAAAATAGTTTTTGATGGTGTTGTTTTCCTTCAATCAGATGCTGTACCTTTCTTTTCTCCCTTTGTAAAAAAAATAGGATGCAGTTAAATTTATACTATCAGCATATATAGTTTGCTTATACATGTCTTGTGTTCAGACATGTTGGTGCGGTAGCACCTGACCTAAACCCTGCATTCCGTACAGAGGACTGTAAAAACTGCTGATCATAGACAGTGAGTCTTATTGCTGATCATAGACAGTGAGTCTTATTGCTGATCATAGACAGTGAGTCTAATTGCTGATCATAGACAGTGAGTCTAATTGCTGATCATAGACAGTGAGTCTTATTGCTGATCATAGACAGTGAGTCTTATTGCTGATCATAGAAAGTGAGTCTTATTGCTGATCATAGACAGTGAGTCTTATTGCTGATCATAGAAAGTGAGTCTTATTGCTGATCATAGACAGTGAGTCTTATTGCTGATCATAGACAGTGAGTCTTATTGCTGATCATAGACAGTGAGTCTAATTGCTGATCATAGACAGTGAGTCTAATTGCTGATCATAGACAGTGAGTCTTATTGCTGATCATAGACAGTGAGTCTTATTGCTGATCATAGAAAGTGAGTCTCATTGATGATCATAGACAGTGAGTCTTATTGCTGATCATAGACAGTGAGTCTTATTGCTGATCATAGACAGTGAGTCTTATTGCTGATCATAGACAGTGAATCTTATTGCTGATCATAGACAGTGAGTCTAATTGCTGATCATAGACAGTGAGTCTAATTGCTGATCATAGACAGTGAGTCTTATTGCTGATTATAGACAGTGAGTCTTATTGCTGATCATAGACAGTGAGTCTCATTGATGATCATAGACAGTGAGTCTTATTGCTGATCATAGACAGTGAGTCTTATTGCTGATCATAGACAGTGAGTCTTATTGCTGATCATAGACAGTGAATCTTATTGCTGATCATAGACAGTGAGTCTAATTGCTGATCATAGACAGTGAGTCTAATTGCTGATCATAGACAGTGAGTCTTATTGCTGATTATAGACAGTGAGTCTTATTGCTGATCATAGACAGTGAGTCTCATTGATGATCATAGACAGTGAGTCTTATTGCTGATCATAGACAGTGAGTCTTATTGCTGATTATAGACAGTGAGTCTTATTGCTGATCATAGACAGTGAGTCTTATTGCTGATCATAGACAGTGAGTCTTATTGCTGATTATAGACAGTGAGTCATATTGCCGATCATAGACAGTGAGTCTTATTGCCGATCATAGACAGTGAGTCTTATTGCCGATCATAGACAGTGAGTCTTATTGCCGATTGATCAAATACTTTCTTCCTCCACTGTATATGATGAGGACATATTTTGTTAATGTGTGCCCGTATTTATTATTATGTTTGTTTTATTGTATTGAGGTTGAGTAGATCAGCTACAATCTTAGTGTCGTGTGGTCAGATCTGCTGACCAATAAGTCAGGGATGATGTTTCTTTGCCAGTAGAGGGCAACCTAACAGATGGATTGGCTGTGCTGCTAAAATCATTTGAAGAAAAAAGGTTCCTGGGGCGCATCTTGTCGGGGTTCTTCAAATTGAATCTGTTCAATGAAGCCTTTTACAAACCTCAAGTTTTTGGAGATTTTTTTAAAGAAACCCTTATAAATGGTTTCTTAAATAACTTTTTAAATACAATATTGGGGTGCATTTTTAGAGGGCATGATATATCGAATTGTTCTTTGAGGAGAAAAAAAAAAATAAATACTGTAAGGAACCCCTTAACATTTCCTCTAAGAATATTTATTTAGTCTAAAATAATAGAATTGTTGACCAAACCAAAGGGGAAGTATAGGACCCAAAAATCTGACTGACAAATACTTTTACTGCCCTCACAGAGTGGGTGCTGTGGTTGGTAACTGTTCAGGAATTGCAAAACTCAGCCAATTTTCCTGTCATTTGTATGGTAAAACAAGCCATGGAATCTTGGCACCTCCACTAAGAGTCAAGGTCATGTAATCTAAAGCCGATGCCAGGACATGTCTGACATCTCTGAAAGACAAAACCATGTACAATGACATGGAGGAATCTGTTCATTTGACACGACTAGTTTACTCCTGTGGTGGGTCCATTCACTCGTGCCTATAGGGAGCTATATATAGGTGGCGTCGGAATCTCGAAATCCTGCGCTCCTCATTTCGACATCAATCTTGTCCACACATGTAGACAGACAGATCCACACGGCTTTCATTTGGCTTTCACCCAACTGCTCGGCTAGGTACCCTGCAGGTGTGATTCTAGTCTTTGTGTTCCGAGAGCCTTCATTTCATATTCAGATTCCAGCCACTTTCCACCACAGCATTGCCTGTCAAAGCATGAAAGTTGTGTTTACAGTAGTGTGTTTCTAGTTCTTGTCTTTTGAGCTATTGACGTGTTGTCAATGAAATCTGAGTGACTGTGGAAAGATTTCACAACAGGAGACATGTTTCGTAGTAGTCTAGAAGAGTATAGTTAATATTACTATGTATGTGAAGAGACGGTCCTATGTGTCTTCTTAGTGTTGTTAAATCTAGCTGTCAGTTGTAGGACACAGAATGTCAGTGACTTTTTAAAATGTGAAAATCTGCTTCTGCATCTGCGACCCAGAAGAAATAACAAAAAACTAGTTTGTACTTTAAAATTTTCAATATTAACTTGTGACCATGTTGCAGAAGCCTTTTGACAAATGGACATACATTCTCCTCCGGAATTATAGTCAAACATGGAATTCGATCTACCAATAAAAGAGTTAATTTAAATCCTGCTGTTGACTAAAGATGAAGGACTCACCATGATTGGCCTGTAAACAGATTGACCCTCACATGTTGCTGTTTGATATTAATACAGTGTTCCGGGAACAATTTGACAGTCCTGTTAACCAAGCAACTGGTTAGAGGTGAATATCATTGGGCTTGCGCCCATCACCAAGACATATTATTTTAAATAAAAACAAACCGTAAACAGCGACAAAAACCTATATGCGGTACAAATGAAATCAAATTGCGCATTCACGACTTATAACAATTTGTCACGAATTGGTAGACGGACACAAGTGCAGGGCGAAAGAAGGACATTTGTTAAATAAAAAATTAATATAACTGAAAAAAACACAAGACAAGACATAGTCAAACGTAACGTTGGTAAAAAACACACAAAGACCGACACAGAAAGAGAGAGGGCGTTGTATTTCATGGGCAGGCCATCCTGCATCAAAAAAAGCGTCACATAATTAGACAAACAATACGTTACACTAACATTCACCCACGACATCAATCATGGCATATAAACAATAACCAACATCGTGCACCTAGACCCAGTGAATTAAATAACAAACATAATCTATCATGCCCAGAACAATGGACCCAAGCGCAAACACAGAGGAGGAGACAAGGTAATTGAACAGTAAATGTTTATTAAAGGAGCAATCCAGAATCTTAGTGATGGGCAGGCATAGGTTGGTACACAGTGGTCAGATGGCTAGAGGTAGAAAAGACTAGGCAGGCTTGTGGTCGTGGTTGGCAAGGTTCGGTACACAGTGGTCAGATGGCTGGAGGGACAGAGGGTTAGACTGGCTCATGTTCGAAGGACTAAGAATTGAGACACATATATAATGTAGTATATCCTCTATATCATTTTTTTTGCAAGCTTTTCCCTTCAGATTTATTATTGGTAATAGGACAATCCCATTATTTATTATATTGTTTATAAGTCTGAAACTTTAAGCAATAAGGCCTGAGGCCTGCCAAGTCTTTCACTTTAATCAATAAATACGCCAGAGGGCTGTCAAGTCTGTCACTTTAATAATTATGGCCAGAGGGCTACAGTATATGTGACTAAAAGTTATTTTTTGAAATTATTTGTGAATCTAAGACTTAGGAAACCCTATAGAAGAGGAAACAAGCCTGACTAGCTCTTAATCTTAGTAACCCAGGTTTAGACATTTAGACGATGACCTATGGGCTCAACGTGCAGAGAGTTATCTGGTGTGTCACTCAACAACAGTCATCTTAATGAAAATGGTGGAGTGAACCCAGAAGCTATGTGACCTGCTGAAGGTCATCTGCCTTGAGTCAGGATGAATGGTGCAGCGAGCGAGGCAGCGGCGGACATGTCAACGCCATAAACTGTCATAACGGATCCTGTCAATCACCATACAAGCATTATGGCTTCTTCAGCATGGCGGGACAGGAAAACGAAAGTGCCATTGTTTCCTGCTGGCGTATCTCTGTGTCATGTTTCATGGATCTATTCTCAGTGCATTAGACAGGTATTTAACGTCCTCAGGCTGTGACCTCATTTCTATTAATTCTGTTTCCATGAACAAAACAGTTTGTATTGAGTGTCTGTGATGCAGACGTCACTGTCCCTGGTGGACACTGGTCGTATTGACAAGCAATTCTGCAAAGGTAGAAATGTGGTCTGACCAATAACACTCCAAAAAGCACCCTGTTATCTCGGCCTGCTACCCTCAGAGAGGCTGTGGGCCTGGGTAACTGGGGGGCTGGGGTGATGGGGAACTTGGGGACTGGGGAACAGGGAAAGTGGGGAACTGGGGGGCTGGGGAACTTGGGGACTGGGTTGGGTTGCTACTAGAACTCACTATCACAGCGACTAACAGAGTTGCAAGGCTGTTAGCAGAGCATTGTTTTCACTTTTTTGTTCATTGTTAAAACCATGTGTAGGCTAGAGTCCCTGATGTTATGGGGTCAGAGTTTGACCAGGTAACTGTGGCCTTCTCTGTCGGCCTTCGCTTGTCGAGATTTAGCAGACAATCTCTTGTGAGCTGAGGGATCCATCAGAGAGCAACACATATATTTATATTTAGCTCCTATTGCACCAGTGAATGGAGGGCCAAGACTTATCTGACAGACTGTCATTGAAACCTGTGGTATTTTTAGAGCCGGCTAGCAGTGGCCAGGCTGCAGCTGCCCATGAGTTTAACGGTTGTCCCTCTTCCCTTCTCTTGCTCTCTACCTCTGTGTCAATGACACAGTGGTTGTGTTGACTCATAGAACAGGCACCCATGTGGTCATTCATCAGGAGCTCCAGAAGACGACATCAGGGCTAAACTGCGTGGGTGGTTGTATGGACCAGGATATTGCCGTTTGTCAACCAGCTTCTAGTTAAGCCAGGACATCTCCGGAGAAACCGAAGTCTCTTTTTCAAGACGTCCGAGACATTCTTGTTGAAGTGAACGAGCGAGACGAGACACTTTAGAGCCAGAAGTGAAGCATCTCAATCCTCTACTGGACAGAGCAGACAACATAGCCATTTTATGGAGCGCTGCTCTGCACTTCCACCTGTGTACACGCTTGTTCTAATCAAAGGGGGCAGATCTTTTTAACCCAAAGGTGGAAACACTGTATGTGGTGGTCTTTATAGCCAATGTGGAATAGAGGAAGCGACACCCTGGAATCACTGGTAGGTTTCTGATTCAAAGTTTTCAATTCTCCGTTTTTTTAAATGAGTACTGGTTTTGATTTAATTGCAACTAGATTTTGAGGACTTACTTAATATTAATCACATTTCAAAATAGCTCCAAGGACGGTACAAACCTAATATCTGGGAGAACACATATCAAGATAATACACAATACCATTTTAAAGGGTTAGCTAAACCTGCTAAAGCTCCACTAGTAAGGAAACAATGACATACTATTTTGGGCACGTCCTCTTATCCTTAAACCAATCCCTCTGGGCAATTCGGTCCTGTGAATGTCTCACTAGATAGCACACTAGCAGCTCCAAGAATACCACAATGAAGCATAGTTGTTCTACAGATTTTTCTTGAGTCCTTATCTTTGAGTATTGACCATGTTTCTAATTGGATTTGGTGATATCTGACACAAGACCTCCATGCTGAGTGCGTGTCTTATTTTAGACAGACTACTTGAAATACTTTCCCGACTGAGCTACAGCACCAGCTGGGAGGGCTTGGGACTGTTCTGACTGAATTAGTGGCTACTATCAGTGCAAAGCTCCACTTCCTCTCAGAGATATGATCAAAGTGTGTTTTACTGGGTGATCTGTGCGCTGCAGCGTAGAGGATGACTCGATGGTGAACACCCCCAACACACTGAGAAAGCCTTTAATATCCTCCTGTTATATACACTGATGAGCCAAAATATTATGAACTCCCACAGGTAAAACTGATAATGCTGATCATCTCTTAACAAGGGCCATGGTATAGGTAGATTAAATGTCATGGTCTGGGTAGATTAAATGGTATGGTCTGGGTAGATTAAATGGTATGGTCTGGGTAGATTAAATGGTATGGTCTGGGTGGATTAAATGGTATGGTCTGGGTAGATTAAATGGTATGGTCTGGGTAGATTAAATGGTATGGTCTGGGTGGATTAAATGGTATGGTCTGGGTAGATTAAATGGTATGGTCTGGGTAGATTAAATGGTATGGTCTGGGTAGATTAAATGGTATGGTCTTGGTAGATTAAATGGTATGGTCTTGGTAGATTAAATGGTATGGTCTGGGTAGATTAAATGTCATGGTCTGGGTAGATTAAATGGTATGGTCTGGGTAGATTAGATGTCATGGTCTGGGTAGATTAAATGGTATGGTCTGGGTAGATTAAATGGTATGGTCTGGGTAGATTAAATGGTATGGTCTGGGTGGATTAAATGGTATGGTCTGGGTAGATTAAATGGTATGGTCTGGGTAGATTAAATGGTATGGTCTGGGTGGATTAAATGGTATGGTCTGGGTAGATTAAATGGTATGGTCTGGGTAGATTAAATGGTATGGTCTGGGTAGATTAAATGGTATGGTCTTGGTAGATTAAATGGTATGGTCTTGGTAGATTAAATGGTATGGTCTGGGTAGATTAAATGTCATGGTCTGGGTAGATTAAATGGTATGGTCTGGGTAGATTAAATGGTATGGTCTGGGTAGATTAAATGGTATGGTCTGGGTAGATTAAATGGTATGGTCTGGGTAGATTAAATGGTATGGTCTGGGTAGATTAAATGGTATGGTCTGGGTAGATTAAATGGTATGGTCTGGGTAGATTAAATGGTATGGTCTGGGTAGATTAAATGGTTGGTTTGGGTAGATTAAATGGTATGGTCTGGGTAGATTAAATGGTTGGTGTGCGTGTATTCAATGGTATGGTATGAGCTGGACAGGCACATTTACCGTAGCGATTTATTTGGGTAATATTTTAATTTGTAAATATGATTCATAGAACTCTAATAAATACATCAAATCGTCCACTAGGTGAGTACCATTCTAAATGTAATGCTTCATTACTAGACCTTTCCAACCGGGTGTTTGTCTAAGCCCTTTGTGACAACTGCTGATGTAAATACCTCAACAAGAAATGCATTTGTCTGACTGACCTATCCAAAGTAATATGCTAACTGTATTATTTCTGGGTTAACTTCTCTTCAGATTGGTATGTAGACACAACCACTTGAGATCATCAACAAGAAATTCCTTATCCAGGCCGTGTTTGTTTTGCCATCAGACTGCAGATCTGGCCTGGGTAAGACAACATGGACATATTCGGCGGTGCCCCTCGCGTTCTAGGCTACTCGCGCCCCGTGGTGGCACAGTGTGGGGATGATGCCACCCTGCAGTGCAAGATCGGAGGAGACCCCCGGCCAGAGGTGCTCTGGGAGAAGAAGAACGTAGAGATCCTGTCGGAGGGTCGCTACCGGCTGTCAGAAGAGGGCAAGGCCTACTTTCTACACATCACTGGGGTGAGGCTGGAGGACGCGGGCCAGTACATCTGCAAGGCCAGTAACAGCGTCGGAGAGACCTGCGCCCCAGCCGCCCTAAAGGTAGAGAGTCAAGGGCAACAGGAGATGCAGGAACACACTACAGGGCTTAATGGGGTTACGGAGACCGGGCTGGTAAATGGAGAGTCAGGACAGAACGGAGAATGTAGAAAGCAACGTAGCAGTGAATCAGGAGGCCAAAACCAGAATGGAGAAAATAGGCTCGTTGAAAACAGAGCGGTGGGAATGCAGAACAGAGTGGTAGAACAACAGAACGGAGCGGTGGAACAACAGAACGGAGTGGTGGAACAACAGAACGGAGCAGAAGAACAAAAGGACCGAGCGATTGAACCAAACAACAAAGCGTTCAGTGAGCGCCAGGTAAAGCTGCCACCCTGCAATGAGGAGCCCATCCTGCCGGATGACAGACCTCGCTTCCTCATCAAGCCTCTCTCCCTGAGGGTGGACCGCGGCGAAGACGCAGCCTTCTCCTGCAAGCTGTCCGGGAACCCGCTACCCCAAGTGACATGGGAGAAAGACGGCAAGAAACTGGGCGACATCTTCGAGAGCGCCCACTTCAACATCAACAGCCAGGACGGAGGCTGGTTCCAGCTGAGGATCTTCCGGACTCGGCTACCCGACGGGGGCGTGTACACTTGCAGGGCCCATAACGTCCACGGTTCGGCGCTGGCCGGTGCAGTATTGCTTGTGGAGCCCGTCCCAGAAAGGCAGGAGATTGGGGCGTCTAAGTCGAACGGGCACGGCAACAGCCAGGCTTCGCCTCGCAGTACGAGACACAGGGCGGCCAGGCACGCTTCGTCGAGACAGCCGGACGAGCCTAGTCTGAACTCGTCCAAGGTGAAGAAGTTCGCCGTGTCGGAAGGGAAGCACGCAAAGTTTCGCTGCTTCGTGACGGGGAAACCCAAACCGGAGATCATCTGGAAGAAAGACGGGGTTCCCCTAGAGGCTGGGAGGCGTCACCTCCTGTTCGAGGACAGAGAAGGTTATTATACACTCAAGGTGATGTACTGTAAACAGCAGGACACGGGTCTCTACGTGTGCACTGCTTCCAACACTCTGGGACACACTCTCAGCGCTGTTCACCTGACCGTCAAAGGTAGGTACTGGATCAGAACTAGCTCTTCCCATGATGTTTTTTCTCTTATTCTTCCGTTCTACCGCACGACTTTTTCTAATCCTCTTGCAATCAGCACAATAATCAACTATCAGGATTGATTGCAATAATGAAAGCCTCCTCTCATCCGTCAAATTTATCAGACAAATAATTGTCGGTGGGCGGTTCGTCATGCTATTCAGGTACAATTAATTTTCCCTTATAGAGATCACCTACAGATTGAGTTTGAGTTGGCAGCTGTCACAACAAATGGCTCAATATACAGAACATTAGACTGTGGAGTGGCGATGCTAATGACGATAACATTTGAGTCACTCACGGTAATTGCGATCTTTATATATTAATCCCAGGGAGGTCTCACCATAACACACATGTGGACTCTGCTGGCTTAGTCTGTTAAATGGTATTAGTCAGTTTAACCATTCACATTCCTTATCTAACCTGTTGTTAATATAGAACAATAAAGTGATATGACATCACACCTGTGGTACATGGTCTCGCATACCATTGTTTTCATACCATCAATTTTACGGTTTTGAGCTATTTGCTTTATCATTAAGCAATGAGGCACGAGGGATCACGGTATGTTCTGGAGACCTTAGCCGTAGTTAATTTGCCACATACTAACATTTTACGAGGTACCATATTGCTATTATGAACGGGTTATTAACAAAACCTCTATAAGCCAATCAGCATTCAGGGTTTAAGCAACCAGGTCATAATGCTCATTTTGATTAGCGTTGATTCTTGCAACCCTAGACTCCTCCGTGTCACCTCCCCCCTCCCCTCCCTACCTCCTGCATGCCACCCTGCTTTTGACCCCACGGGGGTTATCTTTAGATGCTGAATCATGTTGTGTATGTCTCCTGTGACAACTACTCAGAGCCAAAGTCACAGCAAGTCAGAAGATTAGAATAATATCGAAATGTGTCAGAATATTAAATTGATCACCACACAAGTCCCATTATATACAGTAGCTCAGGAAAAGTCTTGTGCCTCAACTCGAGGAATGGAATGATTGTGAATGTCCCTAGCCAGCTCCACAGACATAACGCAGAGGTATTCCAGGCTGAATGCGAACAAACCATTTCACAAGCGGCTCACCACCTCCTTCCCCGACACCCTGTGCAGAACCGTCGGTGCGTTTCAAGCGTTCGCTGCAGGACGTGGAGGTAAGAGAGGGAGGCACGGCTGTGTTAGAGTGCGAGGTGCCCCACGACGGCATCCCCGCTGCCTGGTACCTGGAGGACCAGAGACTGCAGCCGGGGGGGAAGTACGGCATAGAGCAGAAAGGCACGAGACGCAGGCTCACCATCGCGGACGTAGGAGCAGACGACGACGGGGTCTACCTGTGTGAGATGCCGGACGGAGGGAAAAGTATCGCGGAGCTAGCCGTCAAAGGTGGGTCTTACGTCACAAACAACACGATCGTAGCGCATCGTTCATTCATGTGTTCCATTGATGCAAAATATTGAAACGATGCTAAAGAAACACCATGGATTTGCAACCGTACAGTACGGGACAATCTATCTCTATTTCGTCCCTAGGAACAATTGTTAAAAAGCTACCACGCAAAATCGATGTGTTAGAAGGTGAGAATGCAGCGTTCTGCGTGGAGGTGGACGAGGATGACATGGACGTCCACTGGTTCAAGGACGGTCAGAAGCTACGTGAGAGCCACCAGACCATACTCAAGTCATTCGGTAAAACCCACATCCTGGTCTTCGTCAACGTCGCCCACGCGGACAGCGGGGTCGTGACCTTCGTGGTGGGAAGGTCCAAGACCTCATCACGGCTCAGAGTCAAAGGTGAAGTAGCGCCAATAAGACTCGCAGATGAACGCATAAAACCCAGCTATTGTGGGTACCTGCAAGAGACACATCAACTAGCTGTCTAAAGTATTTGTGGGTACCTGCAAGAGACACATCAACTAGCTGTCTAAAGTATTTGTGGGTACCTGCAAGAGACACATCAACTAGCTGTCTAAAGTATTTGTGGGTACCTGCAAGAGACACATCAACTAGCTGTCTAAAGTATTTGTGGGTACCTGCAAGAGACACATCAACTAGCTGTCTAAAGTATTTGTGGGTACCTGCAAGAGACACATCAACTAGCTGTCTAAAGTATTTGTGGGTACCTGCAAGAGACACATCAACTAGCTGTCTAAAGTATTTGTGGGTACCTGCAAGAGACACATCAACTAGCTGTCTAAAGTATTTGTGGGTACCTGCAAGAGACACATCAACTAGCTGTCTAAAGTATTTGTGGGTACCTGCAAGAGACACATCAACTAGCTGTCTAAAGTATTTGTGGGTACCTGCAAGAGACACATCAACTAGCTGTCTAAAGTATTTGTGGGTACCTGCAAGAGACACATCAACTAGCTGTCTAAAGTATTTGTGGGTACCTGCAAGAGACACATCAACTAGCTGTCTAAAGTATTTGTGGGTACCTGCAAGAGACACATCAACTAGCTGTCTAAAGTATTTGTGGGTACCTGCAAGAGACACATCAACTAGCTGTCTAAAGTATTTGTGGGTACCTGCAAGAGACACATCAACTAGCTGTCTAAAGTATTTGTGGGTACCTGCAAGAGACACATCAACTAGCTGTCTAAAGTATTTGTGGGTACCTGCAAGAGACACATCAACTAGCTGTCTAAAGTATTTGTGGGTACCTGCAAGAGACACATCAACTAGCTGTCTAAAGTATTTGTGGGTACCTGCAAGAGACACATCAACTAGCTGTCTAAAGTATTTGTGGGTACCTGCAAGAGACACATCAACTAGCTGTCTAAAGTATTATGTCTATGTTATTGTCATAAATGATTTACATTCCTCCTGTCTCTGGTACTGTTCAGCTGCCAGGCACTGCCCTCCTGCCTGTCCAATGGGAGTGAAGATGGACCTGGACAGGCCAAACAGTGTGATCCTCTCCTGGGAGCCGACCCCTGCCAGCCAGACCACCACACGCTCCGTCTACGTCCTGGAGATCCAGGAGGTGGGCTCCCAGGAGTGGGTGAGGTGCCAGACCTCCGACACAAGCGCCACCACAGAGGTCATGGGCGACAGCGTGGCCTGCGAGGGGAATTATCGATTCCGCGTCTGCTGCGTCAATAAGTACGGTCGTAGTGGACATGTGGAGTTCCCCAAAGCCGTTCATCTTGGTGAGTCCGTCCTCGATCCGAACGACTTTTCTCTTTCAACAGTAGGAAAAACTTGACAGGAAAGCATATTCATACAGAATCAATCAATCAATCAAATGTATTTATAAAGCCCTTTTTACAACAAAAGTTGTAAAAAGGGCTTTTACAATCACCCAGCCTGAATCCGACAGAGCAAACATCAACAAGTTGAACAAGTTGATACACGGCGGCTAGGAAAAACTCCCTGAAAGTCAGATTTAGGAAGAAACCTAGAGAGGAGCCAGGCTCTGAGGGATCACCAGTCCTCTTCTGGCTGGGCTGGGTCAGTTTATGACAGTACAACAAGCGAGGTGTGAAAAACTGAGAAAGCAAAATAGTCCGGGATGTCCAGGAGGGATGTTGGATTTGATAGGACTTGGAGGAAGAAGCTCCGGTTGCATCAGCTGTTCCGTCAGCCGCACAGTCAGGGGCCCCAGGGAGGATCCAGCATATGCTCCAAGCTGGAGCGGTCCCCCTGACAGAAGTGGACACAAACACAGGGAAAGGTTGGACACTAGTTCCCGGCACAATAGTATACCGAACATAATACTTTAAAATGAGACAGGGGGGTTAGTGAGACAATGGCATACAGAAGCATTTATTATTTACTTAACTTTACCATAGGATAGTTTAAAAGACATATTTTATATCAATATTTAGACATATAAAATGTGTACAGTTCTATGTTAATCTTAACCAAAGCAGGAGATTTCAAAGCTCAGTATATTATCTCACGCCTCACCCAGTACCAGGTCCCAAGATCAAGACACCTCTCAGAGGCTGCGAGGTGACAGAGGAGGAGGACGCCCAGTTCTCCATCGATCTGTCAGTGACGGTAACGGGCACCTGGTTCCTGAACAGTACCCAGCTCCAGGACAACCGACGCTATTCTATCCAACAAGCCGAGACAAAGCACTCCCTGGTTGTCCGTGGTGTCAGGATAGAAGACAACGGAGCAGAAGTGACATTTATTGCTAACGGTGTCAGAGACTCGGCAGTTCTCAAGGTCCAGAGTAGGTTTCTGAGAACGGTGGATTGTACATGACATGATTATTGCATCAGGCAGTAGACTACCTGTATTGTATGTTTCTAAAGTATTGTATTGACTGCATGAACTGTATATTCTTTAGCTGCTGTGATGAAGTTCAGTCCTCTGTCAGAGTCGGACTGTAACAAGAAGGTGGAGTCTGGCGTTCCTGTGGTGTTGTACTGCGAGGTGTCCCGCCCCTCAGCCTCGGTAGGCTGGTTTAAAGACGGGCTGAAGCTACAGGTGACGGATGGCCTCAACATCCAATCAGATGGCAACATGAGGAGGATTGTTATCCAATCTGCTGAGGTGACCGACTCAGGCGTTTACACGTGCGAGACGTCGGATGATGTCATCAAATTCAACGTGAAGGTCGAAGGTGAGTTGATGTGTGTCATGCCGGTTTGACATGTAGATCATTTCCATGCACTGACAACAAGAAATGTTCAATTTGTAAATTCCATAATGGAGTTTCTGTCTTGGTCAGTAATTTGCTATAGAAATCATCTGACAGGTTATTGCTCTGTCCTTTGAATTCGTCCACTCCTTTTTTTCAGACTGCTCATAAAGAAACATCTGAAAAACACGCTATAGTTTTTAATATAACATTCGGCAACACAATTAACCCAGTAAGCCTTCACATTCAAACTAGAAGGCAACCCATTCCATGATCATCCAGATAGAACATCTCCCCCCTCTTCCCTTTAAGGTCCCCCGGTGCAATTCAGTGACATCCCCGAGGAGGAGCTCCAGAAAGCTGCCACAGAGCTTGACCCTGTGGTGCTCACCTGCAATGTCTCGAGAGAGGATGCCAACACTACCTGGTACACCACTCACACACGCATCGCAAAAGAGAAAACAAATGTATTATATTTGCAAATGTTTCGTAAACGGCGGGTGTGGACTGCTAGGGAAATCCTTGCTTCCATTTTACAAAATGCAGTTAATAAGAGAAAGACATGGGAACGGGCAATACAAATGAATTTTCTCCAGGTATAAAGATGGGCTAGAGGTCCACGCCAGCGACAATATTACAATCCAGACAGAAGGCACCTTGAGGAGATTGATTATCCGCTGTGCTGAGTCTTCAGATGCAGGAACCTATCGATGTCAATCTGGAGACAATGGCCTCTCATTCACAGTCAACATCAAAGGTATTTACTGAGCGCTACCCGATACGTTCAAATGTCAGTTAGCCGATACGTTCACATGTCAGGTAGCCGATACGTTCACATGTCAGGTAGCCGATACGTTCAGATGTCAGGTAGCCGATACGTTTAAATGTCAGGTAGCCGATACGTTCAAATGTCAGGTAGCCGATACGTTCACATGTCAGGTAGCCGATACGTTCACATGTCAGGTAGCCGATACGTTCAGATGTCAGGTAGCCGATACGTTCAAATGTCAGCTAGCCGATACGTTCACATGTCAGGTAGCCGATACGTTTAAATGTCAGCTAGCCGATACGTTCACATGTCAGGTAGCCGATACGTTCACATGTCAGGTAGCCGATACGTTCACATTTCATTTTACCGATATGTTCACATGTCAGGTAGCCGATACGTTCACATGTCAGGTAGCCGATACGTTTACATGTCAGGTAGCCGATACGTTCAAATGTCAGGTAGCCGATACGTTCACATGTCAGGTAGCCGATACGTTCACATGTCAGGTAGCCGATACGTTCAGATGTCAGGTAGCCGATACATTCAAATGTCAGCTAGCCGATACGTTCACATGTCAGGTAGCCGATACGTTCAAATTTCAGCTAGCCGATACGTTCAAATGTCAGGTAGCCGATACGTTCAAATGTCCGGTAGTCGATACGTTCACATTTCAGGTAGCCGATACGTTCACATTTCATTTTACCGATACGTTCACATGTCAGCTAGCCGATACGTTCACATGTCAGGTAGCCGATACGTTCACATTTCAGGTAGCCGATACGTTCACATGTCATTTAACCGATACGTTCACATGTCATTTAGCCGATACGTTCACATGTCATTTAGCCGATACGTTCAGATGTCAGGTAGCCGATACGTTCACATGTCAGGTAGCCGATACGTTCAGATGTCAGGTAGCCGATACGTTCAAATGTCAGCTAGCCGATACGTTCACATGTCAGGTAGCCGATACGTTTAAATGTCAGCTAGCCGATACGTTCACATGTCAGGTAGCCGATACGTTCACATGTCAGGTAGCCGATACGTTCACATTTCATTTTACCGATATGTTCACATGTCAGGTAGCCGATACGTTCACATGTCAGGTAGCCGATACGTTTACATGTCAGGTACATGTCAGGTAGCCGATACGTTCACATGTCAGGTAGCCGATACGTTCACATGTCAGGTAGCCGATACGTTCAGATGTCAGGTAGCCGATACGTTCAAATGTCAGCTAGCCGATACGTTCACATGTCAGGTAGCCGATACGTTCAAAAGTCAGCTAGCCGATACGTTCACATGTCAGGTAGCCGATACATTCAAATGTCCGGTAGTCGATACGTTCACATTTCAGGTAGCCGATACGTTCACATTTCATTTTACCGATACGTTCACATGTCAGCTAGCCGATACGTTTACATGTCAGGTAGCCGATACGTTCACATTTCATTTTACCGATACGTTCACATGTCAGCTAGCCGATACGTTCACATGTCAGGTAGCCGATACCTTCACATTTCAGGTAGCCGATACGTTCACATGTCATTTAGCCGATACGTTCACATGTCAGGTAGCCGATACGTTCACATGTCATTTAGCCGATACGTTCACATGTCATTTAGCCGATACGTTCACATGTCAGGTAGCCGATACGTTCACGTCAGGTAGCCGTTAAGTTCACATGTCAGGTAGCCGATACGTTCACATGTCATTTATTTAGCTGATAAGTTCACATGTCAGCTAGTCGATACGTTCACATCTCAGCTAGTCGATACGTTCACTTGTCATTTAACCGATACGTTCACATGTCCGGTAGCCGATACCTTCACATGTCATTTAGCCGATACGTTCACATGTCAGCTAGTCGATACGTCCCACATGTCATTTAGCCGATACGTTCACATGTCAGGTAGCCAATACGTTCACATGTCAGGTAGCCAGTAAAGTCCAATTTGTAAAAAAAATATTGAACTGATTTTCTATTTGTAACCTGGATTTTTTTGTATAATTAGGTGCAGGAACTCAATGATTTTAAGCTAATATTCTACAAGAGGAATAGTACCTCAAGCAGTAGAATCATTGAAATCTGTGAATATTACTAGTAAGATTTGTCAGAAGTCCATATTCAGACATGGTAAAATGTACGCTATTATTTTATTGATGATGATAATGATTGTACCCAGATTGATGTTTGCCATCCCAAACAATCACTTACGGTCCACCTGAAGTGTTGAAAATGCAATGGAATAATAACCTTAATTTTTCATCCCTGAAACCCAGAACCTCCAGTTATGATTATGGAACCCAAGGAGGATGTGGTGATTGAGGTTCACGTCTCGGAACAGGTGGTCCTGCAGTGTGAGCTGTCCCGCTCCACTGGTGAAGTCCACTGGTTTAAGGACGGCCTGGAGGTCCTGGAAACCGACAACATTCAACTGACAGACGAAGGACCGTACCGGAGGCTAACCATCCTCCATGGTTCACCGGAAGATTCCGGAGAGTACGTCTGCGACACCAACGGAGACTCTGTGTTTTTCCAGGTTGCCATCACAGGTAAAACCATACAAGGATTAATTCCTGGTTCGTAACGGATGTTCATTGATCAACTAACAAACAAATCTTTCCTTTCATAAAACAGCTAATTAATTACCTTTTCTTTTGTAATACTTTATTTAACAATATTTAATTTTGAATGTAAATGTATATCTTTAGATTTAGTTTTTTTCTTTCAAATGTACATTTTCTCGTTTCAGAGCCTCCGGTGCGGATCGTCTTCCCCACCAATTCTGAGCTGGAGCTAACAAGCCAGGCCTCTGAGAGGCTAGAGCTCAGCTGCGAGATCTCCCACCCTGACGCCGAGGTACGGTGGTACCGAGACGGACTGGAGGTGGAGGAGACTGCCTCTCTCATCCTGGAGGTCCAAGGAGCCCACAGGACACTGGTTATACCCATAACCACAGTGGAGGACACGGGCGAATATGTGTGTGACACAGAGGAGGACTCTGTCGCTTGGCTGGTTACTATTACAGGTACAGAGTTCAGCTTTGTGGCGGTCGTGCGGTTTACGGTTTGATTTTAGGATTTTTTATCAATATCATCGGATCGGTCCAAGATATAATAGACGTTAAATTTGACTAATATGACGTGTGTGAACCGAACAAAAATAAAAACACGATTAGGGATTCACAGAAGGGCAGGCACAGAAACGGAGGTCCAGCGTAGACAGCCACACATGTTGCTCGGGGACATCCAGACATCCAGGAAACGGGCATCCATTTGTTGGCCTGCTCCTTTTGGTGCCTGACTGCTCGCTACAGGTGGACCTCCAGCCGGCCCATAACTGCCCTCCGGAATTGGTGCTATGTCCTCTGGAAGGCCGTAGTGCCGGAACCTGCTGGAACAGCGCTACAGCAACCTGTATAGCCAAGGGAGGACTAAGAAATAGGATGTGTCTAATTATTTTGGAAGAACAGTCCAGAACAACTAGGACGGCTGCTGCCGTCTGACAGGGAATGATCTCTGAGTATGTCAGTGGTGAGGGCGGGGGAGCTTACTTGCGAGAGCCAGAAGTGGAGACTAGGGTTGGACACATGCCGGGCAGGAAAGGACGTTATGCCTCACAGTCCTTTCCATACCAGGACCCCCGTATTTCCCCATGAGGACCTTATTAGTTCTGGTGATGCCCCATGGACTGAATTGATGACATTACCATATTATGTGCTTTGATGAGTTGTGGTGTTGATGTCTGCTTACATTTTAACCCTGTAACAGATAATGTCATGCTTTCCTCTCAGAACCTCCTGTAAAGTTTGCCCGGCCCAAGAACATGCCTGACTCAAAGGACCATATTCCTGGAGAGCGAATAGTTCTGGAGATCGAGGTGTCACGGATCAACGCGGAGGTGATTTGGATGAAGGATGGACGAGAGATAGAGGACAGCAGCAGTGTCACCATCGTCGGAGATGGACTCATCCGCCGCCTCACCATCCAAAGGGCTGCCCTAGATGATTCTGGGAAATACACGTGTCTTGGCTCTGATGACATCATCGACTTCCAGGTCAAGGTGTCAGGTAAGAGATGGTGAGAGATCAAACAAATGTGACTAATGGATATTGATTCAACGTTTTTACACATTTTAGATTAAATTCAATCAAGAGATTGTTTAAAACAATCATATTCACATTTCCACATTCTCCAATTTGTTAGTTTAAGTCCTAAAATAGTTGGCTGTTTAAATTGAATCAACAATGTGATCATTGTCCCATAGAACCTCCAGTGAGAATCATGAATAAATCGGAGGTGAAGACGAAGGTGAAGTCTTTGCTCTGTGATGACATTGAGTTGGAGTGTGAAATCTCCAGGGCCAACGTTGTTGCTAAATGGTACAAGGATGGCCGTCGCTTAGATGAGGACGAGCGCTTCTGCGAAGAAGAGGAAGGCAATTTCCGCTCCCTGGTGATCATAAACGCTGAGCTGGAAGATTCCGGAGACTATTTCCTGGATGTCGGAGATGATAACATCACCTTCCGTGTCACTGTGCAAGGTAAAGAATCACCCAATCACCGGTCACCTCCTAATGTTTACTACCTATTGATTGGTGTAGATCTAAGCGATGTGGGATCATCAGATGGCTGTTCATGTCAAGTATATACTAATCAACATGGTGAGAATTCCTCATCTTTGCCTTTGTCAAAGAAAGAAGGCATAGCTATTAACATATTGAATATACCTGTCAAATCTCCATTATTTGAACAAAAGCTAAAAGTTGGTCTTTTCCTACTTATCCAGAGCCTCCAGTGACCATCCTGGGGAACTCAGAGAACCCAGACTACCAGGAGATGGTTGCAGGAGATGACCTGATAATAGCATGTGAGGTGTCGAGAGCCAACGCACCCGTCCAGTGGTACTGTAACGACAGACAGCTGAGTGGCGATGATCGAACCTATATTGAGAGCTACGGCACACTGAGGAAACTCATCCTATCTGACATTCAGCCCTCCGACTCTGGGAAGTACACGTGTGACGCCATCAATGACAAGTTGGTCACCACGGTGAAGATACAAGGTAATTGTTTTCCTGTAATCTGTTAACACGAGTGTTTATATGAGTACTGTTATGTCCATCTTCACAGTCGAACAATTTGCAGCTTCTCTCGTTCTACTTCGTCTCTTCGTTCACTCTCTCTATCTCACTCTCGCTCTATCTCTCTCACTCCATCTCTCCTTTGCTCTCAGACTCCCCAGTCACCTTTGTCAACAAACAGGAGATGAACCTTATCACGGGTTACGAGGCAGAGAGCGTGACCCTGATGGGGGTCGTGTCTAAGGAGAACGCCGTGGTTCGCTGGCTCAAGGACTGGGAGCCTGTCATCGGGGATCGCTTCCACACGGGGGTTGACGGCGTGACCCGTTTCCTGACCATCGACCCTTTGAGACGATCAGACAGTGGAGAATACACAGTGGACGCCAACACAGATGAGATGCACTTCAGTTTGCTTGTTAAAGGTGGTTAACTTTCATTTGTCCATTCTATTGGTAACCATGTAGATGTATATGAACAGATCAGTGTGTTTCCCACATGGAAACATTTGGAAAATGACAGTTTTCATTTTTGTTGATGTTATAAATGACTAACGCCAGTGCCGACCGAAGCAAGACGGAGTTAAGGAATTATGGATGGGATTTAAGGGAGGTGTAATGTTGGTGAAATGTGTCTCTCTTCCGGGTTCAGAGATGCGGGTGAAGTTCGCCACGCCGCTCCACGACACCCTGGCCCACGCAGACGGCATGGTGACCCTGCACTGTGAGGTCTGCAAGCCCAAAGCGGACGTGCAGTGGCTGAAGGACGGCGAGGAGATTGCTCCGAGCCGCAGATTCACCATCCGGGCCGACGGCGTGGGGCGAAGCCTGACCATCCACCGGCTGGTCAGGGAGGACTCGGGGGAGTACGCATGTGAGTCCAGAGATGACCGCACCGTCGCCAGGCTCAGAGTGGAGAGTGAGTACCACAGCGCTAACAATTAAGAAATCAACGCTAACAGTTGGGTGTGCGCGTTTTCGATTTGACATGTTATTGTCAGCCACCTCCTAAAACCTCTATTCTCCTCCCTCTCCTCTTCCACCGACCCACTCCTCCCCCCTGCTCTTCTTCTCCCTCCCCGTCCCCTCTTCATCGTCCTCTCATTCCCCTGCCTCCACCCCGGCAGTGCCCCGTGTGGTGGAGTTCCTGACGGATCTACACAACGTCATGGTGCTGGAGGGAGAAGACGCCACCTTCAAGTGCGTAGTGTCCCCGGAGGACGTGCAGCTGGAGTGGATGATGGACGGCGAGCCCGTCGTCATGGGCGACCGTTTCCAGGCGACGCAGAACGGCCTGTGTCGCACTCTGGTGATCAAGAGCTGTCGGATACTGGACTCCTCCAAGATAACCGCAGAGGCAGAGGGGAACTTTTCCAAGGCTACCCTCAAAGTGCAGGGTGATTCTCCGATAGGCTTAAATCATACACATTGTGTGGGCTGGATACGTATAAAATACCTCAACGTGCATATTATTTAGCACGACCATAAGGAACACAGTAAACATCCACATATTCTGAGTCAATAGAGAGTTAAATAAGCTAATTTTGTAGGTCTTATATGTAGTAACCTCTTCTCGTTCCCGCGTTGTCCAGAGGCTCAGGTGACCTTCACTAAAAAGATGGAGGCAGTAATGGCCGATGAGTATGGAGACGCGACAATGGAAACAGAGGTGAGTCTGGAGACGGCCGAGGTCCAATGGATGAGGCAGAGTGTTGTCATCCAGCCTGGGCCACGACACATCCTGGGCCAGAACGGTCGAAAACGCACCCTGAAGATTTGCAACCTTACCCTCTCTGACCGTGGAACGTACCGCTGTGAAACTCTGCACGACCGCACGCAGGTCAAACTCAATGTGGAGCGTGAGTCAAAGATACTGTACATTTACATGATGTCATCCATTAGACAGTATATTTACATGACATCATCCATTAGACAGTATATTTACATGATGTCATCCATTAGACAATATATTTACATGACGTCATCCATTTGACAGTACATTTACATGATGTCATCCATTAGACAGTATATTTACATGATGTCATCCATTAGACAATATATTTACATGACGTCATCCATTTGACAGTACATTTACATGATGTCATCCATTAGACAGTATATTTACATGAGGTCATCCGTTTAACTGTACATTTACATGATGTCATCCATTAGACAGTTTATTTACATGACGTCA
The DNA here is from genome assembly GCA_029465975.1 of Dallia pectoralis. NCBI lineage: Eukaryota > Metazoa > Chordata > Actinopteri > Esociformes > Umbridae > Dallia > Dallia pectoralis. The sequence continues at coordinate 12,121,054 of CM055739.1, forward strand.
TCCATTTCGCACTACATTTACATGACGTCATCCGTTAGACTGTACATTTACATGATGTCATCAGTTTGATTCATCACCTCTTTTGACTACTCCCTATAATTGTTGTTACAAAGTTAAAATTAATATTGACTTTCACAATCCGGTTTGGCACCACCAGCAGTCAGATATTAAAATAACCATGAGTAAAGCCCTACTGATGAGGAAGGTTAATGAAGGCACCCTTTTACCGTGTGTCATTCCTTGTTTATAGGTATGGTAGCATTTCCGCATATGTCAACTTCTGTTTCTCCACTGACAGCTCGTAAGATCACCATCCGCAAGGGCCTGGTCGAGACGGAGACCTTTGAGCGGGAGACGGCCTCGTTCGAGGTTGAGCTGTCCCACGCTGACGTGGAGGGCGTCTGGCAAAAGGACGGCATCCGGATCAAACCGAACCACAACTGGCGGGTGAGCAGCAACGCTCTGGTCCACGGCCTCACCCTGTCCAACCTCACCCTGGAGGACACGGGCACCATCGCCTTCTCTGCAGAGGGCCTCCGGACATCCGCAAGGCTTATTGTCAACGGTGAGGTCAAAGGTCACCCGCAAAAACGGGGGTCTGAGGGGTCTCTAAATGTGCTTTATCGTCGGTCATATCCTAGATGCTAAGTTGTACAGTGGGATTGCAATTTAAAGGAGATGTGCCTGCATTAACAGGAACCGCTTTCACTTCCAATGCTGAATATGCTTGCTCGATAAAACATGTATCTAAGGAGCCAATTGTAAGATTTCCAATGACACAGTGTCTAACATTGCCTAGAATACCATGCTAGTTAGCCGTAATTCACACTAGTTAGTTCCCAAGGCTATCTTGAGTTGTAAACACATTTTTGCTATTACCCGTGTAGATGTCAGACGGCTGAGCGTGTTTCTCTAATCACATGTCCATGGCTCATCGTGAAAGGCTATTTAAAGAACTCGAAATTAGTTGACAACATAACAGATTTTTAACAAAATCACTGAATTTTAAATAAGCGTAGGGCTCTTTCTATTTTAATATTTTTTTACAGAAACCCCGGTGTCAATAGTGAAGAAGTTGGCAGACTTGAGGCTTGAGAAGGACTCTCCAGCCTCACTCGAGTGTGAGCTGTCCAGACCGAATGTAGAGGTCAACTGGCTTAAGGTAAATGGAATCAAATGTAAATGAGAAGTCAAAAGAGTACCGCAATACATGTGCTTCCCTCTGTCTCATCTCGGTTGTAGAACGGGACTGATCTGAAGCCAGGGAAGACCCACCACCGCATTTACTCCATGGGTAGAAAGCGTTTCTGTCAGATCCTGCAGTGTGGCCTCTCTGATTCAGGCACCTACACCTGCAACGCGGGAGACATCAGCACATCCTGTAATCTGGAGATCTATGGTAACACAAGTCCCATGTAACTCAATTAAAACATTGTCTCAGTAGCCTCCCAAATCCATTCTCCACTGACCTCTAGTGGTGCGTGTTTGTAAAACATGTAGACTGGAAGGCCGACATGGGCCGACACAAATCCGGCCGTATATTAAGTTCTACTGCGCCCTAGAGGTAACAGCTGTCTGACTGGAATGCTCTTCATGTCCCGTTCACACGTGCAGACTCCAGGTAGTGTCAGGGTTTGTCACGAGTGGTGAGTTAGGGTACTGCACTGTCTGGTTTCGGGTGCACCCTTTCCTGGTTTGTGTTGGTTACAGCTGTTGGGGATTTGTAATCACTGGGCTATAAAGGGGATGGCTAGTTGTCACTCGTTGCTGTTCATTGTTGTATGTCACAACGTTATATGTAGGTGAGTGTTTGTTTGAAGACGGGTTGTTAGGGGAATGTTTATTATAAGACGCTATACGCGCACTTTCATTTATCCTTTTCACCAGTCGTGTTTGTCGCCGTTCTACGGTTTGTTTTACGTTGTTTGTGTATAATTAAACATACCGGACGGATTACTGGCTCTGCACATGGCTTATTACGCTACACCATACACAGACCGTGACAGAATGAACAGCCACCTAAGCCAGCGGAGCCAGACGGTGAGTGGATTCCACGGGGGGGCAAGCTATAGCGCCCCGTCGGATGAAACTCACCGTCGCCCCACGGAGCGGTGGGAATGGAATCGGCCGGAGACACCACAGGAGCGGTGGCTACGTCTCCGGCCGTATGCTGAGTACGAACCATCAATGCAGCATTCAGGGTCTGTGAAAATGGGTCCGCGGGCCTTCTATGAAGGCAAGAGGACATCCCGGAGGCGCCCCAAAGTGATTTTTGGGGGGGAGCTAACGGGGTGTTCAAGGAGGTCCGCGGAGAGAACACCCACGACCCTGGTGCTGCCACAGCAACCACCCACTGCTCCGGGGCTGCAGCCAGAGCCAGCAAGAGCTCTGGAGCTGAAGCCAAAACCCCAGCTCCAACAGGGCTATGACCCTTTCCGGCCACCAACCTCCAGGGCCCAGAGACCACCTAAGGGCCTGGAGTGCCAGCCGCCTGGCGTGATTAGGAGATGGTGGGGGGTGTGGTTCACCCTGCAGGACCAGCCTCTCCCACTCCAGCAAGAGTGCCCTGAGCGGTCCCTTCCACCACAGCAGGAGTTCCAGGATGAGCCCCTCCCACCTTTGCTTAAGTGTCCTGAGCGGCTCCTCCCCCCTCTACGTGAGTGCCCGGACCAGCCCCTCCCACTTAAGCATGAGTGTTCTGAGCGGCTCCTCCCCCCTCTACGTGAGTGCCCGGACCAGCCCCTCCCACTTAAGCATGAGTGTCCTGAGGGGCTCCTCCTTCCTCCGCCAGAGCTCCCAGAGCGTCCTTGCCTGCCAGAGCTCCCAGAGCGTCCTTGCCTGCCAGAGCTCCCAGAGCGTCCTTGCCTGCCAGAGCTCCCAGAGCGTCCTTGCCTGCCAGAGCTCCCAGAGCGTCCTTGCCTGCCAGAGCTCCCAGAGCGTCCTTGCCTGCCAGAGCTCCCAGAGCGTCCTTGCCTGCCAGAGCTCCCAGAGCGTCCTTGCCTGCCAGAGCTCCCAGAGCGTCACCGCCTGCCAGAGCTCCCAGAGCGTCACCGCCTGCCAGAGCTCCCAGAGCGTCACCGCCTGCCAGAGCTCCCAGAGCGTCACCGCCTGCCAGAGCTCCCAGAGCGTCACCGCCTGCCAGAGCTCCCAGAGCGTCACCGCCTGCCAGAGCTCCCAGAGCGTCACCGCCTGCCAGAGCTCCCAATGCGTCACCACCTGCCAGAGCTCCCAGAGCGTCACCGCCTGCCAGAGCTCCCAGAGCGTCACCGCCTGCCAGAGCTCCCAGAGCGTCACCGCCTAAAATGGCCGCCGCCACGCCGTCGATGGCCGCCGCCACGCCCACGTCGATGGCCGCCGCCACGCCCACATCGATGGCCGCCACCACGCCCACGTCGATGGCCGCCGCCACGCCCCCGTCGATGGCCGCCGCCACGCCCCCGTCGATGGCCGCCGCCACGTCCACCAAGATGGCGGAAGCCTTGCCGCACAAGATGGCGATCGGGCCACCAAGGCCCTTTAAGAGCTGGACCTGCTGTCTTGGACTAACCCTTTGGGTGTCACAGTGGGTCCTTGCCTGTTGCTCCCTTGTTTTTTTTTTTTTTGTGTGTTGTTGTTAATGTTGGTTGTTGTTGGCTATCTGGGAGCTAGCCTTAAGTGGGGGGTACTGTCACGAGTGGTGAGTTAGGGTACTGCACTGTCTGGTTTCGGGTGCACCCTTTCCTGGTTTGTGTTGGTTACAGCTGTTGGGGATTTGTAATCACTGGGCTATAAAGGGGATGGCTAGTTGTCACTCGTTGCTGTTCATTGTTGTATGTCACAACGTTATATGTAGGTGAGTGTTTGTTTGAAGACGGGTTGTTAGGGGAATGTTTATTATAAGACGCTATACGCGCACTTTCATTTATCCTTTTCACCAGTCGTGTTTGTCGCCGTTCTACGGTTTGTTTTACGTTGTTTGTGTATAATTAAACATACCGGACGGATTACTGGCTCTGCACATGGCTTATTACGCTACACCATACACAGACCGTGACAGGGTTCTTGAAACAAACGTCTCCCCTCTACAGAGCCTGAACTGCAGGTGCTTAGTGGACTGGAGGACCTGTATGTTCTGGAGGACCAAAATGCTGTGTTCATGTGTGAGGTGTCCATGGAGGACCAGGCCGGAGAGTGGTACAAGGATGGGCACAAAATACGGCCCAGCAGCACCATCAAGATACGCACAGAGGGTTGGCAGCCACTCACGTTTAATCATTAAGCAATTCGGACAGGTATTGGTTGATTGGATGGACATTTGATGCGTTCATTAACACTCGTGTGTTTCTCCCATCAGGCACCAAACACTTCCTCCTGATGTGCAATGTTAAAGCAGAGGATTCTGGAGAGGTCTGTTTTGTGGCTAAACAGACGAAATCCACTGCTTACCTAGAGGTGGAAGGTATAGTTTTAGCTGTGTTGTGGTGGGCGACGTAACTGTGTGTAGTGTCATCTGACGTCAAATCAGTTCTCATCACTGACCGATCTGGGCTGTTTTCGTACGTTTTCCCACAGAGGCACCCGTGTCTATCGTGAAGCCCCTGAGAGATCGCACCGCTCTGGAGAAACACCGTGTTGTTCTGGACTGCACCGTGTCCACGGCGCGCTGTGAGGTCACGTGGTATCGGGACGAGACAGAGCTGGCGTCCTCAGAAAGGCTACAGATCCACAGCGATGGTTGTTACCATAAACTGACCATCCACAATGCCACTGTGGAGGACGAGGGCAGCTATACCATAGAAGTTGGCCAACACAGGTCCACTGCCAGACTATTGGTTGAAGGTGAGGTTTTTTGTTGGGGGTCATATTGTTGGGTTGTTCATTATTGTACTTTGGCACGTTGTCTCGCTGTCTTTCTTTACATGCCTCTCTCCGTCCCACACATTGTTCAGTTTTGTGGAACAATCCAATCTCGTTAAGCCTTCCTCTCGCTCTCTGTCTCATGGTTCTCTTCGCTCCTCTTTGCGGTGCCAGCTCAGTCCCTGGTGATAGAGGAAGACCTGGAGGATGTGGAGGTGACGGCACCAGACCATGCCTGTTTCCAGTGCAAAGTGTCTGTGGCCATCAACAGGCCCCCACTGTGGACTCTGAACGGGGAGACCTTAACATCCAGCCCTGAGGTGCGCCTGGAGACCCATGGCACAGTCAACAAACTGACGCTGAAAAAGACCAGACCACACATGAGCGGGACAGTCACCTTTGCTATGGGCAAGGCCAAAAGCAGCGCTGAGCTGAAAGTGATGTAATCGGGGGGGGGGGTGAGATGCGCTGACTCTCACAGTTCAGCATCCAATGTCTGTGTTTTAGGATGATGAGGTACTGTAAGTGAAAGCCAGAATGTTGGATCGAGAAATAACAACTAATGTGTCACGCCCCAAACTACTGTTTTTAGGATTGAATGGGCTGTTCACGAGGATCATGGCGGTGACTTGAATCTTGAATCAGTCATAATGGCCGGAAAGTGACTTCAAAGAGAAAGTGAAGAGTTAAGTTAAGCGGGTACTAGGGTGTCTAGGGTGAAGCAGCATAGGTTCGGGAGGGGTAACTATGGTGTGATTTGTCAAACAAGTGAGCAGAAGCTCACAAACATATACCGCACTAAATTCAAGTCCAGAACACTGATTGAGTGTGTAGGCAAACAGATGTGTAGGCAAACAGATGTGTAGGAAAACAGATGTGTAGGCAAACAGATGTGTAGGAAAACCAAGTCCAACCTCCAACAAAATACTGCCTTCGGGTTTCTGCTAATGTGTATCTGCCAAAATGTTACCTTTTAAAATAATGCATGGGTGTGGATGAATGGGTATGATTACAAAAAGACTATACACATTTGTTACACGTATTTCATTGGGAAATATATTGATTGGAAAATAGCAGATTTTAGTAAACTAATTTAAAACGTCTATGCATTTTGATATATTTTTTTGATTAATCCATAGTGCTTTTTACATTAATATAGCTTAAAGCACAGAATGTTTCCCTTGTAAATATGTTAAATTGTGAGTTATTTTGTGTGGCGGAGGATATCTATATTTTGTTTCTCTTTAACTCAATCCTGACCAGTCACCCCCGTGATTCAGTATATGCAACATTATCCAGATCAACCAGCGCTTTAAGATGCCCTTCCAGACTATTGTCCTTCACACCCAGACACTTTTAGCGCTTTAGAAATGGTCTACTTTCCTGCCCAATTTTTGTTTTTAGAAGTATTGTGGATTTTCTTTGAATGTTTTTACATCTTCATGCTGGAATTTGGGTTTTAAATTGTATTTAACAACTCTGGGAATTAAACCTTAACTCAGATACAACACTTAAATTACACAAGGGTGCACGACTTCTAAAGACAACTGGTTGCACCATGGACTATTCAGGTGCATTATTAAAACGGGCCGAATGCATATGCAATTCGTTTTTTCCTGTTGTATATTTTTTATTTAATTGAGAAAGAACACAACCTAGAAAAATAAGTTGTGAGGAGTACACCACTACACTAGAAAACAACCAGGCGTCCACTCTGGATATCTCCGAGCCAGTCTGCACCGCCCTCTGCTGGACACCCGGAGTACTGTCGCCAAGCTGTTACCGGCATTGAGAAGGCCCTGACTGCAGAACGCAGGACACGGTTTAACACGCAGCCCCTCCGACACGCAGCCCCTCCCACACGCAGCCCCTTCCACACGCAGCTCCTCCTACAAGTATGGAAGGCCAAGTGGCTCAAAACGTGACACACTTCGAGCGTTTCTTGTGGCTGATGACGTTCAAATCAAGTGTAAATTTGTGAAATACACGCGCTGAGATCGCCTGTTATTAGACGTGCGTTCTCCTCATGCCGTCCAAAGCGAGTGTTAAAAGTGCATTTCACGTGATCACAACGCCTGTTCTACAACGCACGTTCTCTAATTAGACGTTCAAAACGAGTGTAATGATGTATTTTCACTTGATCTGTTCAAGTGTATGTACATGTTTTTTTGCACTCGCTTACTTCAAGTGTAATGTCATTTTTACACTCGTCATTTACGCCTTGAATTATAGGACGCTCGTAATTGGTCGGTCTTTCTTGCACTCGCTTACTTCAAGTGTAATGTCATTTTTGCACTCGTCGTTTACGTCTTGAATTATAGGACGCTCGTAATTGGTCTTTCTCAGACCCTCGTCGGACTTTGGCACCATTCATTTTTAAGGCTACAGCGCATGCGTATTTTGAGAAGCTGATATAATTGTATTACACATATTACTGGGTGCATTCCATATTTAAAACACACAAATATTTTGAAAATATTTAAAACACACAAATATTGACATACTGATTTTTTTTATCATTATTATTATTTTTTTAAATGTATTTTTATTTTTTGTGGCTTAAGGGGGGCGGCGCCACTGAATTTATCTTTTAAATCTTATTTGTATTTATTTGGCAGGGACAGCACAGAATGTAACAAGGGGCACATAAAGCCAGATAGCTTGTTCATTTGTTGTTAATAGTTTGTAAAGTGTCAAAGTTACTAAAAAAACGCATATTGCCTGTAGTACATTTATTAAATATAAATGTACAGTAAAATACATACAACATAGTGTACCTGTAATTTATATTAGAATGATAACATGGAATGGATGTGGTTAAAAGTGGCTCTGGGTGGTAGGTGGTGGGTGGGGGGCGCAAATCTTAGTATCGCCTAGGGCAGCCAATGGGCTAGGGCCGGCTCTGTCTGTATGGAGGCAATGGACTATCCAACACACAAGCCAGTCTTTATGATTGTAAACTCTGAAAGACAGTATTAACAGTAAAGTAACTTCTAAAATATCAACTATTTTAAGGTAACTGAAAAAAAACAAATTGTGTAAGCCATATATAATGTAAACACTATTAAATAGGCCTAGTACCTTGTGCTTCACTAAAGAATGACCATAGATGTGGTTGTTAATAATAGTAGCATGTTTATTAGTTTTCTATTGTTTGTTACAAAAGCATACGGGACAGTCCAAAAGGTACAGTGATAAAGTTGACAGCTGCTGCATGTCTCATGTAATTGTTGCCATCCAATAAAACACTATAGCGTATCTACACGTCAAAGGCAATACAACGCATAAAATAAGCAATAGGTTTTTATTCAAAAGTGTATAAATAACTGTTGGAGCTATTTCCTTGTTTCGTAATTAAGTTAATAATTACATTACTTTATTTAGTTTCACTTTAGATAATTTGCATGATTATTTTATTAATTTAATATACAGAATGTCGATGTTATCTTTTGGTTAATTTGAGATTTTTTTTGGGACTTTTACTTTGATAGTACTGAGCACCTGTTTCGTATCTATATAATGACGGTTACAATTAGGACAGGTAGGCACTGGGAAAGGTTGTTGTTGTTTTTTTTACCACGGAAAGAGAGGCTGCCAAGCGTCGGCTTGCTCAAATGGGAAATAAACGGCATGAGCGAAATGTTTGCTAGGACATTGGACTTATTTTCCCCTGCGTAAGATTTAATCTTTAAGTGCCCCAGTGGCTGTTTGATTCGATTTCGTTCTGGATTTAAGTTAAGGTTAAATAGCCACTACAATAACATTACCTTATTGTAAGCAACTAGCTAACTAACGTAGGCTACACATTGTCACTCTTTTCATAACATTCGGGCAGTTGTTGATTTTCTAAAAATGAACCACTACACTAGTTGTCACGAATACACAGGACAACGGTGTTTGAAAATCCAATCGCGGATAGCGATGTTTTATTGAACAATATGATGGAGTTGGCACAAGAGTAGTCCGGACTGGCAGGGTTCGTTATCGGAATATCAGAGTCCGTAATGGGCACCGAAGGAGCAGGCAGAGACGTAGTCGGAAAACAGGCAGGTAGGTCAGAGTACGGGAAAATCACTGAAGGAACAGAGCAGAGGATTAGGCAGTAACGGCAATCAAAAACAAGCACGGGTCTGGTACACAGGAATTCAATAAATCTCTCGCACCTATAAATTGCTTAGTAGACGTGAAAAATGAACAATACCTCGCAGTGGTCTAACAGGAATGGTGAGTATATGTAGTGTGTGTAATCAGTGTCAGGTGTGCGTCAAAACTCAGGTGAGTTGGATCTACCCTGATTGCACCTTCCTCCCTTGGGTTGGGGAATTGACAGCTCAGGCATAGAAGAGGAGAAACCTCTGTTTCTCACAGTATCCCCCTCCCCACGGGTGGCTCCTGACGCCCTAAGGGCTCTACTGGGTGGTTTTCCACGGGGTCTCGGCGCAGGACGATCTGGATGGTCGACGTGGAATGCCGCCTTCAGGGCTGGGTCGAGAACATCCTTGGAAGGAACCCATGATCTCTCCTCGGGTCCGTATCCCTCCCTGTTGTCGCAGATACTTCCCGATCTCCTGATTCAGGCGTTCCGTTTGGCCGTTGGATTGCGGGTGGTAGCCCGAGGTCAGACTCACGGTCACTCCAAGCCTGGTACAGAACGCCTCTCATAAATGAGAAATGAATTCTGGACCTCGATCTGATACGATATCCTCCGGCATGCCAAACTGCCGGAAGATTTGGGAAAAACAATCTCTGCCAACTGGGTGGCGTTAGGCAGTTGTGGCAATGGAATAAGTCTGCACATCTTGGAAAATCTGTCCACCACCACCAAAATAACAGTATGTCCCTCGGATACAGGTAAATCAGTTATGAAATCCATTGAGATATGGGACCATGGTCGATGTGGTGTGGGTAGTGGCATAAGTTTACCTTCGGGTAGGGTGCGCGGGGTCTTAGATTGTGCGCACACCGGACAGGACAGGACATAATCACGTACATCCCCAAGAAGAGATGCCCACCAATAGCGCTGGCTGAGAAGTTTGGTGGTTTTTGTGATGCCAGGGTGACCGGTGCTGAGAGAGATGTGACACCATTCGAGTAGTTGTGAACGTACGGCAGTGGGTACATACATTTTGTTGATGGGTGTCTCCTCAGGTGCCGGTTCCGCTAGTTGATTCTCTCGAATAGTCTCGTCCAGGGTCCATTGAATGGGGGCAACTCGACAGGTTACTGGGAGAATAGGTTCGGGATCGGACCGATGCACCGGTCGGTCAAACTGGCGCGACAGTGCATCTGCCTTGCCATTCCGCGATCCGGGGATGTAGGATACCGTAAACCGAAAACGGTTGAAGAAAAGAGACCACCGGGCCTGTCTGGAATTCAACCTCTTTGCCCGTTGCAGGTATTCTAGGTTTCGGTGGTCGGTGAGTACCATGAACGGATGAAGCGCTCCCTCGAGCCAGTGACGCCACTCCTCCAAAGCCAACTTGATGGCCAGTAGTTCTCTGTTTCCCACGTCATAAATTCTTTCCGCAGGATTTAAACTTTAGGAGGTGTACCTTGGCGCTGGGAGAGAACAGCTCCCACTCCTACGTCAGATGCATCCACCTCTACGACGAAAGGAAGTGCAGGGTCCGGCTGGCAAAGAATAGGTACCGATGTGAAGCGTACTTGTAGACCCGAGAACGCTTTATGCACAGCCTCGGTCCACTTGAGGGTCCTTCCCTTCTGGCTGGTCATAGCAGAGAGCGGTGCGGAAGTGGTGCTGAAGTTTCTCACAAACCTTCTGTAATAGTTAGCAAAACCTAGGAAACGCTGTAATTCCTTTACCGTGGTGGGTATCGGCCAATTACGGATGGCGGTGATCTTGTTCTCATCCAAGCGCACTCCGCCAGGCATGAGGATAGCTCCTAGGAAGGATATAGTAGAGGGATGAAACTCACTCTTCTCAAGCTTTACAAACAGATCATGATTCTTTAACCGTTGCAAGACCTGTTTCACATGTAGGATGTGTTCGGGCAGAGAGTTTGAATAGATCAGAATATCATCGATATAAACAATGATAAAACGGTCAATCATGTCATGGAAAATGTAATTCATGAATGACTGGAATACGGCAGGAGCGTTGGTCAGCCCAAAAGGCATGACGCAGTATTCGTAATGCCCGCGATGAGTAATGAACGCCGTCTTCCACTCGTCCCCCTCTCGTGTGCGCACCAGGTTGTACGCGCTGCGTTAATCCAGCTTGGTATATATGGTCGCCTGTCCTACCTGTTCTAGGGCAGAAGGAATCAATGGTAAGGGATAACTATTATTTATAGTGATATCGTTTAAACCTTGATAATCAATGCACGGTCTGAGGCCCCATCCTTCTTTTTAACTAAAAAAAGCTGGATGCGGCTGGGGAGGTTGATGGCCGGATCGCTCCCTGGCTTAAAGACTCATCTATGTATTGGCTCATCGCCTCAAGTTCCGGCTGAGACAGTGGGTAGATGTGTCCGCGAGGAGGAGTTGCTCCGGACAGCAGGTCGATAGCACAGTCCCAGCGTCGGTGTGGAGGCAGACCGCCGGCTCTCTCCTTTGAGAATACCTGTTCGCACTCAGAATATTCGGAAGGTAAGGAAACACAAGGGGGACAGTCCGCGTCCTCTACTGATGTCGTTTTACAAGGTAAGGTGAGGCAACGGGACTGACATTCTTTATTCCAGGTTAAAATCCTTCCCTGACTCCAGGATATGTTGGGATCGTGTAACACCAACCAGGGATGTCCTAACACCAGTAGATCCTGAGGGGCGGATATAACCAGTAGCGAAATGTCCTCATAATGTAAAGCACCAACCTGCATTTGTAGTGTACAGGTCCGCTGCGTAACGAAACCTGTACCTAGAGGTAGACCGTCTACCGCATTAATCCTGAGAGCTGGTTCGATAGTTCTCACCTCCAGCTTCAGCTCCTTAGCAAGCCCTTGGTTAATAAAGTTGCCTGCAGCTCCGGCATCTATTAATCCCTGAATAGACCGTACTGAATTCCCAGACCTCAGAGTTACCGGTACATATAGTTGCTTAGACGTAATGTTGAGCGGGGTCCGGGTGTTTACCGGAAAAGACGAATGGGTTTTAGACTCGGCTTTCCTCGGAGCCCGTATGTGGCACTGTTGGATTTTGTGGCCCGATTGCCCACAGTATAGACACAACCCCTCTAGGTAACGTCGCCTTCTCTCCGCTGGGCTGATCGGAGATCTCCCCAGTTGCATGGATTCCTCCTCCCTCTCATACTCTCGGTGCTTGCAAACGGAAACGATGGACCGGCCTGATTCGGGGACCGTGGGAGTCTGTCTCTCCCGAAGGAGATTGTCTATATTAATCGCCATGCGAATATACTCCGTCAAGTCTCGGACGTCCCCACGACAAGCCAATTCTGTCTGGAGGTCCCGCCGCAGTCCTTTCCGATAGACCGTGAGTAGAAAAGACTCACCCCAACCACTACCAGCAGAGAGGGTACGGAACTCCACCGTGTACTCTGCCACAGTACGCGCTCCTTGGCGTAAGTCAACCAATTGGTCCCCCACACTACGTCCCGAAACGGGGTGATCAAACACCTCTTTAAAAGCATTGAGGAACCCGGTCTCCGACCGTAGCACGGGACTGTGAGCTGACCATAATGCTGTCGCCCACTCTAGAGCTCTACCCGTCAATAGAGAGATTGTAAAATCCACCTTGCTTTCATCATTAGGGAAGGAGAACTGGTGGTGAGAGATGTACAGTGCTACCTGTAGCACGAAACCCTGGCATTTCCCAGGTGTCCCGTCATATTTGATGGGCATCGAGATGTGAGATGCTGGCATCACGTTGACCACTGGTGCCAAAGAGGATTCGGCCCTCCCAGCATGGAGCATTCCTAGAAGTTCCTCTATCCTCCGATCCTGTAGTTCAAATCGCTTCTGGAACTCCGCAGGATCCATTGCTATCGGCGAGGTATTCTGTCACGAATACACAGGACAACGGTGTTTGAAAATCCAATCGCGATAGCGATGTTTTATTGAACAATATGATGGAGTTGGCACAAGAGTAGTCTGGACTGGCAGGGTTTGTTATCGGAATATCAGAGCCCGTAATGGGCACCGAAGGAGCAGGCAGAGACGTAGTCGGAAAACCGGCAGGTAGGTCAGAGTACGGGAAAATCACTGAAGGAACAGAGCGGAGGATTAGGCAGTAACGGTTATCAAAAACAAGCACGGGTCTGGTACACAGGAATTCAATAAATCTCTCGCACCTATAAATTGCTTAGTAGACGTGAAAAACGAACAATACCTCGCAGTGGTCTAACAGGAATGGTGAGTATATGTAGTGTGTGTAATCAGTGTCAGGTGTGCGTCAAAACTCAGGTGAGTTGGATCTACCCTGATTGCGCCTTCCTCCCTTGGGTTGGGGAATTGACAGCTCAGGCATAGAAGAGGAGAAACCTCTGTTTCTCACACTAGTAATATCAGATAACAGTAGGCTACATCATGATCAAAGACAGTCTCGCAATCTCATTTACTTCCAGGGTTTTATTTTTAGACAAATTCTATCGTCTTTCATAACAATGCCAATCCCGGTTCAGTCAATACCAACGTGCAATGAGCACGCGCAATGAGCAGTAAGTGGGAGGAGCAGCGTGTGGGAGGGGCTGCGTGTGGGAGGGGCTTCGTATGGGAGGGGCTGTGTGTGGGAGGGGCTGCGTGTGGGGCTAGCAGTGACTTAATCCTATGTGAGACATATCACTTCCAATCCTAATTGAGGGTCGGACCATTTGAGGGCAGGATACACAGTCGTTTTTGATCTATTTTGCCTTTATTTAACCAGGTTAATCGATTGACCTGGCCAAGATAAGGCGCAAAGTGCCAGGCGACATGAAGTTACACATAAAAATACAAACAGTGATATAGGCCGAAGAGGAGGCGGCCACCGGGAAGCAGGTGTGCTGATTGCAAAGAGGGAACCAACATCAGTGTTTGAAAATGTTTCTCCAGCGTTCGGAACGTCTTGTTGCGGGGTGTTTCCCTTCTATTTCCATTTGTCATAACAGTGGCGGAGCTGGAGGAAGAACTCCGAAACCTTAAGGGAAGGCTGAGAAGAACAAACTAAAATGTGACTGATTAATTGGCTAATATTTTACTCAATGCAGAAAAGACACTGCCCTCTGCTTCATCCCCTGAATCGTCAAATCCCGGACAGACTGCTTCACCCAGGCGTCCATCTAAAGCTTCTGGAGGTGGGGTGTATGGTGTAAGTAGCATATATGCCTAGGGGAAAGAATCTGTTTATTTTCTGGACACAAATGGACAGTCTCAGTTTATGACTGGTTTGATTAACTAACACATGTTCTGAGCTCTAAATATGCTACAAAGATCATGATGCTGAATTCTATATTTAAGATCATTTGGAAGGTGTGCCCGGCAGTAGATGTCATGTTGGAAGGTGTGCCCGGCTGTAGATGTCATGTTGGAAGGTGTGCCCGGCTGTAGATGTCATGTTGGAAGGTGTGCCCGGCTGTAGATGTCATGTTGGAAGGTGTGCCCGGCTGTAGATGCCATGTTGGAAGGTGTGCCCGGCAGTAGATGTCATGTTGGAAGGTGTGCCCGGCTGTAGATGTCAGGGTGTGGGAAGGTGTGCCCGGCAGTAGATGTCAGGGTGTGGGAAGTTGTGCCCGGCAGACAGTCATTAGAGTCATCGTAAAGCGACGTAGAGTTACCATGGCAATATGACCAGCACATCTTTGTGTAGGACCAGTAGAGGTTAGATAAATAAATGAGCTTTGTTTCCGTGCCCTTGAATATATGTTTACCATCCTAACCTCTAGGGTTGATTTATGTTTACTAATCATCAGGACGATGATGATCACTTTTGGGAGGGGTGAATGTAACCAGGTAGTGATAGGCATGACCATGTGATCTGGCCCCGCCCCTAGATGTTCAAGAGGTTAAAGGTTGGCAGGAGGGGCAGTTTGTTTGGTGTGTGCTGGAGTCACTGGTTGAGCAGCGAGGCGAGGCGCTGTGTCAATGCACGTTACCTGGTATGTAATAGTCTTTGTGAATGTAACTGTGTATTTTAATGTGTATTGTAATGTGTTGGTTCTTATGTTGTTGTGTTTGGGTTGGTGCAGGTACTTGGCCTATGTCACTGTTTTATGTAGATGTTAGTTTGTATTCAAATAAAATCTGTTTTGTAACCAAGCTTACACTAGTCTGTACCTATGTAAAGGAGGGCGAACCTTGGTACACTGTGTAGAGGTTACATCAATACAAGAGAACTAACACAATGATAGAGAACACGATGCACATGGCTGTAATTGATAGTGCGCAAATGTGTACAAACAGCTGTGCAGTTGATCATGTGCGGAGGCTTTGATTAATACGCTAGTGCTGTTATGATGTCGTTTAGAACCTTAAGTGTTGCTGAGGTTCTCCCATGATCGGCTCTGAAGCCAGATTCCATGTCAGAAAGGCTGTGGCAGCGGTGCCAACCTGTCATCTTGGGAATCTCCGCTTGCAAACGCTGGGTTCTGCATCCGCGTGCTTCACATTGGCATATTAATAGATTCCAAATATCACGTTATATTTACAAGTATGCACATATTTTTTACAACAACAAATTAACTATTCGGTTCTTAGACGAATGCCATGATTGCAAATACATTTCACAAGTTTGCAATTCTTTATTACATCTACCAAACGTTGTCGCCTATGACCTTTATAATTACGGGACTATGTACCAATTGTGTTTCTACATTAAATGCACATATTTATCTGTATTTTTCTGTATATGATTACATTTCGTGGCACCATCCGCTATACTTGCAAAGGCGACATGGCCATATAAAGAAGTCCCACCCCTTTAGGAGTGTGTCCCGATTGGGACTTATGTCAAATGCTCTAGAGATGGAACATATCGTTTTATGATATGATATGCTGCCTACAGCTAATGGAATCTTGAAGAAACGTTGGCCCTACAGAAGTTGTTAACTATCGTCGAGGGGGCTATATGAGGTGGGTACACATAATTTGATCAACATTAATTTAACTCTGATTATATAAGCAAAGTTAACAATTGCATCTATTGCCGCTGTTTTATCAATATAAATATTATTTCAGTTGAATAGTTTCACCTTTAAATTCCATACATTGATTTAAGTGCATGCTTGTACTTCATAATGGAAATTATGTAATGAACAAAATTATCACTTTCCATCTATCCGCCAAATGCATATCGATTTTGGCATTGGATGAGAGAATTGTAATTTTATAAGTCATGCTAGTCCGGTAGTAAATCAGCGCATGTTTTATAGGGTAATTAGTGCGAATTCGAGGTCTAACAGACATTTATATTCGTTGGCAGATCATTGTATTTTTATTACTAGTAGTAATAAAAGGAAGTAGTGTAAACAAAAAAAAACATGTCAGAATAAATGGGTTGGGTTAAAGAAGAAAACATATAATAGTCCATGTATAAATATCCTTTTAAAAATCACCATAGAAACCTGATGATATTAGGATAAATATTATCGTGCAAATAGTCGGCCTGCATTTCAACACCTTTTCTTTGGCATTTTTTTTACTTAACAATTAACGCATTTAATGTATACAATTTATTCTGTAGTCATAGAAACATCAACACGGATGCATAGTATTCTAGTTTTTGTTTTCTACTTTTTATCCTTTCATATGTTGATAATGGTCTTTCTGAAAAATCTATTAAATGAAAATACATTTTAGTGTAGAATGTTCCACTATCGTTTTCAATTATTATAGGAAACTCAAAATTGAATCATCATCTTTGTCTTCTACTGAGCTGGGAAATTTGTACGATTTTGACCTTAGTTTGGCCAGAACTTTTATTGATTTACTAAAAATCTGCCAATTAATCCAATTTCACGCTAATATTCTGTATGTAGCCTAGCTATTCAAAAAAATATGTAACTTGATACATATACTTCTAACTGGATTACATGTACACGCTTTGCTTTAGTCAAAAGCTTTGGTTTCAATTATGTTTTAATTATTCAGTAGTCAATATAATTCAGCATCTTAATATATTGTTGGCAGATCTACCCTGAATAATTTATAATTAATAATTGGTTTGGTGTGTTCTGATTTTCAAAGCCTTATTTTTTTCCATGTAGTTGTTGTGGACCTAACATAGGCAATACGCCGGACAAGAAAACGGTTTGATTGTTTTCTTCTAAGTTTTTCTGACGTTTGTTTAATTGCTATATAGGCTACAGTTTCAACCATGGCGCAACAATACGCGCCCACACAGACTAGATGGTAGATATAGGCTACATTTGATTTCAAACTGACACGCGATTTCTTCTTATTGGCTCGAAAATCCTGTAAATGCCAGATTCTGAATTTACCTGCCACATTTCCTGATGAACCAAAATACACTATTACATACACAGATTTTACATCCTGTATTTGCTCCTATATGGCTATCGCCTAAATATCGAATTCGAATTATATTGATTTTTTCAGAACATATCGAATGTATGTAAATGGGTTAGGGTTAGCCCTAACCCTAAATGGTAAAGTGCTAGAATACATTTCACAAGAATTCTGTTAAAGAAGGGCTGCAGCATCCATCCATCCATCCAATCAATCAATCAAATGTATTTATAAAGCCCTTTTTACAACAAAAGTTGTCACAAAGTGCTTTTACAATCACCAGCCTGAATCCGACAGAGCAAACATCAACAAGTTGAACAAAAAAACAAGTTGATACACGGCGGCTAGGAAAAACTCCCTGAAAGTCAGATTTAGGAAGAAACCTAGAGAGGAACCTTTTTATTTCGTGGACCATCAAATTACAGTAAAAAATTCGTCATTCAAAGTACCAGAGTTGTTTCAGCTATCTTCACATTTAATTTCCAAAACGAAAAGCGATTAAAAATGAGAAATGCGAGTACATTTTGCATTTGATGGCATAACATTAATTTGACAAGCCACTGGGCTGGGGTAACTGGTCTCTACATATTGGCAAGTAGAGTCGGACCACGAAGTATTTCACAATATTTCAGACGTTTAGTTTAAAAGGCTAAAACCAATAGCCTACACAGTCAGTTAATCAATCAAGAACAAGGTGAGAGTAAAGACCTGTAGACACTCGGCCCTCTATGGAACCGGTTTGACACCTGTGCCCGGGTGACAGCAATAATGTGCCAGCCCTGGTGTTTAGCCTACAGATGCACTAACCAATAGTGAACAATAATTGAATCTAAAAAATTACCCTTTAGCAATCGGCAAATATTCATCCATAAAAAAGGGATTCCACGAACTACGATTCAAAACGAGAAACAAACGCTAAGAGTCCGAACGGGACACACGAGGAAAGCAGTACAAAACACAACAGGTGTCGGTTATTCAAAGAGAGAGAGAGAGGGCGTTGTCTTCACTGACACCGCTGGCCGCCCTGCCAGCACCTGACACCCATGTTAAACAAATATTAAGCTTGCACGGTAACGGAGAAGGATTAATTATTGTCGGGGTCTTCAATTTTTTCTTGTCCAGCTTAAAATAATTTCTCAACTTAAAATAATTTCTAACCTGGCCTGCCTTAAAGTGTTGATGTGAACAAAGCATGTAGCTACAGTTACTTACAGTTACAAACAAACACATTAGATCAACTGATGTTAAAATGTTCAATCAATGGATGTATTATTGTAACTGACAAAAACGTTCAAGCTGAACTTCACATCTAGTGAAGGTGACATGATACAGAACGTGTTTGGCGAGTATAGGTAATTGCCTATTGTCTAACTATGTTAAGTAAAAATGCATGAAAGAAAGTATTTTAACATATAACTATTTATCTAACTATTTAACTAATTTTGTTAATCACATCAGATGCTGAATGCGAAAAGCTGGACAGAAAGGAAAAGAAAAGTAATGTGTGAGAAAGATTGAGAAAGATAAAGGAGAGTGAGAGCGCAAGGAGGTAAAGAACTAGTGAAATAAAGGTTAAATAAAAAAATTAACAAGAGAAAGGGCGTGAAATAAATTAGAGTTAAATAACAAGAGAAAGGGCATGAGATACAAGTGGAAGAACAAGATAAAGGGCGTGGGAATAAATTAGAAGAGTTAAATAACAAGAGAAAGGGCAAGAGTCTATAGCACTCAAGTGCTGTTACAAAACCCGGCCATATGATATTATGGGCAATTCGGCTAAATGTAGAAAAGCTGTTAACTAAAACAAAACCGAAACTTCCTTCAAACTTTACATACTCTGATGGTAAACAGAAGATTGGCTGTGCATAGAAACATGTATTTATACATTTGCTATGTACATAAATGCAAAATATATGCAAAATATATGCCCTGTACACTTATAATTAATATAGCATGTAGCCTTTCCATTCATGTACATTATATTACATTAAGAACATTTCAAACTATTTTTCTCAGGTGACTTGCATAGAACAAAATTCTAAACTGTCACTACTAGCTTTCCTTACTCAAACAATGATCCAGTATTCAGTGCTAGAAATTCAGTTTCAGAATCTGGTGAGACTGATTTTCTTCCATACATCACACCACCCAATCCAGTCGCCTGACTTTACATACACGCAATATGATCAGGAGATTAATGTGGCGGATTGAGAAGTTTGCAGCCTGTGGGTAAAGTTTTTTTTTAAATTCTGGTAGACCCCGTCCTGATGCTTCGGTAATGCCATTGTGTATTGTATATGCCCTGCATGGAAGGGAGATGCCAGCCAATGAAGCAGCCGCCGTACCAGGGAGTAGTAGCCTACAGCTTCTGAGGATTGCAGGATTCTCCCGATGGGGCATCTGTAAGAGTCAGTGCATCAATGCGTAGGGGGGCGTGACCAGTGGAGGTTCTAGACAAATTTTACTGGGGGGGGGCAGTGTTTAATCAGAGGGGCACATTTAAGAAACAGAAACAAATGAATATGCTTTAATTTTGTTTACTATAAAATCATACAAACGTTTATTTTGTACATAAAGAGTGCATCAATTGGAACAATGAGGTTGGGTCATCAAAAATAAATACAGTAAATGCTGCGCTTTTATATAGCGCTTTTATCCAGTACAGTAGGACAATGCTGCTAAAGGTGGGCATGGACACTAGAAAAAAAGTGTTTTTGGTAATCAGCATTTAACTAAAGTGTCAAAAATAACATCTATTTATTTTTAACGAAGTAAGCCTCAATAGCTAATGTGAAGTTATCAGGGCCAAAGCTGACATGTGTAACATAAGTAACATTTGAAAGAAACCAATAAAATATAACAAAAACAGTATTGCTTCGATAAGTATGCATATTTAAACAAACCAGACATTTACAAACTTAATTTCGTTATCTGAGTGACACAGTAACGTTCAACAAATCACTTTATTAGACAAATTCATCTTGCATCCAGCAAGGCAGTGTTCAGATGCGTCGCTCTAATTAATCTGTGTAGTACGCTGAGTCACATTAGTTCCGCTTTTGGTGCTACCGCATAAAATAAAAAAATTAATACATTTTATTTTATTTACATTTTATTATTCAGTCAGCTCAGGGGGGACCACATGGGGGGCCAGGGACATTTTCACAGGGGCACTGGCCCCTTTAGGCCCCCATGTAGAACCGCCCCTGGGCGTGACCCTCCCACTGCTGCTTCCCATAGTCCACAATCATTTCCATAGTCTTGCAGACGTTGAGAAAGAGCTTATTGTCTCGGCACCATGTTGCCGATTCACATCGCTCCTCTGTAAGCAGTCTTATTGTTGTTATAGATGAGACCCAGGATTGTGGTGTCGTCGGCAAACTCAAAGATTACATTGGAACTGCGTCCCTGCATGCTCAGGGTGTCCATGAGAGGACAGAATACTCGGCTCTGAGGTGCTCCGGTGCACAGCGCAGTACAGAAGAGGTGGTTTCGCCCCTGCTCACCACCTGAGGTCTGCGCATCTGAAATCCAATGGATCCAGATGCAAAGTGAGATGTTAAGACCCAGGGTCCCGAGCTTATGGATCGAGCTTGTTGGGCACATTAGTGTTGAATGCTGAACTGTAGTCTACTTACAGCATCCTCTGGTGTGTGTGTCAACACTCTAGCGGTCGGTGTGGCAGCACCTGCGGGCGGTATTCGGCGGTCGTCCTCTCCGGCTTATTAGTCATCACCGAACCCCCCCCTGCAGATCTTGTTCAGTCTCGTCATCACTGGTGTCCATTATCTCATTAGAGGTGTTTCGGTTTGTCTTTGTGTGGAATTGTTCTATGTTGCGTGTGGTTATATCACCGACTCTAATTGATAGAGCTCGTTGCTTTAAACATTAATTTACTGAGTGCGCTGCATCAATTTTATTCTAAGTATTAGCGTGTTTACGCTCTACACCGTTATTCGGGTTATTCCGGTCTAAATAAAGACAACCAGAACGCTCTCCGTGGTCCTGACTGGCTTCCATCCTTCCATCCTTCCGTCAATGCTGCTGAACTGTACTTCATATACCTCATCCTGTATAACTTGACCCTGTATTGCCTTATTGTGTCACATTGCTATTTGCATTCTTGCGTTCTATCTATTGTGTACCTGTATGTTGTCCTGCACACTTCGCCTTATCTTGGCCAGGTGGCCGTTGCAAATCAAAATCTGTTCTCAATCGGCCTACTTGGTTAAATAAAGGTAAAATAAAAATAAATAAAAGAAGACAAATGGAGATCAATTGCATGTGAACACCTCGTATAAAGAGGTGAAAAGGCAAAGTTTGAAGATCTGGTTCACCTCTTAAAGGCAAGCCAGAGTGGCACTGGACTCTATTCCCCAAATTTTGCCGCCACCACAGTTACTCCAGCAGCTAGAAAACATAGATGACAGAGGTTGTCACGAATGTGAATGGAAGATCAGCACAACACAAAGGATGATTTCTATTAACCATGTTTGTTTTGTGATGCATGGGAACCGCCTATAGAAACCTGCCGCCGCCTGATGTAGAAACCACGTAAAGAAAAGATTGACTTCCTCAAAGGAATTAGTAACGCATGTTTAAACAAAGATCCCATGAGTGATACATCCAGAAGGCACCTTACCTGTCAATCATGTCAGAGAAAACACTCAACACTCCTACATATCGAGAGCTGGGATGCCCTACTGAAGGATTAGAGCACTGTAACTAAGAATGCACATGCCAATTATGTGCTATTGCAAGGCTCGACCTTAAAAACGCATTGCTTGGTGTCATACTTGGTTTCCATTTCCAAGAACCCGTGGCACTAATGGTGGATATCGAGGAATGTTTCACCAAGTCAACGAACTACGCCCTCGAGAAAACTGCTGATGACAACGAGGGAAAAGCTAGCTAAGATGTCCATAACAATATGCAAAGAAACCACTCTGTAGATGACTGTCTAAAGTCTGTACCCAATGAAACACAAGCCATTTAGCTGACTAGAGAACTCAGCACTGGGTGTGCAACCGGTGGATTTAAGCTCACAAAGTGGATCAGCAACAGCCGTTCCGTTCTGGCTTCGATTCCCGATGAAGAAAAGGCCAAATTGGTCAAACAGTTGAACCTTGACCGAGACAACCTCCCGGTGGAACAAGCTCTTGGAATTCTGTGGAATGTTGAAACTGCTACATTTTCATACAAAATTGTTGTAAAGCAGCAACCGTTTACCAGAAGAGGCAGACTGTCTGTAGCAAATTCGGTCTCTTTGGGATTTCTAGCCCCATTGGTTCTGCCTGCTTAAAAGATCCTTCAGAGTCAACTACGGATGGGACGAGAATATCCCAGAGATCCTTGCCCAGCCCTGGCTGGAATGGTTAAGTGACCTAAGTAAACTATCTTCTTTCCACGTCAGCAGATCTCAGAAGATCTTTTCAATGCAGAGAAAGCACGTGTATGCGATGTCCAGTCACAGTATTTTCAAGACGAGATTTCGGCACTGATAGTGAATGATGCGTATGGAAATGTAGTTCTATCTACAGGTTAGACCATGTGTTGATAGACAGAGTTCTATGAGTTGGAGGAAGACTGGGTGGAATGGCAATGCTGATAGAAGATAAGCACCCAGTGATCCTGCCTGAAGAGAGCCAACCAATCCAAGCTACTTCTGAGGCACATCCACGAGGAGGTGGGTCACTGCGGGAGAAGCCAAATGCTCTCTAAACTCAGACATAAGTACTGGGTCATTAGAGCCAATTCTTTTGAGCCGGGCAGTAAAGGACATGTGCGGCGTGTCAGAGTGATAATTAAAAACATTCTGGAACGGCCAATCAGCAAGCTGTGTCTTCTGTTGGAAGACTCGGATCCACAGTCACAGTACGACGATATGGACCTCAAACAGTTTATTGTTATTTTGACGACATGGTGTTTATATTTTGTTTGGACCGCTAATTGAGCTCCTGAAGTTTGAATAATTGTCATACTGTGTGTTATGGACAAATAGGGAAAAGCCCTAAAACTATTCACTATAGAGAATAATTAATGTTATTATATGTGGAAATCATTACGTTCAGAAGCATGATGTTTAGAAGCATCATTCATGATTAGTGTCAACTTTACCTTTAAATTACGTTTAGGCCAGTATGAACTTGTCGAAGTCTACCTGTATGTTTAAGAGAGGGAACTACGTGAGCAGGGGGAGGAGAGATTGACTAGATGGAAGCAGCGTGCACCACAGTGAACATAGATGTAAGTAGCGCGCACCACAGTGAACATAGATGTAAGCAGCGTGCACCACAGTGAACGTAGATGTAAGCAGCGTGCACCACAGTGAACGTAGATGTAAGCAACGCGCACCACAGTGAACGTAGATGTAAGCAACGCGCACCACAGTGAACGTAGATGTAAGCAACGCGCACCACAGTGAACGTAGATGTAAGCAACGCGCACCACAGTGAACGTAGATGTAAGCAACGCGCACCACAGTGAACGTAGATGTAAGCAGCGCGCACCACAGTGAACGTAGATGTAAGCAGCGTGCACCACAGTGAACGTAGATGGAAGCAGCGCGCACCACAGTGAACGTAGATGTAAGCAGCGTGCACCACAGTGAACGTAGATGTAAGCAGCGTGCACCACAGTGAACGTAGATGGAAGCAGCGCGCACCACAGTGAACGTAGATGTAAGCAGCGTGCACCACAGTGAACGTAGATGTAAGCAGCGTGCACCACAGTGAACGTAGATGTAAGCAGCTTTCCCCACAGTGAACGTAGATGTAAGCAGCTTTCCCCTCTACACCTTGCGTGTCATCAATTAATATTGAGTACTGCACAACTGGTCAATCCCTGATGAATATTGCAATGCCGCTCACGATCATATTGCCCAAGCATGTTGCCCAAGCTCATTTTGGGCCTGTGTCCCAGCATAACCATGACAACGGGATAACCAAGTCGAGAGAGCGAGATCATCCATTGACATGTATTGAAAAGGCTGATAAACACTCCTGTCATTTGCCTCATGACATTAAAAGGGTACAGCCTGCCTAGCTAGACAATGCACTGAACTCACAATCTTCTCAGGACAATGCCCTGTGTCACGTCCCAGTAGGAGACGAAGGAGGAATCCGGACAAGAGAGGACGACGTTTATTTGCTTTCGTTTAATAATTACGAATAGTCAGTTGGAAAATAATAACGAAAGTGACGCAGCGCTAATAATCAGTCCCTTTAGGGGAATACAGACATAAGGATCAATTGAACAATTTAAGTCAATACAAGGCAAACGTAACATGCAACAACACCTCACAAAGACCGGGCCAAACACAGTGGACGTATATACGTGACTAAGGGATAATGGACACCAGGTGTGTGATGATGACGAGACAGACAAAGTGATGAGAAAAGGGGCGGTGGCACTAGTAAGCCGGTGACGACGACCACTAAGCCTGTCCATTGATGGCTGTAGACTGGCTTCGGGAGGAGCTGTCACCGGATTGGCAACACCCTGCCTCTTGCGGTTTGGATGCCCAGGCACAAGCCTTTCTGTGTCCTGTCTCTATTTGCATTGCATATCGACCCATAACTAAACCTTAAGATTGGAGGTAAGCAAAGCTTGTTTCCAGTTATTAAATCCCTTGAACGGGAAAAAAACGGGTTCTACTTCTTTTCTCATATAGGGGATATTTTCATTGTGAATGTTTTGACACACTAGAGACATAAAACCGCTTTAAAGCAGGGGCTACAATGAATCAATGGAACCAATCCTCTTAAATACACAAACAACATTCCACATTTATTACTAACGCAAATATACTCAGAAGGGTCTTTTGTTAAATCTCAGTGTTAGTCGCTAAATGCTAACAATAAGTAATTATTACAGCCACAACTTGCTTCAGACGAAATCTCAAAACTACAGTAATCTAGAAGGTTAATTGTTAAAATATGTTTTTAATACCTCATCTTCAAGTACTTCTGTTTAATAAACTTTCCCAGAAATAAACTAAGTTCTACAAGAACGAATCCGTCCACACTGTCATGCAAAGTCTGGTGGTTATTTGGTTGCTGGGTGAAAGAAAGTCAACTTGTTCAAAATGCAGTACCCTTTAACATCATTTACACCTCAAACTTGTTTATCCAATGTTTTGGAACAGTTTAAATAAATAAAAATGGCTTCATGGGACACTTTAGTACCCACTGAAAATAAGACACTTCTTATTCCAGTTGTCTGCGTATCCTCACGACTGACCAAACAAAATCTACAAAATGTATCTACTTTTATGGATTCCTAAAACCCAGTATATGGAATGGAGACTATGGTTTTCAAGTACCTGAATGTCTTTTAAAAGTGGTCGCAAAAAATATTTTGTGATCTTTGCCAAAAGTACTTACTTTCTTAGACAGCAAGTGTAGATAAAATAGCTTAAAGAGAGAGAACAAACTACTCTCTAAATCAACTTAGAAGTCACATAGAAGTCTCTGTCTCTCAGAAATTAAGATGGCAGAAATTTAAATCTGAACATGTTTTATTACAGTCCCTGAACAATCAGTGGAAAACCCACAGAGGATGCTGTTCCAGTAGATCTGATTCCAGCAGTTAAGGAGTCACGGACACGAACATTTTAAATGTAAAGTAAATGTAAAAGTAAAGACACATCAGATGCAAATTAATGTGTTTCTTGACTTTTTGTTTTGCGTGTTAACAAGTTTGTCCTTGAAGGGAATAATATGCTTAAGGAAATTCTGGCGCTTATAAATCCAGTATAAGTCAAGTGGAGAAATGATCACGACCAGAACAATAAACCCGATTGCAGACACAGATGGCGAAGACCGGATTAGCAACAATAATAGTGTATAAAAGGGTTAATCCGTAGACGTGGTGATGGGCAGGCAGAGTTCGGTACACAGGAGTAGGCTGGTTCGTTGTCGATGGGCAGGCGATGGTCAAGGCTGGTACGTAGCAGGATTGTACAGAGGGAGTCAGGCAGGCTTGGAAACAGGAAACGGAAACGGTCAAACACTGGGAACCGAGAACCAAAGCAGGTAACACGGGACAGGAGATTATGAAAACAGCATGTACAAAGACAAATGCTCATGCAACAGGTAACAGAAATTGCTGACATATAAAACCCAGGGAACAATCAGTACATGGGGAACATCTGCTGGAAAGAGGTAGAGACAATGACAAGCCAGGTGAGACAGTATCAGGTTGTGACAGAAATAATTTTCAAAAACTAAGAACAATGAGAACAAAAAGATGCTGCAACTCAAGTGTGATATGTGTGATTTCCTTATTCACTACACAGCATTATTTTGTTAACACGCAAACAAAACCTCAATAGACACATTCATTTGCAACTGATTTTTGATTACATTTTGCTAGCTAGCTTGGCAGCAAACATATCATATTGCTGTTTGTGAACTTCTCATATGTATAATATAAAACAAACTTCCTTTCCACTAATTGTACAGTGGCTGTAATAAAAAATAGTTCAGATAAAAATTTCTGCCATCTTAATTTCTGAATGACAGTGACTTCTAGGTGCAATTATATTGGAACACACACTTACCCACTCCATTGGACTAGGCTAACATACAGAAGCCTTTATATGAATTAAAATGTATGTATCACCTCGTATCAGCCCTTTTTCTCTTCCGTTAAGTTCATGATTTACAGCCGGACTAAGCATCGCCATTCCTCATTCTAGTTCACTGTTGTTTTTATTTAGGTTAGCATAATGTTCTCACACAAAGATGGCGGTAATGTCAGTGTTGACAATGTCAGTGTTGAAATGATCAATACAGTTGGCATCCAGTTTGGTAGGATGACACCTGACTATACCTGTTTACTTTCCAACCGGCCTACATATGAAAACAATAGAAATGTACCTGATGTATGAACAAACGGCAATGAATCGTCGTGGCAATCACTAAATGGGAAAAGTAGAATATTTGACACTGTAGAACATTTTCACGCGTAACGCTTTATTCAAGATATATAAACCAGAAGCAGTTAACCACACTTCATGCAGAGTCGGTCAAGGGCTCCCCTATGAAGAGGGAGCTCAGACCGATAGAGATTTTGAGACAGCCCACTGTGTCTTCCACCTATACATGTTGTTGCACATTTAGGGTACTTTATAACAAGATATCTACAGGCCTTCAGGAATTAGCCGAAGCGCCTCTATCTGGAGGAGGCACAACTCATACCAGTAGAAAGAGCAGAGAAATGGAAAATGGCAGAGCAGAGAAATGGGAAATGGCAGAGCAGAGAAATGGGAAATGGCAGAGCAGAGAAATGGGAAATGGCAGAGCAGAGAAATGGGAAATGGCAGGGCAGAGAAATGGGAAATGGCAGGGCAGAGAAATGGGGAAATGGCAGAGCAGAGAAATGGGAAATGGCAGAGCAGAGAAATGGGAAATGGCAGAGCAGAGAAATGGGGAAATGGCAGAGCAGAGAAATGGGGAAATGGCAGAGCAGAGAAATGGGAAATGGCAGAGCAGAGAAATGGGGAAATGGCAGAGCTGGGAAATGGCAGAGCAGAGAAATGGGAAATGGCAGAGCAGAGAGAGGAAATTGCCGTAAAAATAATAATAATAAAAATAAACAATGTGATTTAATTGTAATATGGCATAAGAACATTTCTACCACAGAACTCTGACTGACCTGTTGATGGCTTGTTTGGGGCGTTACTAACCTAAATCTAACATGTGGTGATTGTCCGGTAGATGGTAAGACAAAGAACCGGAAGGCCAACTGAACCAGAGCAGATATCTGTTGACCACACGAAGATGAAGGACTCCACTACGACTTATGAGAGATTTGACGGGGAGGTGGAAAATCCCACAACTGACAGGTAAATCCAACTTTTAATGGGTACATTACAGACTGGTTACTTCACTAATAAATACATGTGTATTTAATAGGTTTGTGTGGTTGTTCTACTTAATAGTATCTCTAAATGGGGCATTTCAGCCAGAGAGATATTCCATCATTTGAAAAAGCTACAGAACTAGTGATAACAATCAGCACAATGTTTAATCACTGAACCATCTGGTAAACCTATAGATTTTAAATAGGTTTGTCAGCAAATACTGTAAAATGTGTGTGCGTGCGCATGCGCGCGTGTGTGAACTTCCAAATTCCAACTAACCACACACTGATTGATTTCACATAGTGGTAGCCTTACAATAAGTCACATTCTGTTAACATGGTGCAACACAGAGAGCAAGGAAGAAGAAAAGGTCCGTTAGAGGGGTGTTTGACATGGGAACTGTCGTAGAGGTGGACATGGGAACTGTCATAGAGGTGGACATGGGAACTGTCATAGAGGTGGGCATGGGACCTGTCATAGAGGTGGACATGGGAACTGTCATAGAGGTGGACATGGGAACTGTCATAGAGGTGGACATGGGAACTGTCATAGAGGTGGACATGGGAACTGTCATAGAGGTGGACATGGGAACTGTTATAGAGGTGGACATGGGAACTGTCATAGAGGTGGACATGGGAACTGTCATAGAGGTGGACATGGGAACTGTTATAGAGGTGGACTTGGGAACTGTCATAAAGGTGGACATGGGAACTGTCATAGAGGTGGACATGGGAACTGTTATAGAGGTGGACTTGGGAACTGTCATAAAGGTGGACATGGGAACTGTCATAGAGGTGGACATGGGAACTGTCATAGAGGTGGACATGGGAACTGTCATAGAGGTGGACATGGGAACTGTCATAGTGGTGGACATGGGAACTGTCATAGAGGTGGACATGGGAACTGTCATAGAGGTGGACATGGGAACTGTTATAGAGGTGGACATGGGAACTGTTATAGAGGTGGACTTGGGAACTGTCATAAAGGTGGACATGGGAACTGTCATAGAGGTGGACATGGGACCTGTCATAGAGGTGGACATGGGAACTGTTATAGAGGTGGACATGGGACCTGTCATAGAGGTGGACATGGGAACTGTCATAGAGGTGGACATGGGAACTGTCATAGAGGTGGACATGGGAACTGTCATAGAGGTGGACATGGGAACTGTCATAGAGGTGGACATGGGAACTGTCATAGAGGTGGACATGGGAACTGTCATAGAGGTGGACATGGGAACTGTTATAGAGGTGGACATGGGAACTGTCATAGAGGTGGACATGGGAACTGTAATAGAGGTGGACATGGGAACTGTCATAGAGGTGGACATGGGACCTGTCATATAGGTGGACATGGGAACTGTCATAGAGGTGGACATGGGAACTGTCATAGAGGTGGACATGGGAACTGTCATAGAGGTGGACATGGGAACTGTCATAGAGGTGGACATGGGACCTGTTATAGAGGTGGACATGGGAACTGTCATAGAGGTGGACATGGGAACTGTCATAGAGGTGGACATGGGAACTGTCATAGAGGTGGACATGGGAACTGTCATAGAGGTGGACATGGGAACTGTTATAGAGGTGGACATGGGAACTGTCATAGAGGTGGACATGGGAACTGTCATAGAGGTGGACATGGGAACTGTCATAGAGGTGGACATGGGAACTGTTATAGAGGTGGACTTGGGAACTGTCATAAAGGTGGACATGGGAACTGTCATAGAGGTGGACATGGGAACTGTTATAGAGGTGGACTTGGGAACTGTCATAAAGGTGGACATGGGAACTGTCATAGAGGTGGACATGGGAACTGTCATAGAGGTGGACATGGGAACTGTCATAGAGGTGGACATGGGAACTGTCATAGTGGTGGACATGGGAACTGTCATAGAGGTGGACATGGGAACTGTCATAGAGGTGGACATGGGAACTGTTATAGAGGTGGACATGGGAACTGTTATAGAGGTGGACTTGGGAACTGTCATAAAGGTGGACATGGGAACTGTCATAGAGGTGGACATGGGACCTGTCATAGAGGTGGACATGGGAACTGTTATAGAGGTGGACATGGGACCTGTCATAGAGGTGGACATGGGAACTGTCATAGAGGTGGACATGGGAACTGTCATAGAGGTGGACATGGGAACTGTCATAGAGGTGGACATGGGAACTGTCATAGAGGTGGACATGGGAACTGTCATAGAGGTGGACATGGGAACTGTCATAGAGGTGGACATGGGAACTGTCATAGAGGTGGACATGGGAACTGTCATAGAGGTGGGTATGGGCACCAACACAGGGGTCCGAGAGGTGGGCATAGGGCTAGAGAGTGAGGCAGAACTCTTGTCTCTAATGAAGTCCGAGCCACGATGGTTGATCATGTGGTGAACTGAGGCCTTACCATGGCAGAGGCTGGCAGTCGTGGTTTTGCTGAGACAGAACCCAAACGCAGACTGGATCAATGGTGTGCTACAATTATAATTATTGAGTGACAAAAACAGAACAAGAGTGGTCCAGAGATCCTTGTGCTTGAGCTGGTAGTTCTTCCGGAGTCTCAGTAGTGGAACCAAACGTGCAAATACTGGAGTGGCGAGGTCAGGCAGGAAAACTGGTGAGTGCAGAGTGGAATCCTTGGCGGAGGAATACAGTCACAGAACAGGCGAGCAAAAACATCAGAGCGACAAGGTAAAACCATAAACTAGCAGAATCTTCGAATCAAAGTTATCTCCTCATGAACAAAAACCTACTAATGTGGTTTAACGATCCGGCAGGGACAGGATGTCAGGACTGCTCCTAAATACCCTCCTGGTTGTAGACAGGAGCCAGGTGTGTGATTGCAGCATAGGGAACAGTTGCGCGTCCTCCAGGCCCAAGCCCCGTTGCCATGGCACCCGGAACAAAGATAGACACACAGGACACTACACATAACGCAGACCACGGACAAAACGACAACATGGAAACACCAAACCTGGTCAGGGCGCAGCCGCCGTGACAATTAGTCCTGATTATAAAAACATAAACTGTCAATTCTATCATCCAGACTTTTCACCAAGAAAGATCACCTCTGTAATTGTGTGGGAAAATGTTATGTTCCGCCATGCAGTAGTGGTTAAAGCATGGTTTCTGGCACCTCCCAGATTCATAACTCTCTTCCTGCCCTTGTACTCTCCATTACTCATTTACATTTACATTTTGCGGATTTAGCAGACGCTCTTATCCAGAGCGACTTACAATAAGTGCAGGCATTTCACATATAGCTAAAACACACATCAAAAAGGCAATAAGTACATTGTTCCTGGGTGGGTGCAGGGGGAAGTGCTAGAGATAGAAGGGGTGCTAGGAGAGGAGGAATGGGTGATAATCGTAGAAGAATGATTCGGTAGTGAAGTTTCGAACAGTCGAGAGTTGTGGAGCTCCATTCATGGAGCTACTGGAGGTACAGTTTGAAGAGGAATGTTTTTAGACGTTTTTTGAAGATTGGTAGAGTCCGATGATCTGATCTCCAGAGTGGAGTTGTTCCACCATTGCGGGGCAAGCACGGAGAACAATTTAGACTGAGCAGATCGAGAGTTGCCCTCCCGTAGGGATGGCACTACCAAGAGGCCTGAGGTGGCAGAACGAAGTGCTCGCGTGGGTGTGTACGGCTTGATTAGTGACTGGATGTAGGAGGGGGCGGTTCCTCTTACTGCCCCATAGGCTAGCACCATGGTTTTGTAGTGGATGCGTGCTTCGACCGGGAGCCAGTGTAGTGTGCGGAACAGCTGAGTGACGTGGGAGAACTTTGGTAGATTAAAGATCAGGCGGGCTGCTGCATTTTGAATGAGTTGCAGGGGTTTGATGGCGCACACTGGGAGACCAGCCAGAAGGGAGTTGCAGTAGTCGAGACGGGAGATGATAAGTGCCTGGATCAGCACTTGTGCGGCTTCCTGCGTAAGATACGGCCTTACTTTCCGAATGTTGTAGAGCATGTACCTGCAAGACCGGGACACCGCCTTGATGTGTGCAGAAAATGAGAGGGAGTTGTCAAGGGTCACGCCAAGGTTTTTCCCACATTGGGTAGCAGGGACTGTGACGTTGTCCACCGTAATGGACAGATCCTGGAGCGGGCAGGCTCTTCCTTTGAAGAAGAGCAGTTCAGTTTTACCTAGGTTGGGTTTCAGATGGTGTGCAGACATCCAGGCCGAGATGTCAGTCAGACATGCAGAGATACGGGATGCCACCTGGGTTTCAGGCTGTGGGAATGAGAAAAATAATTGGGTATCATCAGCATAGCAGTGATAGGAGAGGCCATGTGAGGATATGACAGAGCCAAGAGACCGGGTGTATAAGGAGAAAAGGAGAGGGCCTAGGACCGATCCTTGGGGGACCCCAGTGACCAGGGGCTGCATGTTCGACGGCGAGCCTCGCCCCACCACCTGGTAAAAACGGTCCGACAAGTACGAGGAAAACCAGGAATGCACCGCTCCTGAGATCCCCAGGTCAGAGAGGGTGGAGAGCAGGATCTGATGGTTTACTGTGTCGAAGGCAGCAGATAGGTCTAGTAGAATGAGAACAGAGGAGAGAGAGTTGGCTTGGGCCTTGCGTAGGGCTTCAGTTACACAGAGCAGCGCTGTTTCAGTTGAGTGGCCCGTCTTGAATCCTGACTGGTTAGGGTCCAGGAGATTGTTCTGCGAGAGGTAGGAGGACAGTTGGTCAGCTACAACGCGTTCAAGCGTTTTGGAAAGGAAGGACAACAGGGACACAGGTCTGTAGTTGTTGACATCCAACGGGTCGAGAGACGGTTTCTTGAGGAGCGGAGTCAATCTGGCCATCTTGAAGTCAGAAGGGACACATCCTGAGGTTAGAGAAGTGTTTATTAGAGATGTGAGATATGGAAGAAGGTCCGTGGAGATGGACTGGAGGAGTGGGGAAGGGATAGGGTCAAGCGGGCATGTTGTCGGACGGCTGGATTGGACCAGTTGCAGGGTGTCTTCCGGACTGAGCGTGGAGAAGGAACTCAGACCAGGGACAGAGTCAGTGTGAGGGGAAATAGCGATTTCTGGCGGATGGGTGAATGATGCTCGAATGTTGTCCACTTTCTGTTGAAAGTGGGTAAGAAAGTTGTCAGCTGAAAGGGACGATGACGGAGGAGGTGGAGGAGGGGTGAGGAGTGTGGAGAAGGTGGAGAAGAGCTTTTTAGGGTTGGAAGCCTGGAATTTCCGGTGATAGAAAGCAGCTTTAGCGGTGGTCAGATTAGAGTTGAAGGCGGTGAGGAGGGACTGGAGGGAAGCCAAGTCGCTTTGAATTACTCAACCCTATTGAGGAATTATTTTCCATATAAAGGTGGAAGATTTACGATCACCAACCATGTAGGCACGCCACCCTCCTTCAGGCCACAGCTGAGACATGTAATGACAGTGTAGACCAATGTCAAACATGGATTCACCACTACAAAGGGGTTATCACAAGGTGCATAAACAATAAGGACATTCATGAGAACCTATGGCCAAATACCTCAGACAGGCTTCATCCAATAAAATGTGTGCTAAATTCTATGTTTGGTTTTCATTCACAGTAGTAGTTAATCATTTGCTGTACTGTATTTACAGTAACTCGTTATAATTGATTGTAGAAAGAATGTGTCACATTGCTCGGGTGTAGTGTATTGTTTGTCAACGAACAGAACAATCGAAACACTATAAAGTTGGGCATACAAAGAAACTTACTACGAACATCAAATACAGTGAACCCTAACACTTACCTAGAAAATTGACTGACATTAACCCTCCTGTTATCCTCAAATTTACTAACATCTGTTATCCTTTGGGGTCAATTTGACCCCAGGATTTAAAACCTCCAGAAAATGTTTTATGTTGGTAGCCTAAACTAGCAATTAGAAAATGTTGACAGCCTAAACTGGAAAAAAAATGACCCCCCCATGCTCCCAGAATACCTATTGCGTGGCTATTGAAACATATGCAAATTACTATAAAATCTGCTTGATTCAACTTTTTTTGATAGGAATTGATAGGAGAAATGGTGAATGGCCTGGGAATTCACCACGATGCCCACACCATGACAGTACCTTCACCATGATGCCCATACCATGACAGTACCTTCAACATGATGCCCACACCATGACAGTACCTTCACCATGATGCCCATACCATGACAGTACCTTCACCATGACAGTACCTTCAACATGATGCCCACACCATGACAGTACCTTCACCATGACAGTACCTTCACCATGACAGTACCTTCAACATGATGCCCACACCATGACAGTACCTTCAACATGATGCCCACACCATGACAGTACCTTCACCATGATGCCCATACCATGACAGTACCTTCACCATGACAGTACCTTCACCATGACAGTACCTTCATCATGATGCCCATACCATGACAGTACCTTCACCATGACAGTACCTTCACCATGACAGTACCTTCATCATGATGCCCATACCATGACAGTACCTTCATCATGATGCCCATACCATGACAGTACCTTCACCATGACAGTACATTCACCATGATGCCCATACCATGACAGTACCTTCACCATGACAGTACCTTCACCATGACAGTAGCTTCACCATGACAGTACCTTCACCTTGACAGTACTTTCACCACGAATCACATATGAAGTAATATGCTTTGGGTTATTTACAATTCCCTTTTTATCCCAACAATGTTTATTTCCTATCATAACCATTTTTACCCTCTCAGAGTGCGGGAGCATAGGTGCGTGTGTTTTTGTCTGCGGGGTGGGGGAGGGGAATTGAAGATTGTGAAATTGCACTAACCTGCATGCAAAAGTGGCCTCAATATCAGCCATAACAATCTCAGCAATTGTGTGTATAATGTAAACATATTTTCTATGTTTTATACAGCTAAAACAGTCTGGGGTCAAATTGACCCCAAGGAACAGCGATGTGTACAAAATGCATACAGGACATTGAAAATATATCATCATGTTAATTTTATGTTTACCCAGTTGTCACCATTAAATTAGGAAAAGTCATTCAATATGAAGCAAAAAAAATGATGTCAAGCACTTTTTTAGAGACGTTAAACATTGAATGGGGTCAAATTGACCCCAAGGATAACAGGAGGGTTAAAACAATATACAGCAAAGTGCCATATTTCCCAGTGACTTACATACCCCAACTGATTGGCTAACTCACCCCAGCTGTGCGTTCGCGAAACAACACACCGGAAAACCGGAAGTGAATATTGGTGCTTATGAAATATTTTTAGGACATCAATGTTTCCTTGATAAAATTAGTACAGTAAATGGTTTAAGCTGTGGTAAAATTCCCCTTTAAGATGAGTGCAGACGCTCCTCTTTAAGAATGGTGAGACGCTCTACAAAAGTGTCAGTTAAATGTAAAAAATCTGATAGTTCACCTTATCACGACTATTACTGCTACGACAAGAATTCCTGTTGGTGTTTAAAAATGAAAGGAAAAGTGATAGTGATGATGAAGCATGATTTTAAATGTGTTAGCTGTTGTCATCATTGTTGTGCTATTGTCATGATTGCTGTGAACTTTTCTCATTACAGTTCAACGGACCAGGGGGCTAGCATGCAGCGAACCAGGAATCGGAGGTATAAACTCGTTATAATCATCCTGGGTCTGTTTTTGACAGCGTTAGTGACTTTTTGGACTTACTCTAGAAAACCATGCCCTATTCACCCCCCTGCTCCTTCTACCTGCCCTGTTCACACAACCAATGACATGGTAACCCCCGTGAAGGGCTCAACAGCTCTTATTGTGTCTGCATACAAGGATGACAGAAGTCAGGAATCCATTCGCATCATTGCTATAGTCAACCGAGAGCAGGCGAAGCCTCTGTACTGTGTGTTTTGCTGCACTGGAAATTCTCAGGTCACCCCGGCCACGGCCTTTGTTCACAGTGTCCACTACGGATACCCGTATGTGACCGCAGACCTACTGTGTTTCGAACAGCTCGGGTGTAACGCCACACATGTCGCGGTCGTCTCAACCGGCGATGTTCCGGACCCGTTCAACACGTTTCTGAGAATCCAGAACGGAGCGAGACAGGAAGAGGACTTCCCTTTTTACCTCACCGTGTGCATGTCCACTATGTCGGGCGCCTACAACAACGTCTTGCAGTTTGTTCAGACCATGGAGCTTTACAAGCTCTTGGGGGTGCCAAGGGTTGTCCTCTACCTCACCAGCTGTGGGCCCGACATGGAAAAGGTCCTCCGGTTCTACACAGACGAGGGCACTCTAGAGGTCATCGACTGGCCCATCGACCACTTCCTGAAGCCGGCTACTGGGTGGAAGTTAGAGGATCAGGAAGGGGACATCCACCTCAATGGCCAGCTGACCATCATGAATGAGTGCATCTACAGGAACATGTACCAGTCGCAGTATGTTCTCCTGGCTGACGTGGAGCAGGTGCTGGTCCCAGCCGCTCACAACTCTCTGCGTCCCCTCATGGAGGACCTGCAGGGTCAGAACCCAGACGCAACCGTGTTTCTGATGGAGACTCATTTGTTCCCTGCTGCGGCCCGCCAATCTGCACATAGCAAGGCGTTGGGGGTGGATCTTCTGGACTACGTCTATAAAGAGCCGCTTGAAGAGGATGACTTCCGGTCCCACAAGATGGTGGTCAACCCCCGGAAGGTGATGCGGACGGCCATATTCGACGTGACACAGAGCGACGGAGACACAGTGATGGTTTCGCCCGACTTGTGTAAAATCATGCAGGTGAAAGAGGCTTCTAAAGAGAGGTGGATCGACGACCAGCTCGTCCTCGATTTAAGCCTCTGGCAATTTAAAGAGCACCTTGTGCCCACTGTCAATGACGTTTTAGAGAAAATAGGTATATAGACACATCTGTTTGAAGATTTAGTACTTTAATCGGATGATCGTTACTTTACAAACTATGACAAATTATGCAGATAAAAGAAATTGTACTAAATGTAGGAAATGTATGCACTTATTAATACATGTAAAACAGTTTTCATGTCTGATTAGAGATACTCTTTATTTCTATTCTATTATTTCATTCTGAGGGGAGCTCTTTTTTATATTTGTAAATACTATTATAATTCCTTCATTATAGCAGTCATTCTGAGGGGAGCTCTTGGGTGATGGGGGAAAATACCAAATGGGTAAAGATACAACATGTACCCTTCCTATGCCTGGATTTTTATATAAATTACTAAATCACCGTATCAAAATATGAAGTTGCTTTGTTACATGCATCACCATGGGTTAAAGCTATCAGCTCCAAGGAGTTAGATGGTTATTAACTTACACAGATCTGAGACCTGTACTACGTTGTAAGTTAATTTACTATAATATACAATTATTGTAAATAGTCATTACAGTCACATCTTGTTGTGCCTTAAAGATGGGCAGGTTGAACTTGCTTCTGCTATTAAGCAAACCCTTTCAGACGTCTGGAATAGTTGTACACTTGCCAATTGAGGGTTGTCTACCTACGGCTATCAAGGACCTCGGAATTAGCTGCAGGGAAAAACTGGTTTAACAGTTTGGGACTTATCACTCCTGTGAGGATCACATACAATTTATTTTAGGGTGCCAGTCATTTGTTTTAGATGATTTTAATTAATTTAAATGTTTGTACTAAAATAAAGTGATTTGGCTTTTCGGGTTGTTTATTTTTTGCTTTCACTTTAGATAAATTTTACACAGGATGTAAAGACTTCTCAGGTGCTGTTTAATTTGCATTCATATACATTTGCATTCATATAAAAACATTTTTTAAAACAACCGTGACTCTATTACAAACAAACACTGTCATGAGTAGGTAAATTATATTACAATGTAATAGACAACAAACATCTATCCAAATGTCAGCAACGACATTGAGGCCTGGACTTTACGCCCCTGAACGTGTCCTCTCTGGCACCAAGACATTAGCCGCAGATTCTTCTCGTCACGTAAGTTTGGGTCAGACTTGTTGGTCCAGCACATCACACAGAACAAACATTCAACCTTTTGATCATGAGTGTATAAAACCTCTGTGGCCATAAGACAAGGAAAACCTGTCCAGTAGTTTCTATATCTTCTGATTCTTACTTGCAATTTACTTTCTCCCATGCAACCAAATACATTGACATAACCAACTGCCATTTAAGTTGGAAGAGCTACTGTGTAGCCATTTACATTTATCTGTCCAAGGCATTTGATTCTGTCAACCATTGTGTTCTTATCAGCCAACTCAATAGCCTGGGCATCTCTCATGACTGCATCGCCTAGTTCTTTAATTACCTCTCTGACAGGGTCCAGCGTATTAAATCAGATGGCCTGCTGTCGGCAAGTATGGCTGTCTCTATGGGGGTGCCACAGGGTTTGATTCTCGGGCCGACTCCATTTTATCTCTACATTAGCGTTGTACCTCTTGCTGCTGGGAAGTCTCAGATCCATCTCCATGCAGATTATATCATTCTGTATACATATGGCCCTTCATTAGATACTGTGCTTTCTAATCTCCAGAAGAGTTTTAATTCAGCATTCCTTTCAGAACCTCCTGTTACTACTAAACTCTGGTACAACTAAGTGCATGCGGTTCAACCGATCGCTTCCCACACCGTGACGGTCTAACGAGTATCGCCACGCTGGACGGGTCTGAATTATGATATGTGGATAGATACATATACGTAGGCGTCTTGTTAGACAACTCTCTCTCTTCCAGGTCGAGATAAACAAACTAAAATCTAAAATTAGGTCCATAAACGATTTCCTATTATGCAACAGGGCGTCCTTCACTTATGCTGCCAAACTTGCCTTGGTGAAGATGACTAAACCAATATTTGATTTTCATTCATAGAACTGCCTCAAACTCTCTCCAGATCACAGTGTTATATGTTTTGTTACCAAAGCCCCATACAACACCCACCACTGCAAAATCTATGCATTAGTCGGCTGGCCGTCGCTAAACAATCCGCAATTAACTCACTGGTACCAACTAAAATACAAGTCTATAGGCTAAAGTCCCGCTGTACCTAAGCTCTCTAGTCACCATAGCTCTACCCACCCGCAGTCTACACTCAAGCAGGTACATTGCCTTAGTCACCCCGAAAGCCTGCACAACATTCGGCCGCCAATCCTTCCAGTTTTCAGCTGCCAGTGACTGGAACGAATAACAAAAAACCTAAAACCTAAAACCCTTATTTCACCAGTTGCATTTAAACTAATCCTGTCTGAACACTTGTTTCCGATCACTGTACGTGTTACTGTCGTTAACTTATTCTCACTTATGCCACGCCCTTTTTGCACAGTGGACCTCTCTCACCTGCACTGCTGCCATACCTGTTTACATTCTTGAATTATTCTATTTGCTCAGGCATGCTCAAATACTCTCCCAAAACCCAAGTCATATAATCTGTGCACACAAATGACCTACCTGCTAGATATACTTTAAATCTACATCCTGTATATAGACACTCCTATGTATTTTCTATATAGTTGTCATTGCCATATCAATGCTGCTTAACGGACCTACACATACCACATCCTGTATTAATATTATGTTATGTACCAATGCTGTTTGCACTTATGTATTCGGTGTATTTATTGTGTAACTGTATGTTGTCATGCAGATTTTTGCTTCATATAGGCACGGTCGAATATGTTCTCAATCAACCTACTTGGTTAAATAAAGGTTAAATATTTTTTGCACTATTTTTAACAGTGCATACAGCATCAGACTGTTATGTGCTGGACCACGACGTGTTTATAATAGCCAAACAGTGACTATCCTACAACAAGACAAGCGCCACACAGACTAGCCCAAATCCACCCAAAACGGGCCAGCCCACAAGCCCAATAATGGGCCAGCCCCAATAGTCCAAAATGAGCCAGCTCCAATAGTCCAAAATGAGCCAGCTCTATTACCCCAACATGAGCCAGCCCTATTAGCCCAACATGGGTCAGCCCTATTAGCCCAACATGGGCCAGCCCTATTAGCACAACATGGGCCAGCCCTATTACCCCAACATGGGCCAGCCCTATTAGCCCAACATGGGCCAGCTCTATTACCCCAACATGGGACAGCCCTATTAGCCCAACATGGGCCAGCCCTATTACCCCAACATGGGCCAGCCCTATTAGCCCAACATGGGCCAGCTCTATTACCCCAACATGGGACAGCCC
The DNA here is from genome assembly GCA_029465975.1 of Dallia pectoralis. Lineage (NCBI taxonomy): Eukaryota > Metazoa > Chordata > Actinopteri > Esociformes > Umbridae > Dallia > Dallia pectoralis. Next base: position 12,161,320 of record CM055739.1, read on the forward strand.
TATTAGCCCAACATGGGCCAGCCCTATTACCCCAACATGGGCCAGCCCTATTAGTCCAACATGGGCCAGCCCTATTACCCCAACATGGGCCAGCCCTATTAGTCCAACATGGGCCAGCCCTATTACCCCAACATAGGCCAGCCCTATTAGCACAACATGGGCCAGCCCTATTAGCACAACATGGGCCAGCCCTATTAGTCCAACATGGGCCAGCCCTATTAGTCCAACATGGGCCAGCCCTATTACCCCAACATGGGCCAGCCCTATTAGCACAACATGGGCCAGCCCTATTACCCCAACATGGGCCAGCCCTATTACCCCAACATGGGCCAGCCCTATTAGCACAACATGGGCCAGCCCTATTACCCCAACATGGGCCAGCCCTATTAGCACAACATGGGCCAGCCCTATTACCCCAACATGGGCCAGCCCTATTACCCCAACATGGGCCAGCCCTATTACCCCAACATGGGCCAGCCCTATTAGTCCAACATGGGCCAGCCCCTGAAAGTTATTTGAAGTTTCAAGGCCAAATGGTTAAACAGCAATTGATCTAATAGCATTGAGTCTTGTTGGTCCCCAACTATAAGCAGAAGGAAGTTTCCGTCGGTCGATCAACGTGGTGTGGCTGCGTGCGGGAAAACCGGACCTGATCCTGAATATCCAACCAACTTTACCTCGGTCAATATTTAGGCATTGATTTGGATGCTGCACAATCCTTTCTCAGTAGGAAATGAACAAGCTCACATTTTGTAATTCAAAAGTATTGTATTCTGGAAAGAAATTTGGGCACGGCGTCCAGATAAGCAAGAGGTTGATAAAAGGATGACTGCGGAATGACGTGATTAACAGTCCGTGTGTAGATCATGGTTGATCGGGCAAGACATTCAACTGCTCAAAGGGGACGTATGCTCAACCGCCATGATGCCCAAAACGTGCGTTGTCTGTCTGTCTCAAGGTTGACGCGGGTCTCGGCAAACCCACAAACGGGCCTCTCCAGTCTGGATTTGTTTGAAAAAATGTTGGTGAAAAATTGCCCTGGTCTTTTTGAATTAGACTTTCATCACGGCACTTTCTTTAATCCTCCCGCGTGTCTCCCCAATTGGAGCAAGTGGACTACTTGTTTATTTGCCATCTCAGAAGCAGCAGCGCTCTTCTTGTATCTGACCGATACAGAACACATCATGAATATCAAGACAGGGTTCGGTACACAGGAGTAGGCTGGTTCGTTGTCGATGGGCAGGCGATGGTCAAGGCTGGTACGTAGCAGGATTGTACAGAGGGAGTCAGGCAGGCTTGGAGACAGGAAACGGAAACGGTCAAACACTGGGAACCGAGAAACAAAGCAGGTAACACGGGACAGGAGATTCCGGGAAACGATCTGGCAACAGGTATCAGGAAACGCTGACGTATAAAGGAATAATCAGTAGATGGGGATCGTCTGGTGGGAACAGCTGGAGACAATGACAAGCCAGGTGAGACCGATCAAGTAGTGACAAGGAAGTCTAATCGTTCAATCATTTTGGCGTGTCAAGACAGTTGAATAAAGGAGCAGTCAATCACGACGAGCTTTGTCTGCCAAATAACAGACAAGACATTCTGCCAAATGTCATGAATCAAAAGTTCTCATCAGATTGCCACCAGCGTAGCAAGCAGTCACCGACGAATGTTAGTTTTAGAATAAATTTTCCAAAAAGGCTTTAATGATTTCTCGGCAAAAGACGTTGATGCGGGTCTTGATGTTCCGATTAGCTCTAGTGGTTTTGACTGTGGTCATGGCTACGTTTCAGACATGTTACATGCAAGTGTAGTGTTCTACTAAAACGCCATTCGGCAGTAAATTAGATTCACTCTCCGTGTTTTATTTGAAGTTTGCTAAGCTAGATGGTCGTGAAGTCACAGCCACAACATATTGTTGTTTACTCATTTACACGTTGTTTTTCATTTTACACTCAGATAAAACAAAGTTCCTGTGAATCTGGTGCATTTGCTTATGTTAATGCGGTTGAAATCATCACCGAAAACTCATGGCGATTTTCTGATTGTAAGATCTTTTATCCAGGTCTATTATGAACAAAAAAGAAAAAAAGAATGAATAGTCAAATATAGAACAGGGAATCCTCCTGTATTTCAACTGTTATGGTGGCCTGCATTGTCTGTTGGATGGTGGCAATAACGTGATGGGTGCTTGTCTGATAATACAGTAACTAGAGAGCTTCTGACTCTTAATCCAAACCTATGCTATTTTTTTCTTTTTTTACTAAGCAGTCAAGTAAGATGCTTTGTCATACAAGTCGTACCTTTCAGCAAAACGATCATCTCTATAAAGTTGCCATGGTCATGCTGCTGTCATCTGGTGTATATGCTGCTTCTGTAGCTCAGAGTCTGACTTGAACATATACACTGCACACCAGCCCCTGCTCAAAACGTCACTAGAGTGTGAACTTTGCAAATGTCATAGAAATGAAGCAGAATAACACATGGTTCTCTTCACTGTATGACAGACACATCCCGTTGGTCTCATCATAATGAAGGAAAAACTGTTGGTCTCATCATAATAAAGGAAAAACTGTTGGTCTCATTTTAATATAGGAAAAACTGTTGGTCTCATTTTAATAAAGGAAAAAACTGTTGGTCTCATCATAATGAAGGAAAAACTGTTGGTCTCATCATAATAAAGGAAAAACTGTTGGTCTCATTTTAATATAGGAAAAACTGTTGGTCTCATTTTAATAAAGGAAAAAACTGTTGGTCTCATCATAATGAAGGAAAAACTGTTGGTCTCATCATAATAAAGGAAAAACTGTTGGTCTCTTTTTAATATAGGAAAAACTGTTGGTCTCATCATAATATAGGAAAAAACTGTTGGTCTTTTTTTAATATAGGAAAAACTGTTGGTCTCATCATAATAAAGGAAAAAACATTGGCACCACAGACTGTTCACACTTTTGTTTGGATTGAAAATGAACAGCTAATCTCGATCTGTCAAGGGGTAGTTTGTTCAGCCTATGTAAGTCTAAAATATTGTACCCCCTAAAACAGGTTAGCGAGATCCCGGGTCACACTCACAAACACACCGTATGCAGAGTACTATTCACAATAACCTTTATTTATAACAATTCACATATCCCCAAACCTTAAATATACAGCATGTGCAAATAGGCAATAAAAGTAGGCAATTCAATGTAACACTCAGTTACGTTGTAACGTCTCCTCTCATTAACGTCTCTTTAGGGTAACTGGTCTAGATGTGGAGTCTCGTTAACGTCTCTTTAGGGTAACTGGTCTAGATGTGGAGTCTAGTTAACATCTCTTTAGGGTAACTGGTCTAGATGTGGAGTCTCGTTAACATCTCTTTAGGGTAACTGGTCTAGATGTGGAGTCTCGTTAACATCTCTTTAGGGTAACTGGTCTAGATGTGGAGTCTAGTTAACATCTCTTTAGGGTAACTGGTCTAGATGTGGAGTCTAGTTAACGTCTCTATAGGGTAACTGGTCTAGATGTGGAGTCTAGTTAACATCTCTTTAGGGTAACTGGTCTAGATGTGGAGTCTCGTTAACATCTCTTTAGGGTAACTGGTCTAGATGTGGAGTCTCGTTAACATCTCTTTAGGGTAACTGGTCTAGATGTGGAGTCTCGTTAACATCTCTTTAGGGTAACTGGTCTAGATGTGGAGTCTCGTTAACATCTCTTTAGGGTAACTGGTCTAGATGTGGAGTCTCGTTAACATCTCTTTAGGGTAACTGGTCTAGATGTGGAGTCTCGTTAACATCTCTTTAGGGTAACTGGTCTAGATGTGGAGTCTCGTTAACATCTCTTTAGGGTAACTGGTCTAGGTGTGAAGTCTCGTCCATATCTGTCCTTGGCTCCGGCACCCAGTGTTGCCAACTTTGCGACTTCGGCGCTTTCTTCAGCGAGTTTTCAGACCCCTCTAGCGACAAATTGGCATAAAAGCAACTAGCGACAATTCTATCTACTTTTTCTGGTGTTATTGGAGACTTTTGGAGACTTTTAGAGACTGACGCTGAAAGCACGCATGGTCGTATCGCTCTTACTGTGATACTCTTCTCTACGAGCAGCAGGTGCTACCGTGTTCTCCACCCCGTGCCAATTAGCACTCAGAAGCCGCCCAATACCAACAGTAGTCCCTCCCATCAGAGCAGGAGATGTTCACCCTTCACGTCCAGACTCAAGAAATTTGGCATGTCAAAAAAACCACTGAGCAACTTCTACAGGTGCACCATTGAGAGCATCCTGTCAGGCTGCATTACTGCTTGGTTGGGGAGCTGCACCGCTGCTGACCGCAAGGCCCTACAGAGGGTGGTGAAGACAGCAGAACGCATCATTGGCTGCCACCTCCCTTCTGTGCAGAGCATCTACCAATCACGATGCCTCAGGAAAGCAAGGAACATCATAAAGGACTTCAGCAACCCAGGACATGGTCTGTTCACTCTGCTCCCATCTGGTCGACGTTATCGCAGCATTGGTACACGCACATCCAGACTAAAAAACAGTTTTTACCCTCAGACCATTAAGCTCCTCAACCAGCAACACTGATATACTATCCATGTATCCACTACTGACACCAGATCACTTATTGCAGTATTTAAGTATTTAAGGTCTGCCTACTGTCCATATTCTCACTTCATTATGTATATTTTGTAGCTATGTATATTCTGTATATTGTTGTAATTCTGTTTTTATTTTTATTCTTCTAACTACGTAGATGTTGCTTGCCAAGTCACAAGAATTTCATTGTGCAGTTTGATGCAAGTCATTCTGTATACATGACAATAAAATACTGTGCTTAGGGCTGTCCCACTGTCAAATCATCAAGTGCGCGAGGGCTCTCTGGCAGACAGTTTTAGCCTTTTAAGCACCCTTTCCGCAAGTCAGCATTATAGCCAACTTTGCCTGAGGGAATTGTCCAGAGTTCACAGCGTTGTGAGGTGAAACACGGAGGTTACCGGAGGAAGCCAGGAAGTGAGAGAATATTACCAACAAACCAACCTCCTAAGAGACAAAAGAAGAATAATGTCAAAGAAACAAAATGGAAAGAGATACCAACTCTGACATCTACATGATACAAAAAAAGTTTACATTTACCTTTTACATTTCTGGGATTCTACATGGCAATACAGGATCAAGTGGAGTAAAACCTTAATTGAGGCAAGCTGTAGTTTTTCAACTCACCGTGTTAACTTGACCAAGGTCAGTGTCACTGAAGAACTTTAGCGGGCAAACATTTCCAGTGTTGTGGCACAAGGGAAGCAAAATAGGTCTAGATAATTAATAGTTTTTCATCCACATCAGTTCACATATCCATAAGTGTTAACCATAATCTTCATTATTAGAACCAGTCTTTTTCCGGACATAACCGTTGTATAGTTAGCAAATTCTATATGTTGATTTAAAGGAAATCATGCGCTTAGTAGAAACACAATATTTGAAAGCAATTAGTGCAGGTGCAAAAATAACTGAACTCCAAGTTGCCTTGGTAAAATGAAGTTGGTATCTAAGATTATGCGTACAAATATGAAGCTCCTCATACAGTAAATCTAAATTACTGTACGTCATCTAAATCATTCATCTAAATCATTTATGCATAATTTATAAACGCTTTTATATACAGAGCCAAAAACATGGAAAAAATCTGTATGTGTAATTGTAAGTTGAAGAACAAAAATAAATGTAATTAAATATACTAAATAAAATAGAATAGTCTTTCTCCTGACCCAAATCAGATTGATTAGATAGGGCATCATTGATTTTATTAGGTGAAACATCATCAATAATAATAATTATAATAATAATATTAACAATCAACCGAAAACACTTGAAGAACAATCGGCATTCTCTTTGCACTTACATTTGTGTTTGTCTCTGCAACAAGTGAAATTAAAATATTAGTTATATCAGTAACACTCACTGAAAAACTGGCTACATAACATTGTTTCTAATAACTTATAAATTATTTCACACTTTTTAAGCTTACACCTTCAAGCTCTCAAATTTAATTTCTCCACATATACTTATTATAATAAAAAGAAAGTTGCTAACAGTAGCGTTTCAGCTAACAGCTAACTGAGACTGTTTTGACCAGGCACAATGAATGTCAGTAGCAGGCCAGAAATATAGCTTCTCCTACCAGCCATTATGTACAAAGCGGATTGCTTCAGCATTCAGTCCAAGAGTCTGGGGAAAATATAACCTTTGGCATGGAGAATGAACAATAGCGTCCCTCTAACCGATTCTAATACAAATCCCGCAATCTTGAATTGGTGCAACCATGATTTGTTTGGGCTTGTTGAGGAATGAATATTGTGACTTTGTTGATGGCGTTGAAAATGTGGTCCCCAAAACTGCTAGTGAAATCCATCTATTGGTGTTAGGTTTACGAGAAACACACCGGTCCGATGTCCAGACCAAACTCCTGGTCCTCCTTGCCAATGTCCATGGGGGCCAAGTCTACTATAGGTAGTCTCGCCGGCGTCTGAGTCCTGAATTCAATCACAGTCTTGCTCCAGTCAGCGTTCGATTGCTAAAAAGACAAAAGAGTATGTAAACAACTGCCATTTTTAATTTAATCCCATGGCAACATAAACAACAACCGGATGGTAATGTAGAACACTTACGGAGCAGCCATCCTCCAGGACATTGTATCTGAGGCGGGCGTTGCCCTGGGCCTTGAACTCCTGTCCATTGGAGCCCTTGAGGACCAGGGCCTTCTTCAGGTTGCCTGTGGCGCCGTCCTTCACAGCCACGTTGTTCCTGCAGTGGTACGTGATGTTCTGGAAACCCTCCTTAGACAGAAGGCGGATCAGCCTCATCTGAATGGTCACAGCGTTGGGAAGCTCTTCTTTGTTGCCATAGCTGAACTAAAATCAGGATGAAATGAAGATATTGAACATTTTTAAAGGCATCTACAGGGATCCTGTAACAAATCTTATTCTAAGTCTTAAAGGTGTTGTGACTGTTTAATGGGTTTTTAAACACCAACAGACACCGAACGGAAAACATACACTGGATAAATAAAATGTATATAATAAAATAAAATAATGTGAAGCAAAATGCCAACCCAAACTAGGATGCCTAATAGCCCCTGGTGATTGCTTATCCCGAAACAATCCCCGGACACAGGAAGTGCACCCCACTAAGACTTCCCGTGTAGAAAAAAACCTCACCACACTCGTGACAGCAGTGGATACATTTATAGAGCGCTCAGTAAATGTATTATTGCTGTATGGTAACAGGGTCTTCACAGAACAGGTTAATATGTTTTGATAATTTCTTTATATACTCACTTTAGTTCCCCCATTCATGTCAGCTCCAAACCAAACAGGTTTGCTGGCACTGGGAGTGGATTGGGTCCACCATGTTTTGCGGGGGATGGCGGCTGAGCTGTGATGGGCTGAGATGCAGGTCTCACCAGTGTCCATGTTGCAGAACACCTTGATAGCATCCTTAGAACTACCTTGGTTGGGGTCCAGCCAGTAGTCTCCTGTTACCGGTGGACAGAACAAGTGTTAGATCGGAGACACACATTAGCTACCTTATAATATACTGAACACGCTTACTTGTCAATGAAGGTACAAACACCAGCAAAAGCATGAAACACAAGCGGACCCACCATTCTTTTTAAGGGGGTGGCACTGCTGGATGTCTCTGCAGGTTTTGGCGGGGTTGCCCTGGCTACCGTCGGGGCACTTCATGTTCTGCACATTCCCACTGAGGCTCTTCAGCGTGGTCTGGACCCCCTCATCCGCCATAAGGATGACTGAGGCCTTGTCGGGAAGCGCCTCATCCTCGTTGAACTCGGGAGGGGAGCCGAAGTGCTCGCTAGGGGCCTCGGGATTGGTCCATTCATTCTCGTTAAAGTCTGGGGTTGAAGATTGCCCGCCTTGGTCCACGCCGTAGTCATAGTCGGAAGGAATATCGAAACTAAACATATTGGCCCCGGCTGTAGGAGGGCCAGGGCTCCCTGGGGGGCCGGGAGGACCAGCGTCTCCTGGAGGCCCCTGTGAAAGAGGAGAGAAGCCAATAAAATAGATGTAAAGCTGTAGACGTCTGTGACCTTTCTCCTTTTAACCAAAAATACATCACAGTAGCCACCCTTATCTGACGTTATGTTTGCTGTGAGTACAACTGCACTTTAACGCTGTACAGTGCTATCATTTTGATTAGGACAGAGCAAACACAGACACGTTCTGGGGTTATCATTGCACTCCAATTGTCAGGAGCCTCATTGACTGCTTGTAACATTCTTACCTGCGGTCCAATATCTCCGCTGGTTCCTCGGGACCCAGGAGCGCCCATGGGTCCGGTCATTCCAATCTGTCCTTCACCTCCTGAAGGTCCAACTACACCTGGGGGTCCCTGATGAGAAACACAATAGGATTTATAAAGGGCTAGCAAACAGCAGTTACACATGGAGCATTACATTGTAGCATAGGCAGCTTATTAATCTCACTCACTCTCTGTCCATTAGGTCCAACAATGCCAATGGCTCCATCATCACCAGATTGGCCCTAGAAAACAAATGTGTCATCCAGTTTGTGGATGACAATATGAATCAGCCTTTTATTTATTATGCAATCCTTTTCATTTTCTTTTTCATTATTCCATAGGCCTATTTTAAATGACACATCATGCCTTTAGTGTCTGGGTACTTTTGACTCACACTTGTTCCAGGTAAGCCTTGCAATCCAGTGAATCCTCTGTGTCCTTTCTCCCCCCTCTCTCCTTGGTCTCCCTTGGGTCCCTTGTCTCCTTGTGGCCCTTGGGGCCCCTGGATTTACCAAGACCATGCCAATTATAGTATAATTGTCTCTGAAATACTGTGGACAGGTTATACCAGCTGAATAGCTAGAGTCTTTGTAATATTGATTGGAGATCATGTCAAATTGGCAATAACTACAGGTTACTGCACCAGTAGCCCGCTGAATGACTGTGACCTGGGGAACTGGGAAATGTAACAAAGATGTCTTACCATTTTACCCCGGATCCCTGACTCTCCCTGGGGCCCTAGAGGCCCTCTGGCACCCTAGAGTTGAAGAAGACAAAACCAGTGTCAGGGAAACTAACAGGTTACGTTAAGTTATGTTACTGGCGTCCCACCAATGTAGCGGAATCACACTCATCCAATCACAGCACACTCCCTTTCACATTAAATTTAAAGCTTTTCACAGCACACTAAATTGCAAACAAATAGAAACTAATAGCAGTGGTAATATCTAAACTTCTATACTTCTATTAGTGTTATTCAGTTTAGAATTCTGAAATTTTGAAGTGGATGTGTAATAATGTTTTAGTGTGATAATGTTGGACTGTCTGATAATGTTCTAGTGTGATAACGTGGTTCTATGTGGTTCAATATAATGTATTCTGTACTGTAGCAATGTAAGTGTGCTAATATTTTCTAGGGTGTAGTGGAATATGAAAATGTGCAAGTATATTGGCAGTTTGCCAGTAATCAGGATATGACTCACCTTGTCTCCCCTGTTACCAGGAACACCAGAAGCACCAACTGGACCAGCAGAACCAGGAAGTCCCGAAGAACCAGCAATACCCTCAGCACCAGCATCCCCCCTGTTTCCCTACAGACAAACACACCCAACACACACACACATAAGGTGGTGGACTGATTTCGACACGCATTTTATTCTCAGCTGTCTCGGCTAAACTCACCTTGTCACCTATGAGTCCATCTTTGCCAGATGCCCCATCAGCTCCAGTAAAGCCCTGTAATCAGAGATGGCTGCATTAAAGACACTTGTGGTGAACAAAGACAGTGAGGACCTGGTTTTCAGGTGAATCCTCATGTCAGATATGTAAGTGAGGGCGGCACACAATTATAATCCATCATATTTATGTTATCTGTATCCTCATGAGCCATAACCCATGTCATAAAATGATAGATATGATATACATAAGATATTTAACACTGGAATGTGAACACATACAGCAAGTCCAGGATCCCCTGTTGGTCCGGTTGCCCCTGGTAACCCGACTGGACCAATGGAACCCTTGTTTCCCTGGGTTCCGATCGCACCAGCTTTTCCCGGAGCACCCTGGGAAAAGAAGGGTTATATCACTGGACATGACACACATTGAGTGTGTCTTCGTGTGTGTCTGTGTGCTGTGCGTCTGACAGACTTTAACTGAGACTTGTGATACACCCATTTTGTGCAAAAGGCATCCTGGAGATGTGTTGCCTGTTAACCTAAATGTTTCTGTTTCAATTTCCAAGCTAATGAAAACGGTTTGGTTGTTTACTCTCAAGCCTGTTTACACATTTAATATGTTTTAGTCACGATGCAGATGAAATGTTGGAATGCCTTTCATCAAATCGCTCTGGATAATAGCGTCTGGTAAATGATTGCTAGACGATTGAAAGACTCAGCCCTGTACTTACAGCCGGACCTGGGGGTCCAACCATCCCTCTCTCTCCTCTTAATCCGGGTGTGCCGACTGCACCCCTCTGTCCTGAGAGACCTGCTGCTCCAGTCGGCCCAACAGGACCCTGGGAGAAACCAAGAGGACATTTTAACACGTGTGGAAATCCTGCTGGCCAATGCCCACGTCAGTTGTGTCAGCTAATCTAGCAATATCAGCACATACAGTGCATTCCCGTTCGCCTTTCCGTGTTTCTTGCTTTACAGCTGTATATTCGATCCACTCCCCCCCGTCTACAAATCAATCGAGAACCCGTTGTGACAAAGAAAAAACTGGTTCAGATAATTAAACTGTCAGGTACTCGGCACACCTACAGCATCTCACGAGAGTGAGAACAGCCATCATCATTATTTTTTTTTCATGATTAATTATATCTTTACACGTGAGAACACTGAAGACATGACACTTTGCTACCATTTAAAGTAGTGGAGTGTACAGCTTGCATAACAGCGTACATTTGCTGTCCCCTCAAAATAACTCACAGCCATTTTTTTTATTATTTTTTTATTTAACCTTTCTTTAACCAGGTAGGCCGATTGAGAACAAATTCTCATTTACAACGGCGACCTGGCCAAGATAAGGCGAAAAAATGTGCAGGACAACATATAGTTACACAGAATACACAAACACAGGAGTGCAAATAGCAGTGGGACACAGTAAGGAATACAGCTTCAAGATTAAACAGGATGAGGTATATGAAGAACAGTAGAGCAGCATAGATACAGTGATAAATAAATATATATATAAAATAAAATTAAAAAATAAATACAATGAGTATCTTAACACGGAATGTAAAAGGATTAAAGTGTGCCTAGCAGGCATACAGAATAAAGTGTCTCTAGCAGGTTGGTCGATAGAGTGCATGGGAGTAAAGGAAATGAGGTTATGGGAAAGATCAATTGGGCATTATCTGAGCACAGAGAGTGGTTCAACAGTGTTCACAGATATGACAGCAGTACAGGTGCAAATAGGGCATGGCAAAGTGAGAAGGGGGTTGTGGGCCGTTAGCAGGTAGGCTAACGGCCAGGAGCCGTTTGAAAGCAGCTGGAGCCGTTTGAAAGCAGCTGGTGAGATAAGGGTTTCGAGTTTTAGGGATTTTTGCAAACTGGAAGGATTGGCGGCCGAATGTTGTGTAGGCTTTCGGGGTCACTAAAGCAATATACCTACTTGAGCGTAGACTGCGGTTGGGTAGCGCAATGGTAACTAGACAACTTAAGTGCAGTGGGACTTTGCCAAGCAGAGACTTGTAAATAAGTTGGTACCAATGCTTTAAACGCCGAGTAGTTAGTGCCGGCCAGCCGACTAATGCATAAAGCTTGCAGTGGTGGGTGTTGTAAGGGGCATTTGTAACAAAACGTATGACTCTATGGTAGATCACGTCCAGTTTTTTCAGCAGAGAGTTTGAGGCTGTTCTATAGATGACATCGCCAAAGTCGAACATTGGGATGATAGTCATTTTCGCCAAGGCAAGTTTGGCAGCCTGAGTGAAGGAAGCCCTGTTGTGGAATAGGAAGCCGATTCTGGATTTAATTTTAGATTTCTGTTTATTAATGTGCGGTTGGAAGGAGACACCTAGATATTTATATGTATCAACATATTCAAGTTCAGACCCATCCAGCGTGGTGATGTTCGGTAGGCGGGCGGGTGTGGGCAGAGATCGGTTGAACAGCATACACTTAGTTTTACTGGAGTTTAATAATAACTTTAGGCTACGGAAGGAGTACTGAATGGCATTAAAACTCTTGTAGGTTTGAGAGCACTGTGTCTAACGAATGTCTGAACCGCTGTCAACAAAAGTGAGTACACCCCTAAGTGAAAATGTCCAAATTAAGCCCGAAGTGTCAATATTTTGGGTGGCCACCATTATTTTCCAGCACTGCCTTAACCCTCTTGGTCATGGAGTTCACCAGAGCTTTACAGGTTGCCACTGGAGTCCTCTTCCACTCCTCCATGACAACATCACAGATCTGATGGATGTTAAAGACCATGCGATCCTCCACCTTCCGTTTGAGGAGGCCCCACAGATGCTCAATAGGGTTTAGATCTGGAGACATGCTTGGCCAATCCATCACCTATACCCTCAGATTCTTTAGCAAGGCAGTGGTCTTCTTGGAGGTGTGTTTAGGGTCGTTATCATGTTGTAATACTGCCCTGTGGTCCAGTCTCTGAAGGGAGGCGATCACGCTCTGTTTCAGTATGTCACAGTACATGTTGGCATTCATGGTTCCCTCATTGAACTGTTTCTCCCCAGTGCCGGCAGCACTCAGTTATTTTGAGGGGACATCAAGTGTACACCGTTATACAAGCTGTACACTCACTACTTTACATTGTGGCAAAGTGTAATTTCTTCAGTGTTGTCACATGAAGACATAATCAAATATTTACAAAATGTGAGCGGTGTACTTGGCTGGATCAGAGCAATATTAATCAATTTTAGAACAAGGCTGTAAAATATGATAAAAGGTACTTGCTCTGAATACTTTGGAAATGCACCGTAGAAAATTAACCAGAGAAGTTAATCATTATGGTTATTTACAGCCATAAAACAGCTCTCTCATAATTACCCCTGGTCCATCTTCTCCAGACTCTCCCTTTTCTCCTGCAAGCCCTGCGGGACCCGGGGTCCCTCTTTCTCCAACACGCCCGGTGCCTCCGTTCTCACCTCTGACCCCAGGAGCACCTGACTTACCTGGGGAACCGATTTCCCCTGGTGCTCCTACGGCACCCTGGAATACAAAAGACAAACAGGAAGTTACCCAAAATCATTCTCCTCCGATGGCACTCAACTGGTGAAATGAAAAATCGATAGAAAAAAAAATAAAACGTCTGTGATGGTGTATTTTCATGTATCAGTTTATTGATTCGTTTGATTTACTCACACTAGAGCCTGCTGGACCAACTCCCCCAGAAGGTCCTGGGAAACCAGGCCCACCCTGAAAACGACAGTGGGTATTTTATTTTGGAATTATAGCTTTAAAATGTGTTACATTCCATAGTAACTCCAACCTTCACAGTGGCGGTTACCCAATCAATCACATACCAAAACCCTCATACCAAAAACCCTCATACCAAAAACCCTCATACCAAAAACCCTCATACCAAAAACCCTCATACCAAAAACCCTCATACCAAAACCCTTGGTGTGAATCACTCACCGAAGCTCCCTGTGTTCCCCTGGCACCCTTCAGCCCTGTAACACCAACAGGGCCCTGTGTACCCGTTTTACCAGCCGGACCCTGGGGTCCATTTGGTCCGGCCTCACCCTTTGGCCCCCCCTCTCCTGTTTCCCCTTTGACCCCTGGTTGCCCACCCGGACCCTGCCAACAGACAAACACGATCACTGTGATCACTAGGCAGATTAATCACTTTGCAGGACACAATTGAAATAGGACATTGGACAACAGAGGCAGCCAGGCAGAGAATGAACTCCTTCTGGCCTCTAAAGTAACTCACAGGAGGCCCAGAGAATCCGACTGCTCCAATCGGACCAGGTTCTCCAGGGGACCCCTAGCACAAGCGACAGATCAGTTAGTTCACTAAACGGAAACGATATACAGAACATTGCCATTTACAAAACAAACAGATCCCAGGTACTTACAGCAACCGCTCTGGATCCGCGACGTCCTGGGGGCCCTTTAGGGCCGGCCTCGCCCTGAAACACGACAGAAGCGCGTCAGAATATAGTGTGGTTTGCACTGTGCGGCCATAATATGAAAAAGGGCGCTATCACGTTTCAACTACAACACATATTCAAGAGTGGCATGCTGGAATGTAGTTTGTACGGATGTAAATGATGGTTTTTAGTTTTCCCACGAACAGAAGTGCAAACAAAAAGTGGTGCAGAAGGGTTTTTTTTAAATAAAGATCAGACCAACGGGATGTGTCTGTCATACAGTGCAGAGAACCATGTGTTATTCTGCTTCATTTCTATGGTATTTGAAAAGTTCACGCTCACAAGTGTGAGCAAATTGCCTGCTTTCGCACGCGCGCCACATTTCATTGTGACAGAACACAACCATTTAGGTAATTGGTTACATACATACTTTCTTTTTTTAATTACACCTAATTTACGTCTGGCATATGCAGAAAATGTACTAAAATATGTACTACACTGTTTCGTTTTATATATTAGACAGTATTTTATTGATGTATTATTCAACCAATGGATTTGTTTTTTATTCAATAAAAAATGTCTACCGGGGGTTTGGCCTCATCACCTAGACATCAATACAGTAACTACTTATAGTAGCTAGTTAAAATAACGCGAAATATGCTAATGAGCAAATGACACATATTAAACTCACTATGTCTTTTACAGTCATTTAACCCACCATAGGCAGTTGAGAAATCACTGCTACACTGTGCCACCATTACGGGTGGTTACATTTGAGTGTAGTATTGGGTTTTTGTATTTGGACACTCTCCCATGACACTACAGACGTTAAACTGAACACTGCATTCAAAATGACCAGTGAAATCTCTCTTGCTCATTTTTCTTTGTAATTTGATCTAAAAAAAATTATTTGCTGACATCAGGGAGCCGCTTTAAAATTGCAGGAGCCTTTCCGGGAGAGTTGGGATGTCCTTCATGCAAATACCTTCAGTGTATAGAAATCGATAAGTTGAATTCATTGGCCATTTGTAACAGGGATTAAATGTTTTCAATCAAACTTAAGTTGAATAGCCTAGACCTTTCCAGGTTTCTTTTTCACCTGATAGCTTTCTGTCTGTTTTGTTTTCATTGCACGCTTGAACCCATATAGCAAGTTTCACTACAAGTTTCACTACATACCTTTTCACCATTTGGGCCACTGAGTCCTGGTGGTCCAACAGGACCAGGAAGTCCCTTCAGATGACAAAAAACATGGGGATTTTAGAAAGTGATGTTTACTTCCTCTTACTTTGTTTGTTAACAAGAGCATCGAAAGATGTTAACTTTCCATTTGGAAGAAAAAATTGGTTTAACACCATCTTCACATTATACAATCCAAAACCTCAAACAATTTCAGAACCAGATGTGTAAATATGAACTTAAGGCACTTACACTGGGCCCATCGGATCCGGCCGTGCCCTCAGCCCCTTTCTCACCAGCAGAACCCTATGTGGAGAAAATCAGTCAGCAAAAATAAAAACTGCAGAATGAACCCCGAACAGCATACTACGCAAGTGAAAAAGTGACCAATAGAAAGAGTCGGAACGTTTAGTTCCCTATTATGCAGCAGTGGAATCTAAAGGACCAACTGCAATACTCTCTGAATCAGAGCGTATGTCTAATGACTAAAATGTCAATCATAAATGAATACATTAGGCACTTGCTGTTTTGATCAAATCTTCTCCATCCAACACAAGTTCTTACCACATCTCCTTTCGGACCAGGAGATCCAGGGAGGCCCCGTTCCCCTGACACCCCCTGTAGGCCTGCACCTCCTATGTCTCCAACAGCTCCTTTAGTCCCAGAACCACCCTAAGAGCAGGGACACACATACACACATATTTTGTACGAGAAACACAGTGGACTTCATTTCATCATTGCAATGTTACTGTGTGTGCATTTGGTCTCGTCTATTTAAGATGCGTCAATTGCCTTTAATGGGACGACCTGTGTAAATAAATGAACGTTTTTGTGATGAGCTACATGCCTTTGGACCTTCTGGTCCTGGTCCTCCTGGTATCCCTTTGGTCCCTGGCAGCCCATTAGGTCCCAGTGTGCCTCTCTCTCCTGGGGTGCCCCTCTCACCCTACCACACAATCACACCTGTTAGCATACTAGTCAGTGGGCGTCAAGGAAGTAAATATGAGCAGTCACGAAAATGCCTCACCCGTAACCCTGTGGAACCAGCTGCACCTACTTCTCCGGCGATTCCCTGGGAAAAAACAGTGTGTTCATCTATGCTTTACTTAAACCGGGAAAACGGGTTTGACAGCCCAATATAATTTCCTCACATACCTCAGAACCAGGCTTCCCAGACTCTCCAGGTGGCCCGGCAACTCCGGGCAGACCCTGGAAGGTTTCACACGGCAAGTCTCAATCACCATTCATCGTTTAATACTATCGTCCTTATTCATGCGAATACAAGGTGAATCCCGAAAATGCATACCTGGAAGCCATTCATACCAGGCGAAC
Source organism: Dallia pectoralis (assembly GCA_029465975.1). Classification (NCBI taxonomy): domain Eukaryota; kingdom Metazoa; phylum Chordata; class Actinopteri; order Esociformes; family Umbridae; genus Dallia; species Dallia pectoralis. The sequence continues at coordinate 12,177,899 of CM055739.1, forward strand.
CTTGCTCACCTCTCTTCCCCGCAACTCCCTGACAAAGTAAAGTATTGCCTTTGTTAGGAAAACCAGCAACCACTTACCATAAACCCATGCAACTATCATTCAATTGAAACGGATAATTAATCAGATACACTCACGACTGGACCAGCGGTGCCACTAGCACCCATCTCTCCATCTTTGCCATTAGCCCCCTGTAAGAGAAACAGTCCTCAGCGGCCAGTGGAAATAACATAGCAAGGAAACTGTGCTCGCCTTAGGGGCAGTGCCACCGCATTACGGGCAGTGCCATCGCCTTAGGGGCAGTGCCACCGCATTACGGGCAGTGCCATCGCCTTAGGGGCAGTGCCACCGCCTTACGGGCAGTGCCACCGCCTTACGGGCAGTGCCACCGCCTTACGGGCAGTGCCACCGCCTTACGGGCAGTGCCACCGCCTTACGGGCAGTGCCACCGCCTTACGGGCAGTGCCACCGCCTTACGGGCAGTGCCACCGTGTCAAAGTTTAAAAATGGTTCCAAAACCAAACAACCAGTTGAGGGTAGAACCAAATCAATATGTGACCTAATTAATCAAGTACAAAGTGACAACAAAAACGTGCAAACACTCGGCCCTTAATGGAACCGGTTGGACATCTCTAAGGTCCGTGTGTGGATGAATGTGGGTAGAATACTTACCCTCTGTCCTGCAACCCCTGCTGTCCCTACATCTCCTGGCTTACCAGGGTCTCCCTGTGAGGACGACAGATGAGCAATGGAGAAATAAAACATCTAAAAATGTCAAAGTTTATTACTTCTGAAAGACTAAAAAAGTGAAATAAGCAAGCCAGTGTTGAACTGCTCAAATGTTGTGAGCTCAACCCAAGGCTAATTTAGTAATCACACACACATCCTGCTGGTTACTCACCGCAAAGCCTTTTGGTCCTATTCCGCCCATTGTTCCAGCTGGACCTCTGGTACCAGCTGGCCCAGCAGGTCCTGGTCCTCCATCATCTCCTCCTTCCCCCTAGCAGAGGAGGGTGAAGTAAGTAGAGGAGAAATACAGGGTTTTGTTTGGCTCACCAATTGATTCTTTCTTCAGATTGTAAATCTATATTTGGGGACTCAAGTGCACGTACCATTGGTCCTTGCTTTCCCTCTGGTCCCTGGGAGCCAGGAAGACCTGACAGCCCCTGTCAAAACAAAAGTGATAATTCAAAAAAAAACATAGAATCAACATATTTGTAGCGATTCGCCTGTCACAGGCAACCAGGAAATGGACACATGCGCAGAGAGACCATTTTAGTGCTCTTTATTGCCGTATAACCGAACGGACAGGGAACAGGGACTCTTGCCCTGACAGGCACAATAGTGAACAGCCACTGAAAGCAATGACACAAAACAGAAAGTCAAACATGGGAATCTAATAAAGAGAAACACAGCCTAATACCAGGAAACTAACACAAGGACTCAAACAGAACTTCAGTAACCGATACAGACAAGGACTAAATAAACAGGATACAGAGACCGACTACAAACAACAAGAACAGACCATGTAAACAGACAAGGAACACAACCCCAAACAAACACCAACATACCTGAAAGCAATGTCCCGACACTGACAAACAGACAACCCCCAACTTAAATACAAGGAACTAATTACTAACAAAGAACAGGTGTGACGAGACTCAGGAGAAACACAGGTGATACAATTATTGCCATTGTCCATGCAATAGTTCCTCCTGCCAGGCAGGGGAGTGCCAGCACTGTTTTTGAGAGGGAGAGAGGAAGAGAGAGAGGACTGAACCTCAAATCCTTACAGTATCCCCCTTCACGCGCAACTCCTGGGGCGCAAAAAAACAAAACCAACCCGGGGACAGGAGATCTCCGGTAGAGCCGAGGGACTAGGAAGGTCCGGCGAGAGCTCAGGCATAGGCGGAGCAGACACCCGGACGGGCGGAGGCATCGCCGAAAGTTGTACGGGCGAAGGCGAGTCCGGAGGCCGGACAGGCGTAGGTGGAGCAGAAGCCCGGACGGGCGAATGCAGGTCAGGAGGTCTACCCGGCGGGAGCGTGTCTGGAGGTCTACCCGGCGGGAGCGTGTCTGGAGGTCTACCCGGCGGGAGCGTGTCTGGAGGTCTACCCGGCGGGAGCGTGTCAGGAGGTCTACCCGGCGGGAGCAGATCTGGAGGCAGATCAGGAGGGTGCAGGTCTGGAGGCCGGACAGGAGGGTGCAGGTCTGGAGGCCGGACAGGAGGGTGCAGGTCTGGAGGCCGGACAGGCAGAGACGGGTCAGGAGGCAGTGCCGGGGGAGACGGGTCAGGAGGCAGGTCCGGAGGAGACGGGTCTGGAGGCAGGTCCGGAGGAGACGGGTCTGGAGGCAGGTCCGGAGGAGACGGGTCTGGAGGCAGGTCCGGAGGAGACGGGTCTGGAGGCAGGTCCGGAGGAGACGGGTCTGGAGGCCGTGCCGGAGGACACGGTTCAGGAGGCCGTGCCGGGGGACACGGTTCAGGAGGCCGTGCCGGGGACACGGTTCAGGAGGCCGTGCCGGAGGACACGGTTCAGGAGGCCGTGCCGGAGGACACGGTTCAGGAGGCCGTGCCGGAGGACACGGTTCAGGAGGCCGTGCCGGAGGACACGGTTCAGGAGGCCGTGCCGGAGGACACGGTTCAGGAGGCCGTGCCGGAGGACACGGTTCAGGTGGCCGTGCCGGAGGACACGGTTCAGGTGGCCGTGCCGGAGGACACGGTTCAGGTGGCCGTGCCGGAGGACACGGTTCAGGTGGCCGTGCCGGAGGACACGGTTCAGGTGGCCGTGCCGGAGGACACGGTTCAGGTGGCCGTGCCGGAGGACACGGTTCAGGTGGCCGGGGAACCGGCTTTGGCCCGGCAACAGTCCTTGGCCCGGGAACTGGCTCGGCCAGGATGACGGCCTCGGGCATTGGACGGGGCTCGAGGACAGGACGGGGCTCGAGGACAGGACGGGGCTCGAGGACAGGACGGGGCTCGAGGACAGGACGGGGCTCGAGGACAGGACGGGGCTCGAGGACAGGACGGGGCTCGAGGACAGGACGGGGCTCGAGGACAGGACGGGGGACCGGACTGGAGTCAGGCAGGGGGACAGGACTGGAGTCAGGCAGGGGGACAGGACTGGAGTCAGGCAGGGGGACAGGAATGAGCTCTGGGGCTGGAGTGAGCTCTGGGGCTGGAGTGAACTCTGGGGCTGGAGTGAACTCTGGGGCTGGAGTGAACTCTGGGGCTGGAGTGAACTCTGGGGCTGGAGTGAACTCTGGGGCTGGAGTGAACTCTGGGGCTGGAGTGAACTCTGGGGCTGGAGTGAACTCTGGGGCTGGAGTGAACTCTGGGGCTGGAGTGAACTCTGGGGCTGGAGTGAACTCTGGGGCTGGCGTGAGCTCTGGAGCGAGCTCTGGAGCTGGAGTGAGCCCTGGAGCCGGGACAGCCACGGGGACAGACTCTGGGACGGACACGGGGGCTGGCCCAGGCAGGGAGACGGGGACTGGCCCAGGCAGGGAGACGGGGACTGGCCCAGGCAGGGAGACGGGGACTGGCCCAGGCAGGGAGACGGGGACTGGCCCAGGCAGGGAGACGGGGACTGGCCCAGGCAGGGAGACGGGGACTGGCCCAGGCAGGGAGACGGGGACAGGCAGGGAGACGGGGACAGGCAGGGAAACTGGGACTGGGACAGGCAGGGAAACTGGGACTGGGACAGGCAGGGAAACTGGGACTGGGACAGGCAGGGAAAATGGGACTGGGACAGGCAGGGAAAATGGGACTGGGACAGAGACGGGGACAGGGTCAGAGACGGGGACAGACGTGCACTCCGGGACAGACGTGCACTCCGGGACAGACGTGCACTCCGGGACAGACGTGCACTCCGGGACAGACGTGCACTCCGGGACAGACGTGCACTCCGGGACAGACGTGCACTCCGGGACAGACGTGCACTCCGGGACAGACGTGCACTCCGGGACAGACGTGCACTCCGGGACAGACGTGCACTCCGGGACAGACGTGCACTCCGGGACAGACGTGCACTCAGGGACAGACGTGCACTCAGGGACAGAAACTTGGGCTACCCTTGAGACGGGAACAGGGACGGTCGCAGGAGCAGAGTCAGTGGCAGTCTCCAGGAGCGAGAGAAGGTGAGGCGCACGGCAGAACAACCGTGGCATTAGGTACCTCAGCGCTGGATGTGGAAGCACTCCTTGGTGAGCTCGCCACGAGAAGAACCTGCTGAACAGCCCGCTCTCCTCCGCCGGGCCACACCCTGTCTCGTCTATCCAGGCCATATAGTCCCTGAAGACCTCCCGATCCTCCCGCAAAGCCTCCTCTATACCCTGAGCGGCGGCCATCTTGGTCGACGGGGCGGCAGCCATCTTGGTCGACGGGGCGGCAGCCATCTTGTGCTGCGGGGCGGCAGCCATCTTGTGCTGCGGGGCGGCAGCCATCTTGTGCTGCGGGGCGGCAGCCATCTTGTGCTGCGGGGCGGCAGCCATCTTGTGCTGCGGGGCGGCAGCCATCTTGTGCTGCGGGGCGGCAGCCATCTTGTGCTGCGAGGCGGCAGCCATCTTGTGCTGCGAGGCGGCAGCCATCTTGGGCTGTGGGTTCGAGGACCGCGTGGAATGGGTTAACGAGGGCATTAGCTGTAGGGTGTAAGGGTCCCAGCTAAACCATCCCTCCAGGTAATCCTCCTCTGGCTCATTCTCAGGCTCTTCTTCTGACCCCAGGGGGAGAGACTCTCTCCACTCATGTACTGCCTTGAAGTCTGCTGGCAGCCAATAGGACAGGGGAGCGGATGATATTTCAGGATGAGGTGATCCTTCTCTCTGCTGCGTCGTACTTGAGGGTCGGGACATTCTGTAGCGATTCGCCTGTCACAGGCAACCAGGAAATGGACACATGCGCAGAGAGACCATTTTAGTGCTCTTTATTGCCGTATAACCGAACGGACAGGGAACAGGGACTCTTGCCCTGACAGGCACAATAGTGAACAGCCACTGAAAGCAATGACACAAAACAGAAAGTCAAACATGGGAATCTAATAAAGAGAAACACAGCCTAATACCAGGAAACTAACACAAGGACTCAAACAGAACTTCAGTAACCGATACAGACAAGGACTAAATAAACAGGATACAGAGACCGACTACAAACAACAAGAACAGACCATGTAAACAGACAAGGAACACAACCCCAAACAAACACCAACATACCTGAAAGCAATGTCCCGACACTGACAAACAGACAACCCCCAACTTAAATACAAGGAACTAATTACTAACAAAGAACAGGTGTGACGAGACTCAGGAGAAACACAGGTGATACAATTATTGCCATTGTCCATGCAATAGTTCCTCCTGCCAGGCAGGGGGAGTGCCAGCACTGTTTTTGAGAGGGAGAGAGGAAGAGAGAGAGGACTGAACCTCAAATCCTTACAATATTGAAATGTTTTTAATTCTACTTATTTTTCATGCACAGTATGAACATCAGCATTTGGATTACCAGAAAGGTTACCTCTAAAGTTCTCAGAGGAGAATTAGGGGCTGGTTGTCTTAACTCACCCGGGCCCCTGGAAGTCCTGGCTCCCCGGTGCGTCCCGGATCTCCATCGGCACCTTTGGCACCAGCTGACCCACCCAGGCCTCTGTCCCCCAGGGCACCCTGGTCACAGAATGGAGTGTGACATTTATATTCATATTCTCAGTAACAAAAGAAATCTATCAATTAATAGATGAATCCACCTACCTTTTGACCAGTTAACCCATCCTGTCCTGGAAAACCTCTATTCCCAGGAACACCCTGGAAGTGAATGAAACAGTTATCACATCATTTGGATTTGATTTACGGGAAATGAAAATGTTTTGCTGCTATTAAGATGTAGGAGAAACAAACATACAGAGATTTTATAGCAGGGGATAGAACTTACGCTCTCTCCAGTGGGTCCAGGAGCACCTGCCGATCCAGTGTCCCCCCTGTCTCCCCTCTTTCCCTCCTCCCCCATGGGACCCATGGCTCCATGGTCACCAGGTGCGCCCTTAATTCAAGTCACAATTGATAACATTGCCGTCACATCATCTAACAGGTTAGGGACTAGGGCTTGGGTCTGGAAGGTCCCTGGTTCTAATCCCCCCCACCACCAAGGTGAAAACCGCGTCGTTCAAGACAGTTAACCCTAAAATGCTCCCCGGGCGCCGTGACGTGGAAGTCAAATCAGGTAACTGATTAGGGCTGCCCCCTGCTCCTCAGGGTTGGGTAAAATGCAGAGAACACATTTCAGTTGAAGGCATTAAGTTGTACAACTGACAAGATTGGTCTATTCTAACAGTACCGACGCTTAACCATTGCGGACAGATCAGAAAATGTTCATTTCTCGACGCACGTGGTCATTCATCCTTCTCCAGAGCCATATTTCCTACCCCACTCAACTGGAGAACATCTCTCATACAATTAATTATTTACAGCTGGGTGTCTACCGTTAACCCGGTTAAGCAATCTCAAATTAAAGACTCCACACACTCTGTCACACCCTAAAAAAAATAAATGTTGTTGTGTGTTGATGTGCATGTCTTACAGATTCTCCTTTTAATCCAGCCTCTCCTTTGATTCCAGTAACACCTGCCTCGCCCTGTAAGAAAACAAGATAAAGCATTAGCAAGTGTCTATATTGCATGTCTTCTGACAATTAAAATTCCTATAGTTTGTGGACTGCTATTGTGGACATGATGTAGTAAACTTTTTTTACTGGAGAGTGTGGGCCGTACATTCAATTCAGCGCTGTTATTTCAGTAAAAATACTTCCAAAAGGGATATACGAGAACTTCCTTCGATTTCAGATTGAATTGATGAAACGCATTTGGGTTGTTTTGAGGAAAGTTATTCCGAGATAAAATTAGTTCTGATAGGAACCAAACAGCGTTCATCAAAATCTTTTCATGGAGCTAAAGAACTCTTTTACCTTCTAGGTCACATTTTGTATCATAACACAGCCTTGGCACCATTCTTGGCCTAGTCAATGACATTTCAATTTTCTTACCAGTTGGCCCTTAGGCCCAACCATTCCAGTGGTACCCTGTGGACCAGGAGGTCCCACGGGGCCAAGCAACCCAGCTGGACCCTGGATACCTGGAGCTCCCTTTTAATAAAGATAATTTAATCAAACTTCAAACATTTATGTCATTTGCAATGAAGTTGTATTCGTCACATGCACCATGTAAAACAGGTCAACTGAAGAGTGAAATGGCCCACCCTGAGTACCAATAATTGTAACCCGTTATACTATAAATGTGCAAAAATATTCTGATATAAACATAAAACGAGGTCAAACGTGTGCGTTTTGTCGATTTCTACTTTAAGGATCAGTATGTCAATGTTATTTTACTTGGTGAATTTCAGTTTGCATTTAAACGTGTTCTGACCAATCTTTTTTATGAACATTCGGTTGACACTCGTTTATATATATCTATACGGAGAATTGATGAGAGATATCAAATACACATCAAATTACTATTTAAAAAAATATAATATACTCACTCCTCTAGTGAGTATCAGTACCAGCTAACAAAATCTGTTTCACAAATATTTAGGAATATTAGGATTTCCTACACTATAGAGTGCTTGTGCTCACTGAAAATTAGGGAACTGTATAGCATTTCAGCAACAAGGAAGAGAGATTTTGCTTGCCCCAGTCAACCCGATTTCAGTGCACAGCCGACTCCAGGATGAAATGACAGAGGGGGGTTATTTTCATCAATATAGGGGCATAACTAATATTGATGTAAAATCAATTAAAACAAGGTAGATGTGTCTTATTGCAGAAATGCTAAAACAATGTATCTACAATGTAGTAAGACACAAGAAACCCTGAGGGCCATAGCAACACAAAACACACCTGGCTGTTTGTACTGTATTTATTGAATGACAATAGATGTGCTTTGGCATTCAGTTGGGTCACCAATATCCATTACCATTTCCTTTGTGACACTCATACTTATAAGAGCAGTTATTTCGTTATCTTAAACCAGTATCCGTTGATGAGTAAGTACGTGTACTTTGTAACAAGATAAATTGTTATGTGATTCATTGTGCCCATATCTGTCTCAGATATATTGTAGATATTGTTACAAGGAATTATTTTTTTATTTTTTTTAATTGCCCTTCAAAAAAGGAGTACCAGTGGACTTCTAATGTCAGGATGAAAACGATGAAATTCCCCTTTAATGGACATGATAGAAATGCGGAGAGTGTATAGTTAAGAAACACTAAAACAACATGGAGTTTGAAATACTACTCACGGATGGTCCTTTAACTCCAGCAGCACCATCTGTTCCTGCCGAACCCTGCCGAAATAAAGAAATATAACATAAATAAAGTAAATATGTAAATATAACATCATTTTAATAGCCTTTACAAACTTTAAAATGATCGTTTTATTTTATTTAGAAAACTTTCAAACCATTTTTAGCATCTGAATTTCGATCCTGAGCTTCATTAGGTAGAACAATAATTACTAGCACTATAAATTTGACAAAAACCTGAATGCCAGTAGCCCCAGCCTGTCCCACATTTCCAGCTTCCCCTCTGGGTCCCTGCTGGCCCTGGGAGCCCCGTGCTCCTGTTGGGCCTGGTTGACCCTGGACAGTGCAGAACAGCACAGTAACGGCTAATCAACAAATGCATTGCTCATAAAGAATTAAAACACCTCAAACAGATTATGGCAACCGGACAGACTCGGAATTACATTTGTGAATGTGTGTTTTACTTAAAGGTTTTACTTGAAAGTATGTTTAATGATCCTTATGTAGACTACTCACCTTCATACCTGGATTACCTGGGAACCCAGGAGATCCAATGATTCCCATAGGACCCTAAATCACATAGAACAAGGTTGTTGGAATACCAGACTACAGTCCGTCAGCACTTAACAAACTACTGAAACTATTAACACATGGAGACAGCACTAACTTAGACAACATTTGACAGTTGTCAGAAAAGTGTTTTTCCTAAATGTGCATACTTTTATTCAATATTGTTCAGGGAAAAGTTAAGTACAGGTTCCCTTTTCATGTCATTCACTTTATTTACATTATTTTCTTATAATTTCATATTTGTTTATTCGCTTTCTCAGAAGCAGCAGCTACTCTTCTTGTATCTGACCGATACAGAACACATCATGCATATCAAAACACTGCATGAATGAGTAGACAGAACATGACAACAGAACATGAAGACGGAACATGACATGTATGAAAAATACAACAATACAACTGAAAACCATGTATGAGAGTGTCGGTGTGTTTTACAGTGGGAGGCTTGTGTTTGGTTATGTGTGTGTGTATGTGTATTGGTTTTTTTCCTCTATTGTGTCAATAAGACAGGGATTTGTTGTTGTTTGCTTGATTAATTGAGGGTCAGGCAGACCCATATGGTCATTCTGTGCATTGTATGTAGTGTGTTTGAGACTGTGCGCATTATGTTTAGGTGCATGTAACATCCTAAAGGTCTTACCTGGGTCCCTGCTTTCCCAACATGGCCTGATTCGCCTCGTTTCCCCTGTATGGGTCGAGATGTACAGCTGAATAATAATCTAGAAGGAAGTCTAATCATTTAAACATATTGGCGTGTCAAGACAGTGAAAGTTGAATAAATAAACAGTAAACCACAATACAATACTGTTTGCCAACAAACTGTATTTTTTTCAACACATTATTTACATTACGAGAGAGAATAAAATGCTTGATAGACTAATTGTAGTCTGAATAACAATTTCCTTAGCGTTTAAATGTACATGTACATAGTGGAACTGTACCACACAGGTTTGGAGGAATCGATCCTCGGAAATGTAGTCATATGCCTACACACTACACAGAAACTTGATTAAGTTTATACACAATTATCTTCGCCCTTGCAATGCTCTAGGAGGGCTCAATCTAAAATGTGATGCATTCTACGCTGGGAATTGTTTTGTAATTTAAATCAAACATCTGCGGTTACGGCGGATGGAGGACCTGAGGGCCACAGAAACTAGAGAGATTTTAAGAAAAATATGTTAAGATATTAAAACAAACTTTTTTTAGCCATGCTGCGAGGATCTAAGGACAGGAGGCCTCTAGGCATCTCTATGGTGGCCTAGAGGCCCTATTAGGACAAGACAGCAAACATGGCTCTAGGCTTCTCTGTGCTTAAGTTTCAGAGGCTCCCATTTAGAGGAAGCTGAACTTTTGTAGTCTTTATTAAAGATCTTCATGTTTCACTGCATCTCTGTACGTGTGTCCTTCCTCACCCTCAGCCATGACAAATGCTCTTGTTTTATTTTATTGACATATATATTAGTCTCCCTGGTCCACTGTTATTTTACTAATGTTTAATTATTTGAATGCATACATTTTTGTTTTAGGAATTCAATTAATCTCATTTTCATTTTATGAATTGCCCTCTATTGTGACAACTAGAATGACTAGTTGGTCTCTTCTTGTTATTTTTGTATTGTGCTCATCTTTTTCTACAGGTTGGTTTTAGTTGTATATACAGCACACCTTATAATAATCACTGGGTGTGGTTGCACTTTGTTTTGCCATGTTTTTAAGTCTCGCTGTGTTACTGTGGATAGACCTGTCTTTGATGTTGTATATGAGTTACTTAGAAGCACATTTACATTTCATTCAAGGTAATCCGTGTGTGGTCATATTTGTTTTACTGGTTTAATGAACCCCATCAAAACATGATCATCCGCATCTGCACGCGCATGGCTTTATCCAGCACTACACCACCTAGTTTGTGACATCTAGAAATGTTCAAATTCAGGCAGTCAATTTTTTGTGTCAAAAAGTTGACACAATCAAATCTTAAGGAACCCTCAAAATCCATAACCTCCCAGACAAATATGTCTCAAGTGGTGTGTTTGCATTAGATAAGTGATCACTTTCCTACTGTATGTACTGTATTCCTACTGTATGTACTAGGGATGTGCGCATACAGAAATCTAAACTTTGTCTCATCAGACGGAGGAACTTCAGGCTGTTTAATGAACAGGCATCTTGTATATTTTGTATAGCATTTTGTACTTTACCACCCCTATACCTCTCACCCCTTTAGTATAATTTATTGTTCTTCATATGTTGTATGTAAGCACCTTCCTGCCGAAGTAAATTCCTTGTCTGTTCACACATTCATGGCGATTAAACCATTTTCTGATTCTATATGTTTTACAATGGAGTGATGTTGAATGTGTCACATCTATAGTTTATCCTGAACTGGCCCTGCATAAGTTCTGTAGCATCTTCAATGCTACCGTAGATAAGCATGCTCCCTTAAAACACTGAGAGTCCAAATGAAATCTAACCCCTGGTTTATGTCAGAGCTTCCTGAATCTATGCATAATAGGAGATCGCCTGGGCTAAAGCACGATTTGCAGATTCTAGCCCGGACCGGCAATCCTTGAGAGTATGGTACATGTGTTGACTTACATGAGCTGTCATTAGTTGAATACACAGTGCACATTACATAGTTAAAAACAAATAATTGATTATTCTCAATCATGTTTTAATTGACCCAGATGATTAATGTTCTGTCAGTGTATTTGTCATTTGTTTGTAATTGACAATGGTCAAGCTCATATTGTAATCTCACATATATATTACTATTAAACTTATATCACTTTTTGACCACCCTATCTGCTCCTGCAGTTTTTGCACTAGATGGACAAAAAAGGTATCAAAATGTGTGTCTCGAACCCTATTTTGTTGCTATTGTTTTTGCTATACATTATGTAGTTTACAAATTATTAACTTTATTGTCGCGAATTAATCCTTATTGAAATACATTGGTAAAATGTTCTCAATAGAGTGAGAGACCCCCTCCAGTGTTGCCAGATTGGGCTCCTTTTCAGTCACGTCTGACCGGAAAAAAATGCATTGGGCGGGTCTTTAAAATTTGTTTTTTATTGTATTGTAGTTTTTAACATAACAGTATGTATTTTGGGCTGGTATTTCTTGAAACGGGCGGGTTTTAAGCTGTAGTTGGGCTGGAAATCTTTAGTCCAATCTGGCAACACTGACCCCCTCCAGCAGAACATGTTATGTTGAGTAAGTCATTTAAAACGTTTAAGCCATTTAATTGTAGATTATTACTTAACAGGAATTACTTGCCTAATGCTAGCTAGCATTGTAAAAATGCCAACATGCATGTTGCTGATTATTTTGTAAAAAAAACTGTCGCATCAGAGGCATCAATTTACAGGTTTATTCAAAGTTTATTGTAGCTCTTTGCATGCACTCTATTTTTCCTTTATTGATAGAACTTTGGTTAGTCATGTTAAATGTAAGCTACTTCATAGCTGGAAAACAACAATAAGAGGAATTAATTGGCCAACACTAGCTACCATTGGAATAACAGTGCTAACTGATTCAAACTAGTGACACTAATAGTGTTAGTGCATCATTAAAGTTGGCTTTATATGTGGTCAGATGTATGCATAGGTCCTTATATTATTAATATTTAGCAAAGATAAAATGTAGGTTTGACCAGTGAATGTCAAGTTACATGTTTTGTTCCTCATTAGAAACAGCAGCATATGATGCAGTAGTGTATTGCAACTTACATTCGTTAGTTTACAAGTTACAATGTTTATTGAAGGTATGTGCACACTCTATAGTTCTGTGTTTTATACATTTGGCCAATTCTCTTGTGATATTATTTGATGATGCAGTGATGGATTGGTCTAGCTGCGTGCAGAATTTTTTATCACATTGCTTGCTACACTAGTTTACAATTAAATTAATCAGCATAAAATGTTCTTTTGGACCACATATATAACTGTGAAGATTTTTCGGTTTCTGTACCACTGCGTCTACATCCAGACAGAGTTAACTTAACAGTTGCCTATTTTATTCTTACTAAATGTTTGTTATTATCAGTATATAAAAAGCGCTGGACAACAACTGAAGTTATTATTGTTTTTCTATATTATTGGTATTGCCATAGTTGCAATAGTTGTTTTTTGCTTTATTATGATTTTTTTATTATTGTCAAGTAGAGAACTGCTGGACAGCATGGCTCGGCTTGTGCATGTGACGATTACAACTGGATAATCTCTCTTACCACAGGTCCAGTCGGTCCACTCCTTCCTCTCTCCCCTTGCATCCCCACTGGACCCTAAAATAAATATTACACATCGATACGTTTATATACGCCAAAGCTATCAGATTGGAAAGGTATTCCAGTCATTACAGCTGATAAGGTGTTCGAGACAGCAGTACCAGGATCAGTTTTGAACAGTTTAATAATTGATTATGACTCACGGCAGGTCCAGGGGACCCCATTACGCCAGGAGTTCCTGATGGACCCTGTAACATAACACACACACACACACACACACACATGATATAGACAATAAAGAATACAGTAGTATGTAGAGAAATACAGAGATGTGTGGGAATATACCTTTAACCCAGCAGCACCGGGTTCCCCTACGGTTCCAAGAGGACCTTCATGACCCTGTTGTAGAAGTGTAACAGTGTGTTCATTAATGGATCTTGAGTCATGCTGATTAATGTCATTCCTAATAACTAAAGTAAAGTGAACTATTTTGATGAAACACCTAAAACAATACATAGACACATTATTAAAAGACACATTTTCACAATAAACTGTCACAAATTATTTGGTTGGTGTACGTTAGCGTGCTGACCTTAATGCCTTTCAATCCAGGCTGACCTGGCAGTCCTGGGAAACCTCTGAGCCCCTGAAAAATACATCATGTTTAATGACAGTCGTTTAAAAAGATGATTCTAATGAATACAGTACATGTTAGAGTGCATCCTGAAAGTATTCACAGCGCTTCACTTTTTCCACATTTTAGTTTCCACAAAATGGATTCAATCTTTTTTTTCTAATAAAAATGTTACAAACCCAAAAACCCAATAATGATAACGTGTACAACTTTTTAAAAATCTTTCCAAATCTATAAAAAATTAAATGTTCGTAAGTACATGTAAGTATTCACAGCCTTTGCCATTGCAATTCAGTTTATTGGACATGATTTGGAAAGGCGCACATCTATATAAGGTCTCATGGTTCACAGTGCAGGTCAGAGCACAAACCAAGCCATGAAGTCCAAGGAATTGATTGTAGACCTCAGAGACAGAATTGTATCGAGGCACAGCTCTGGGAGAGGGTACAGAAAGATTTCTGTAGCATTGAAGGTCCCAATGAGCACAGGGGCTTTGATCATCCGTAAATGGAAGAAGTTTGGAACAGCCAGGACTTTTCCTAGAGTTGGGCGCCCATCAAAACTGTGCAATCGAGGGAGAAGGGCCTTAGTCACAGAGGTGTCCAAGAATGGACACTAGGACAGAGGTCTGGCGTTGCTCTGTGAAAAGAGGAGAACCTGCCAGAAGGACCACCATCTCAGCAGCACTCCACCAATCAGGCCTGTCTGGTAGAGTGGCCAAAAGGAGTTTACCAAAAGGAACCTGAAGGACTCTCAGACCATGAGAAACAAGATTCTCTGGTCTGACTAAACACAGCTCATCACCTAGCCTATACCATCCCTACAGTGAAGCATGGTCACGGCAGCATCATGCTGTGGGGATGTTTTTCACCACCAGTGGGAATCAGGATCGAAGGAAAGATGAATGCAGCAATGTACGAATGGGCAAAGCAATGGGCGAAATTTCATCTTCCAACAGGACATTGTCCCGGATCACACAGTGAATATAACAAAAGAGTGGCTTTGGGACAGCTATGTGAATGTCTTTGGGTGGCCCAACCAAAGCCCAGACTTGAACCCGATTGAACATCTCTGGAGAGATCAGAAAATGGCTGGGCACAGACGCTACCCATTCAACCTGAGGGAACAGTCAAAAACCTGACCCATTAATGTTTTTGTTGAATCAGATTGTACAGTGAGAGAGTGAAACAATTGCCTGGTTGAGTTCTAGCAAATCTTTTAACCCTGAGAAACTGTAGATTGTGTAAACACCTGGAGACACGTAATTACTCACCGAAGATCCAGCAGCTCCTTTCTCTCCATCTATTCCAGGTGGGCCTGATTCTCCCTAAGGAATCAGAGAGTAAACACATTCTACCAGACAACATCCATTGAAAATGTAGTTATTAATAAACTTGTTGTTGACAAATTATTTCCCCCAAAGAAAGCGCCATAACAGGTGACAGCACTTGGCAGGTAGACAAACAACAATGGAACCAACAAACTGACATTGACTACTTACGTCTGGACCAGGTTTTCCTACTGGGCCCTCAGGTCCTCTGTGACCATAGCCGCCCTGTGTAAAGGCAGTTTGTTTAGGCACGTTTATACAACCACCCCAGCTCCAGTGGTTAACATCCACGGCTGTCAAACCACTAGTCCTGGCATCCCTCATCACCTGGCAACCAGAATTTTTACCTCGTTCAGACTAAATCCCTAAATATTTACCATCGTCACCATCAGGCAATATTGGTTGTTCACAGTTAATAAAATGTTGGGTTTGTTTTGTTTAACACTTGCCTGTTGATAATTGTACTCAATAAAACTCCTGCTCCTAGACTATAGAACCTCAGCGTTGCTCATGTTACAGAATATTGTCTTAGCAATGGGAGCAGAGGCACAAGGTGTTTTTAAATAGGCTGGTGGTTAAAAAACCAGCAACATCAAGCGCTGATGTGGGGGAGTAGATGCGATACATAGTCAACAACATTTCCAAAAAAAAAATGTTGTGCTCTGAAGATCTGTATGCCATTTTTCAATACACTGTAAAAGTGAATAAAAAAGGGATTTGAGGAAGTATTGACATTATTGAATCATGTTGGTGTGATGATAACTGCGAACAAACTAAAGTGGTACCTCAATAAGCTTATGGCTATTAAACATGCTAATCGTTTTCAGGAATTGTAAGCTGCAAATAAAAGGGCTTGATTCTTACCATGGATCCTGGCTCTCCAGCATCTCCTGGGGCCCCCTGTGCTCCTGTGGGGCCCTACAGGATGGAAAAAATAATATGACTACTGCCTGTTATCTCGTAAAAATTGTTTGCAAGCAAGGAAGCCAACAACCCTGACTCGCTTAAGCCAGTTCTGTCAGGAGGAATGGGCCAAAATCCACCCAACTTATTTAGGGAATCTGGTAAATGGCAACCAAAAGTTAACCCAAGTTTAACCATTTTTGAGGCAATGCTACCAAATACTAATTCTGTGTATTTAAATTTCAGAAAAGAAAGTTTAAATCTATGATTCTGTATTATTACTCTGACATTTCACATTATTTCAATAAACTGATAATCCTAACTGAAACAAAATGGAAAGTAATAGTCAGGCATTGTGAAATACTGAGTTTAAATGCATTTGGCTAACAGCTTTCACTGTAAATGTGTGTCTGAAATGGTATATAGTTGGCCATCTTGGACTTACTGGTTGACCGGACTGTCCAGGAGGCCCTCTTGGTCCTGGTTCACCCTAAAACCGTTATAAAGACAAAATGCAGATATAAGTGCACTGAGATTAATGTGGGCCTATGGGCTCAACTGCAAATATATAAAAATAGAAAAAATGGGATATGAAGATATAAAGAAAACAGACCCGTTCTATAATATTTTTCCAGAGCCCAATTAAATGAAAATAAAAATAGGACAGATCTGATGATGTAATTTTGTTTAATTTGTTAATGCTTTGTTTATGTGATATAAAAGTTAATGCTAATTAACAGAAACAACCTGGAAGCAATTAGAGTTGACAGATTGAATGACAGTTGAACTTTAGGGCTACCCTGAAACAGGTTCATTAAAGAAATTGTAAATGCTGCGCTTTTATATAGCGCTTTTATCAGTTTTTACAGATTATGCCTCACATTCACCCATTCATTCACTGAGGACCGTGTCTACCATGCAAGGTGACTGCAGGCTCGCCTGGGGTTAGGTGTCTTGCTCATGTACACCGCAAAAATTTCCCAGGAGGAACCGGGGATCGAACCACCAACCTTCCGATTGATAGACAATGGGTTCAATCGTGACCCTAACCCTGCTCGTAGAATGGATTATCAGTAGGATAGTGTATTACAAGCCATTGAACGCAGATTAGATGCCTCTCATTTGCTAATTTCAGTAATGCGGCTCAGATTGGATTGTGATGAACAGAATGTGTTAATATGAATGCATTTCAAAAGCTTTAACTAGGCCTTCTCCCTCTAATGATTACAGAATCATTGAATACAGAGAATGAAGGTCTCTGGCTGTTACGACGCATTCGCGAAATGCGCTGTGAAGTGTGAGTAAAGAAAATCCACGCACAATGTGCAGTTTGTACAACGTGAGCATGCTATGAAATATTGCCGTAAGGGCTTTACCTCGTCATTTGGAAATACAGACTGTCAATCAGAAAAGATAATGCATTTCACCGACCCAACCCACTGAGCCACTGCCGCCCCTAAAAACAAGTTCAGTTACATTTTCTATCATTTTCCAATTGTAACCTTTTCACACAGTTGACATTTGAGTGGGCAGCTATGCAAAACCTGTTTACTTGTATGCGCATGTATTTTGATGGTCTAGCTCAGGGGTTTTCAAATTCGGTGAATGTGAGCCTCCCCTTAGAGCAGGTAGGACAGCCGAGCCCCCCCTTTAATATTGTATTTTATTTCCACTTTTTTTATGGGAAGTTCATGAATGATTCTTTGCAACAGCAAATAACTTCCAACTTTATGCAGGCCTAATTGAGGCTACTTTTAAATATCACAGAACATCAGTAGGCCTAACCGTAAGTCAACAAAACATGCTTAACATGTGAATGTTACAAATGTGAATCTTGTGTGTCTGTGCCTTAAAGGGATAGTTCACTTTAAAATGAAAATGATGTCATAGACTACTTACCCTCAAGTTGTTTCAAACCTGTATGAATTTCTTTCTTTTGCTGAACACAAAGGAAGATATTTTGAAGAATGTCGATAACAAGACAGTTAACTTGTCCCATTGACTTCCATGGTAAGAAAAAAATCTATGGAGGTCAATGGGACCAGATAACTGTTATAGTTACTGACATTCTTCAAAATATCTTGCTTTGTGATCAGCAGAAGAAAGAAATTCATGCAAGTTTGAAGCCACTTGAGGGTAAGTATATGTTGACAGAATTTTCATTTTAAAGTGAACTATCTCTTTAAGCGCACATTTGAATGCACATTGTCTCGAACAAAATCAGCGCAATGGACATCTCTCACGATACGATAAGATGCTTCTGTCGCCTTTATGTTAACAGTGCCAAACGACTGTATTATTGTTTTTTGTGACAGCAAATCATCACGCTTCCTCACAAAAACTCAACGGGCTTGTTAACTAAATTTGTGTGCTTGGTTTCAATGGGACGCCGAGGTCTGTATGGTCTCATGCTATCATTAGCCAGCACCTCCTTGCAGACCACACACTGCGGGAGAGGTGCAGCCTCGGACCCCGACCAGGTGAATCTTAACTTTAAGTATTCAGGATCATATTTCCTACGTTTTTTGCTGGGTCCTGTCTCCTCCCGCTGACTTCTGTTGACTTGGGACAAGGAAACGATGCATTTTATTAAAGCTGCAGAGTTATGAATGCTGTATGAATTCACAACTTTCCCGAAAACCTTTCAAATGATCCCTATGACAACGTAGAACAACAAGCCGATAACAAACTTCCGGTTTACGTTAGCCTGAATTACTGTTATCAGTGCGATCTGACCAATCATAGTAGATTAACATGGGAGGATTTTTGAACTTGAGAAAAATTGCTACTTGTCAATCAGTCCACTCGTTTGTACCGCGCCGCGAGTATCCCGCGTAGCGTTTACCCAGTGCACCGCGACGCGAGTAGCTATTGTATGGTTTGTTTTTATTTTTTCTTCACATGTCGCGCCTCCCCTGTGGCTCCCCCCAAGGGAGGCGCGCCTCACCTATTGAAAACCCGCTGGTCTAGCTGATGGGCTATTGCATCATCCAACACCCAGCTGACGTAGGTGCAGCAAAAAAATTCAAACCAAGATGGCCGACTGCATCTCAACTACAATTCATACTATTACTGTGACTTAAAATTACTTCATCTGCAGTAACTTTGGGGCTGTGATCAATTGATTTGTGTCTTTAGAATCTGACTTGCAGTTTATTTGACAAAACAACATTTTGAAGCACAAAGATGTCCAAGGTACCTCATGAGATCAGGTTTAGCCCTGAAAACCAATGGCCCCAGCTCACCGAAGCAAAAAATACAAACAGATGCCATAAGGCTGCATACACACAAACTAACTAGCACAGCAAACAGTGTCTTGTGGCTTGGTGCCCTGGGTGCGTTGTCAATTTTCATAGAAGATGGAAAGACAAAGAGGGAAAAGGCTAAAGATTGCAAAGATGAGGCAGACCCCTACTATCCAGGTAACATACAGCTGACATACAAGGTCTATCAAGAACCAAAACATCCGATCACAAAAACAACTTGCTCCCCACTGTTGTGTGTCTAAGGAACATGCCTCTTGCAATAGTCTGTCCTCAGCCTCCCCCATTACCCATAACCCCCCTGGCCACTATCAGCTCTGATACATAGACGTCCTGTAATAACAGTGGACATTGCTCTATTTGCACAACTGTATATACAATTACAGATTGCTCTCTGTACATTTTGTTATCTGCTCACACCTCCAGACTCAGATATATATGACACATCCTATATTTATCCATTACTCATGTTACATGTTACTCGTCGAGCTTGTGAGCTGCATATATTTATTATCATACAATTTACTTCATTTTGGAAGGCATTATTGTGCTCTGCGCTACGAGATTATAGCACCTGTGAGTGCTAGTTGAAAGGCTGTTGACTAAAGTGGTGGCTAAATAAAAGTGTCAGTCCTATTTCGTGCACCTGGCTCCCTCCTTCCCCTGCTACACACTCACAAATACCGTGACAGTTCCACGTCTTTGCATTGAGCAGTACAGGAATATGTTCTAAAATGTGACACATTAGCTTTAACAGCATAATCATTTAATTCTTCAGTGGAAAACTGACATGTTAAACAACTCCTTGACAAATGCACATTTAAAATATACAGCGTTCTACTTATTCTATTTTTGTATGCCTAAAGAGTATTAAAACACTTCAGGGAAAAATCCTGGCTGAGGTTGTCATAATTGTTGCATGAAAGAGTTAAAAAAGACTTTCGTGATATTTTTCTCCTAAATATGTCACATTCTGGCACGGCCGCTGGCAGTAAACAAGCACTGATGTGGGAGAGTAGACGCGATACATAGTCAACATCATTTTCAAAGACATTATTTTGTGCTCTCAAGATATTTCTGTATGCCATTTCTCAATACCTTAAAAGCACTGGAAGCAATTAGAGTTGACAGATTGAATGACAGTTGGACTTTAGGGCTACCCTGAAACACCTTCATTAAAAACAAGTTTAGTTATATTTTCTATAATTCTCCAATTATAACCTTTTCACACGGCTGTCATTTGAGTTGGCAGCTATGAAAAACCTGTTTACTTGTATTTTGATGGTCTAGCTGATGGGCTATTGCATCATCCAACACCCAGCTGACGTAGGTGCAACAAAAAAATCCAAACCGAGATGGCCGACTGCATCTCAACTACAATTCATACTATTACTGTGACTTAAAATTACTTCATCTGCAGTAACTTTGGGGCTGTGATCAATTGATTTGTGTCTTTAGAATCTGACTTGCAGTTTATTTGACAAAACAACATTTTGAAGCACAAAGATGTCCAAGGTACCTCATGAGATCAGGTTTAGCCCTGAAAACCAATGGCCCCAGCTCACCGAAGCAAAAAATACAAACAGATGCCATAAGGCTGCATACACACAAACTAACTAGCACAGCAAACAGTGTCTTGTGGCTTGGTGCCCTGGGTGCGTTGTCAATTTTCATAGAAGATGGAAAGACAAAGAGGGAAAAGGCTAAAGATTGCAAAGATGAGGCAGACCCCTACTATCCAGGTAACATACAGCTGACATACAAGGTCTATCAAGAACCAAAACATCCGATCACAAAAACAACTTGCTCCCCACTGTTGTGTGTCTAAGGAACATGCCTCTTGCAATAGTCTGTCCTCAGCCTCCCCATTACCCATAACCCCCCTGGCCACTATCAGCTCTGATACATAGACGTCCTGTAATAACAGTGGACATTGCTCTATTTGCACAACTGTATATACAATTACAGATTGCTCTCTGTACATTTTGTTATCTGCTCACACCTCCAGACTCAGATATATATGACACATCCTATATTTATCCATTACTCATGTTACATGTTACTCGTCGAGCTTGTGAGCTGCATATATTTATTATCATACAATTTACTTCATTTTGGAAGGCATTATTGTGCTCTGCGCTACGAGATTATAGCACCTGTGAGTGCTAGTTGAAAGGCTGTTGACTAAAGTGGTGGCTAAATAAAAGTGTCAGTCCTATTTCGTGCACCTGGCTCCCTCCTTCCCCTGCTACACACTCACAAATACCGTGACAGTTCCACGTCTTTGCATTGAGCAGTACAGGAATATGTTCTAAAATGTGACACATTAGCTTTAACAGCATAATCATTTAATTCTTCAGTGGAAAACTGACATGTTAAACAACTCCTTGACAAATGCACATTTAAAATATACAGCGTTCTACTTATTCTATTTTTGTATGCCTAAAGAGTATTAAAACACTTCAGGGAAAAATCCTGGCTGAGGTTGTCATAATTGTTGCATGAAAGAGTTAAAAAAGACTTTCGTGATATTTTTCTCCTAAATATGTCACATTCTGGCACGGCCGCTGGCAGTAAACAAGCACTGATGTGGGAGAGTAGACGCGATACATAGTCAACATCATTTTCAAAGACATTATTTTGTGCTCTCAAGATATTTCTGTATGCCATTTCTCAATACCTTAAAAGCACTGGAAGCAATTAGAGTTGACAGATTGAATGACAGTTGGACTTTAGGGCTACCCTGAAACACCTTCATTAAAAACAAGTTTAGTTACATTTTCTATAATTCTCCAATTATAACCTTTTCACACGGCTGTCATTTGAGTTGGCAGCTATGAAAAACCTGTTTACTTGTATTTTGATGGTCTAGCTGATGGGCTATTGCATCATCCAACACCCAGCTGACGTAGGTGCAACAAAAAAATCCAAACCGAGATGGCCGACTGCATCTCAACTACAATTCATACTATTACTGTGACTTAAAATTACTTCATCTGCAGTAACTTTGGGGCTGTGATCAATTGATTTGTGTCTTTAGAATCTGACTTGCAGTTTATTTGACAAAACAACATTTTGAAGCACAAAGATGTCCAAGGTACCTCATGAGATCAGGTTTAGCCCTGAAAACCAATGGCCCCAGCTCACCGAAGCAAAAAATACAAACAGATGCCATAAGGCTGCATACACACAAACTAACTAGCACAGCAAACAGTGTCTTGTGGCTTGGTGCCCTGGGTGCGTTGTCAATTTTCATAGAAGATGGAAAGACAAAGAGGGAAAAGGCTAAAGATTGCAAAGATGAGGCAGACCCCTACTATCCAGGTAACATACAGCTGACATACAAGGTCTATCAAGAACCAAAACATCCGATCACAAAAACAACTTGTTCCCCACTGTTGTGTGTCTAAGGAACATGCCTCTTGCAATAGTCTGTCCTCAGCCTCCCCCATTACCCATAACCCCCCTGGCCACTATCAGCTCTGATACATAGACGTCCTGTAATAACAGTGGACATTGCTCTATTTGCACAACTGTATATACAATTACATATTGCTCGCTGTACATTTTGTTATCTGCTCACACCTCCGGACTCAGATATACACATCCTATATTTATCCATTACTCATGTTACATGTTACTCGTCGAGCTTGTGAGCTGCATATATTTATTATCATACAATTGACTTCATTTTGGAAGGCATTATTGTGCTCTGCGCTACGAGATTATAGCACCTGTGAGTGCTAGTTGAAAGGCTGTTGCCTAAAATAGTGGCTAAATAAAAGTGTCAGTCCTATTTCGTGCACCTGGCTCCCTCCTTCCCCTGCTACACACTCACAAATACCGTAACAGTTCCACGTCTTTGCATTGAGCAGTACAGGAATATGTTCGAAAATGTGACACATTAGCTTTAACAGCATAATCATTTAATTCTTCAGTGGAAAACTGACATGTTAAACAACTCCTTGACAAATGCACATTTAAAATATACAGCGTTCTACTTATTCTATTTTTGTATGCCTAAAGAGTATTAAAACACTTCAGGGAAAAATCCTGGCTGAGGTTGTCATAATTGTTGCATGAAAGAGTTAAAAAAGAATTTCGTGATATTTTTCTCTTAAATATGTCACATTCTGGCACGGCCGCTGGCAGTAAACCAAACACCCGTTCTCCCTGCGTATATTTCACTGCCCTTCATAGTGTCATCTTATTGTCCTGCGTAGTCTCGTTTAACTGCTCTTTTATTATTGCCGGCACACCTTCACCTCAACACAGAACCTGTTTAGAATTCCTGTTCCCCATGTTCCTTATCTGCTTTGGTTTTCGTTTCTCCCATAATGTGTGTTTAGGTTTCGTTTTTAAAGTTTCTAGTTTCCATGAAACACTCTCTGTTTCCCAGAAATTGTTTCCAGCATTGATTGTAACGTTAGAAAATATAATAGCCTATAGGTAAGTCCAAACCGTAAAAACTAATTAACCTATTGTTTTAAGGACAGCTTGCTTAATTTTATCCTTTTTCCAGAGCTTTTATTAAAAGTAGATATTATGGATATTCAAAAATCTCTTTATTTGCTACTTCACCCAGGATCCATATAAGAACTTACCCTGCTGCCAGAAACCATTCCCATCATGCCAGCTGATTTCTCATCAAAGCCAGTAGCCATCTGAGAGACCAGGTGGCCCTGGGGAAGAGAAGAGCGGGTTAATAGTTAAATACAATTTGGTCATTTTTAAAGTAACCAACTTCATACAAAACCAAGCACATTGGGTCAAGGAACTACACAATGTACTGGACCGCCCTCTAGGCGAAATGACCAGATATGCGGTTGCACACTGAAGTATGAGCAAGCAGGACAGATGGACTGCAGTCTCGTTTAACTGCTCTTTTGGAAGCAAGCTGCATTTATCTGTACTTCAACTGTTCACGGAAAATACAGTAGAACCATATCTTATCACAGGTAACTTTTATCTTTTATTATTGCCGGCACACCTGAACCTCAACACAGAACCTGTTTAGGTTTCCTGTTCCCCATGTTCCTTGTCTGCTTTGGTTTTCGTTTCTCCCATAATGTGTGTTTAGGTTTCGTTTTAGGTTTCATTTCTAGGCAAAATGACCAGATATGCCGTTGCACACTGAAGTATGAGCAAGCAGGACAGATGGACTGACTCACCCCGGGGTGTAAGGGCTGGCCGGGGGGTCCTGGCTGTCCAGGGTTCCCTGGGACTCCTGGTTCCCCGTCAATTCCTGCCGGGCCCTGTAAACCCTGAATTTTGGGAAACGCATGCAAACCAATGAGCAGCAGTATACTCTAAATGTCACAACTACATAGATTGGTCAACAGGCTTTGAGGAGCAGGGTTTTAGTGATTGGTCCTAGGCTAGGCATTTTCTCAGTAAATCACAGTATTGTAAAAAACCTGCATCTCTACGTGAAAAGGTGAGACATACTTTTCTGCCCTTAAATCCAGTGTATCCCCTTTGCCCAGGTGGTCCAGGAGGACCCTGAAACATTGACACAAATTGCTGATTAACATTATTCCCTTATAACATGGTGATGTTTAATTGACTTCTGAAATAGCATCAGGTAATAAATGCTCAGCAGCACCATCTAGTGGACTGAAAGGAAATGTATTCAATCTCACAGTGGGGACTAAGAGACCAGCTGACACGCACAAACACAGTAGAAGGATGGGGACTGGGAGAGACCAGCTGACATGCACAAACACAGTAGAAGGATGGGGACTGGGAGAGACCAGCTGACATGCACAAACACAGTAGAAGGATGGGGACTGGGAGAGACCAGCTGACATGCACAAACACAGTAGAAGGATGGGGACTGGGAGAGACCAGCTGACATGCACAAACACAGTAGAAGGATGGGGACTGGGAGAGACCAGCTGACATGCACAAACACAGTAGAAGGATGGGGACTGGGAGAGACCAGCTGACATGCACAAACACAGTAGAAGGATGGGGACTGGGAGAGACCAGCTGACATGCACAAACACAGTAGAAGGATGGGGACTGGGAGAGACCAGCTGACATGCACAAACACAGTAGAAGGATGGTCTAATATAATTGTGTAAAATATGTATTTCATTTAAAGCTCACCACTGGTCCGGGTTGACCCACTATCCCCACAATCTGGAAGAATAAGACAAACAATGAACATTTGTTCAGGCATAAAGTAACTTATCAGATACAGAATTTGTATTAATACATGCAATTATATACATTTATATAATAAAATACAAAATCAGCAATCAAACAAACGGTATTGATGAATACATACTTACTTCAGGGATATCACCAGGTTCACCTTTCTGACCCTGAAAATAACAACGGATCAATCAATTAAATGCAATTTAAAGTGCATAAATAGGTGTCATAAATACAATAAAACATGTAAGATATGTAAAATGCAAATGTAAATTGGATTTTTTTTGTTGTCGATGTGAAATAAACAACTGGAAGAAATGGCAATGGATCTGAGGGACAGAGTCATTATGAGATAACCTGGACCCGACTATATTGGGGTTGTTGCCAACTCTACTGAACCTTATATATTCAAACATTCAGGAGTGCATCATTAGTAAAAAGTGCATCATAGTAAAAATCGAAAGAGGAAAACTGACTATGGGTACTCTGCAGATATGCATTCACATAGTATTACTTACCTTAAACGGCATAATATCTTATGGTGAGGAAGAAAAAAAAAGAAGTTAACAATTGTTTATTCCATTATTGTACACATTATTTTACACTGTGGAACCTGATGAAATATTCTGTGTTCCCTACATATTAGCTGTTTGTGAGCCACCTCAATAACCCTGGTAATTTAAAATCTGTTACTTCACATTTTAATCGAACAGGCAACATTCTGGTCACATTACGTTGACATGTGGCTCGGACCTATAAACATGTGTGTTTAAGTATAGTGACCTCTGTAGTTATGGGAACTGTGAAATAGTTTATCAACTTGTGGCTGCAAAAGATTGGATCCAATATTGACCACTATGAAAAGAAATAGTTAAATGGGGTAACCCAATTAGTTAAATGGGGTACCCCATGAGTTATATAGGATACCCCCATGAGTTTTATAGGGTACCCCCATCAGTTATATCGGGTACCTGCATTAGTTAAACTGGGTAACCCCATTAGTTTTATAGGGTACCCCTATCAGTTTTATATGGTACTCCCATTAGTTATATAGGGTACCCCCATCAGTTATATAGGGTACCCCCATGAGTTATATAGGGTACCCCCATCAGTTATATCGGGTACCTGCATTAGTTAAACTGGGTAACCCCATTAGTTTTATAGGGTACCCCTATCAGTTTTATATGGTACTCCCATTAGTTATATAGGGTACCCCCATCAGTTATATAGGGTACCCCCATGAGTTATATAGGGTACCCCCATCAGTTATATCGGGTACCTGCATTAGTTAAACTGGGTAACCCAATTAGTTATATAGGGTACCCCTATCAGTTTTATATGGTACTCCCATTAGTTATATCGGGTAACCCCATTAGTTATATAGGGTACCCCCATGAGTTATATAGGATACCCCCATGAGTTTTATAGGGTACCCCCATCAGTTATATCGGGTACATGCATTAGTTAAACTGGGTAACCCCATTAGTTTTATAGGGTACCCCTATCAGTTTTATATGGTACTCCCATTAGTTATATAGGGTACCCCCATCAGTTATATAGGGTACCCCCATCAGTTATATAGGGTACCCCTATCCGTTATATCGGGTACCTGCATTAGTTAAACTGGGTAACCCCATTAGTTATATAGGGTACCCCTATCAGTTTTATATGGTACTCCCATTAGTTATATAGGGTACCCCCATGAGTTATATAGGGTACCCCCATCAGTTATATCGGGTACCTGCATTAGTTAAACTGGGTAACCCCATTAGTTATATAGGGTACCCCCATCAGTTATATCGGGTACCTGCATTAGTTAAACTGGGTAACCCCATTAGTTTTATAGGGTACCCCTATCAGTTTTATATGGTACTCCCATTAGTTATATAGGGTACCCCCATCAGTTATATAGGGTACCCCCATCAGTTATATAGGGTACCCCTATCAGTTATATCGGGTACCTGCATTAGTTAAACTGGGTAACCCCATTAGTTATATAGGGTACCCCTATCAGTTTTATATGGTACTCCCATTAGTTATATAGGGTACCCCCATGAGTTATATAGGGTACCCCCATCAGTTATATCGGGTACCTGCATTAGTTAAACTGGGTGCTCCCATTAGTTATATAGGGTACCCCCATCAGTTTTATATGGTACTCCCATTAGTTATATAGGGTACCCCCATCAGTTATATCGGGTACTCCCATTAGTTATATAGGGTACCCCCATCAGTTATATAGGGTACCCCTATCAGTTTTATATGGTACTCCCATTAGTTATATCGGGTAACCCCATTAGTTATATAGGGTACCCCCATCAGTTATATAGGGTACTCCCATTAGTTATATAGGGTACCCCAATCAGTTATATAGGGTAACCCTATCAGTTTTATATGGTACTCCCATTAGTTATATCGGGTAACCCCATTAGTTATATAGGGTACTCCCATTAGTTATATAGGGTACCCCCATTAGTTATATAGGGTAACCCTATCAGTTTTATATGGTACTCCCATTAGTTATATCGGGTAACCCCATTAGTTATATAGGGTACCCCCATCAGTTATATAGGGTACTCCCATTAGTTATATAGGGTACCCCCATTAGTTATATAGGGTAACCCTATCAGTTTTATATGGTACTCCCATTAGTTATATCGGGTAACCCCATTAGTTATATAGGGTACCCCCATCAGTTATATAGGGTACTCCCATTAGTTATATAGGGTACCCCCATTAGTTATATAGGGTAACCCTATCAGTTTTATATGGTACTCCCATTAGTTATATCGGGTAACCCCATTAGTTATATAGGGTACCCCCATCAGTATTATAGGGTAACCCCATTAGTTATATAGGGTACCCCAATCAGTTATATAGGGTACCCCTATCAGTTATATAGGGTACCCCCATCAGTTTTATTTGGTACAGTATGTACACATGTGATGACTCTCACCTATCCTCCCGCTCGCACTGGAGAAGCTCTGACACACGGGGCAGCACTCCCCTTCGGGTATGGTGACCTTCTCACAGTTCCCCACGGTCTCACACTGCACCTCTTCACAGATAGTGGTCCCGCCGTCACACACACACACCTTGCACGGGTCTGGGTTCCACATGTCGTTGTGGGCGTATACCTTTCCGTTGTCCGTGCAGGACTCGTCTTTCTTCTCTTCTGTGGAGATTGAATGACATGAAATGAAGTCGTCATGGGTGCTTTTAGAAAGACTGGGAACATTTGGGAAATAATCAGATAATACTATAAGGGGCGTGGTCTATAGCCCCATCCTGGCAGGGTGCTTGGTATTGGCAAACACCGCAAACCACAGAGATGCTTTAATCCTTTTATGAATGTTTAATCTACACAAGTAGAGGACTTAAAACGGATGTAATGTCACACCCATGGTATTGCTTTATGTAGCACAATTATAAGCCAATCATCATTTAGGCTTCAAATAACCAGGACAGTGCCAAATAACGACATATTCTTGAAGAGAACCTGCAGCCCTCTGTCAGGAAGAAGAAAATGAGAAGATGGGTTCCCGTTTAAACGTGACAATGACCCAAATTGGTTTCACCTGGATATTATCATTGTTTTATGTGGGGGGTTTTCAGACTGAAACAAAGGTGGTGTCTTTCTATACAAAATGTATGTTCTCTTTTGCCTATTTCAAAAAAGTGTGCCGAAATCGAATTGAGATGTTTTAGTAATAATTAGGATAATATTATTGATTTAATAGACACTGATATGAAAATCATTCTCGCAACGCAAACTTCTAGGAGATATAACTTATTTGATCCCAACTGTTGCTTTCTTATTTCAACAGAAATTGTGCTAGAAGATAAATTTGACTTTGATTTCTCTGCTAATGGCAGCTAATTTGAGGCAGATTCCTCACACGCTTAATGTCAACAGAGGAGGCAAAGCAGGGTACAGGTTTTGCATTTGATTAATATAAATGTTGGGTAAATATATGTTGTCATTCACATTCATTTATTATATACATTTACCGATAAAATGCTAACATTGCCCCTTAAATGCAAGTGGATTAATTAACTTGGACGACATAGATGTTCAATCAGCACCACTGAATGTTAATGTGGTTTGAGCACTCCAGCCATGAAGAAACAACAGAACTGTTGAAATCAATCTAGAGGGAGCCCTGGTGGAGAACGTTTAGAAACCACAGTCCATAATGACCAGAAGGCCGTCAACATTTTGTTGTACACAATTTTTCCTTTGAAATAGCTGTTTCAGGTGCATGTTCATTTGTGTTGTCTAGCGAATCATGTTGATTTTGCCCAGTGGAGGCAGCAACTAAACACACAGTAACTTGTTTAAAATGCTTCTAATCTAGAACAATTTACATGAGCCACCATCCCCTGGTCAAGTACAGTATTACAGATTTTCAGATAGGATTTAATCTAGATTTAATCTACTCCACATTGCTTGCAAAATATATATATTTTTACTTATTTTTTACATCAGCAAGAAATGACATTTCAGGTCACTTCCTCGCCAGTTGGTTTACGCACAGAATGTACTTAATTATACACCAGAGCTAAATCCAAAGTGTTCGGAAACAGTGCTGGCTCTTGACTTTCGGTGGCCCTAGGAAACATTTTATTTGGGGCCCCCTTTTCCCTATAATTTAACGGCTCCCTAGCGGTCATAGCAGGGCCCTGATCCACCCCTTTTGGTTGCTTATGCCTAGAACCTTCCCTGGTTAGGAACACCATCGATGAACGCTCACCTGTTTTAATCTCTGGCAGTAGACTATCCACGGTAGCAGACTGCTGGTTCTGGGTGTCTGGAGCTACAGAGCACACAGGACAACACTCTCCCTCGGGTGTCGTGGTCTCCATGCAGTCCAGTTCTTCACATCGAACGTCCTCACAGGTTACAGTACCCAGTTCACACAAACATATCTTACATGGCTCTGGGCTCCAAATCTCATTGTGGCTGTAGACTTTGCCATTTTCAATACAGCTCTCGTTGCCCTCTAACGAAACAAGAAAAAAGTGTCTGACTTCAAATATCTAACACATGTCATACATCCATAAACAAACAAGAACTTAACCCTATCCAGTAACCATTTACCTTTAAATGTCATGTAATTAGTTTGTCCAAACGCTATACAATAACTTGTTAACACTTTATTGTTTTTAAAATTTAACAATAAAAACAAAACATTTTTCAGTCACAGTCAACCAATTCACTTTAATATTTTATGTATTTAAATTTTATTATCTTTGAATCCGTTGAACTTAACATTTGTTCTTATATTTGTCAGTCAGTAACAGGTGCTAAACATTAACTGTTGTGTTGGGAAGTTTGCAGGTTTATTCAGGGACAAGAGTTTTTCTATAACCACATAACCTGACGATAATTATTGTCAATTGTGTGTGTTTAATCTATGCCCACTGGGTGGCGGAGAACTGAGAGACTTTCTACATATTATGTGCATATTGCGGTGTTGCTGTTATTGTCTTTAAGTACACGTCTGAAATTCGTTGGTTTTCCTTGTTAAATCACGTAAACTCGCGAATGTGTGCAATTTGCATGTTAGGGTTTTAGTAAGATGCAACTTCACACAGTTAGTGTGAGAGGACCGCCTTAGCGTGAAACTTATGGGTGCTGTGTGCATCAGAATGTACAGTATTTACCAGTATTGCTTTTTACAAAACCGAGAAACAAAACTTGCCTTAAGAAATTGTTGTACCAAGCGAAACTACACCAATACCCTCGCCACACACACACACACACACACACACATATATATATATATATATATATATATATATATATATATATATATATTTAAACGTGATATATTTTAAAATGTACATCTGAATATATTTTCCAAAAAAGGACAAAGGCACTAAACATTAAACATATTTAAGTCAAACCAGTCATTTCACCCGTTATGTATCATGAGGTTAATTGGTTTGATAATATTCTCAATACCTTTGTACATTCCAGTTCTCGTGTGCTTCCTACGACTTGACTAAAAATAAGTTAGATTCTATAAGCTTGATGACAGAACAGAGGCGCGATCATTTCACATTTTATCACCTGTGAATCAGACAGACATCACACCAATTACATACACAGCCAGGGGGAACAACATAATCGCTCCCCCTGCCATTATCCAGGCGCCGCGAGTAGGATCTTCCCCTTCGCTCTCTCAATACTGAATACAGAAAGGTTTAACGGGCAGAAATACTGATCACCTGCTGCTTCGCTCTATGAGAGAAATCCTCTCACAATCTAACTTTAAACTTAGCGATTTCCATATGATGAACTTTACTTTTAAGTAGGCCCCACTAATTACATGGGAGGGCCTCTCCCCAAGACAGTGGCTCTGTTTCAAAAGCAGGAGTTATTTCTGGGAAAACCACAGCAGGCGTTATTATAGGTTATGCTTGTGCCTGTGGCTTTGCTTTATTTCTGACAGCCATGAGAGACCACGCCCAGTTTGCTGCACAGCAGGAGAATATTAACGTTTCATTGTGCGGGCCACCTTCCTTTCCCAATATGACGTCATTATATTTGTTTAAGGCAGAGGTATTCAAACTGTATTATTACCTATTTTGTGGTTAATTATAACTTCCAGGAGTGTAAGTTTTATGGTCACGCCAAAAGTGAGGTCTGTAGTTTGTTTGTGGATAGTAACATATTTTCTCTTGATGTGATTTTACAATATGGCCAACTGCCATGGGTTCTCTTAGGGCATGCTGGTCATTATGACACTTTACTGCTCAGCTGTGAAATTAGATGTCAGTAATGATGGTGGTGTTAAATGATCCAGTGTAATACAACAGCGTCCATGAGTATAAACTTATATAGGCAAATGGCACAGACAAAACATTTCTATAGCAACATGGAGGAAGGTGAAATGGGTCCTCTGCCAGCTTCAAGGCTGTTAGCACGTCGAGCTAAAGCCTAGGCGTCAACTTACAAAGACGACACTGCAGATGGCTAACAAGGTGTAGACCAACTAAATAATAGCTTGAACCCCCGATGCCCAAGCAGTTGCAGAACTGGCAAGGACAAACATCCTGGATAGTGCAAATCTTTGGATAAACGACAATCCAAAATGTTTTTACCCAATCCCTGTTCAAAGACAGTATACTTAAACGCACAATTTGTGGATTCAGACAGAATGAGTCGTATTTATATACAGCACGCATCATTTCACAGGGTGTGCCTGGTCACTTTCTAGCCAACCTCCGACCAAAATCAGTAGCCTGATTTTGTCCCCACATCATTATAACCATAGCACTGTTCAACCCTTTTGTCGGCCTCAGCTTTTCACTAAAATAGCACATCCAGCCAGTAAGTCAGTCAGTCAGTCCATGTTCACGATGCCACTTTAGCACGTAGCCTGTCTGTGAAAGACGCATGTGTTGCCAGGCTATTCTTGGTAATAGGAATGCGTTTCACTCAGTCCAACTTGGTGTAAACCAAAGAAGTATAGGTTCTATTCACATTGTTCCTGAGAGAACCTTAACCGATGAGGTTATGTTCACCCATCTTGTGAGAAGTTACACTTTGGCACAGTTGTTGGGCGTGATGTTGGGTGGAAGTCCAACGTGGTCCAGAGACTGACTGTGTGGTAGGTCTGTGTGGCCTGTGAACTGCATTAAACCAGCTGTGGGTGGGTGGAATGATGATACGTATAACACAAACCACTTACCACTGGTTAAGAATTACCCGTTTTAGTACTGTATATTTGACTGTGTAAGCTAAACAAAAATCTAGAAAAAAGTTGTGAAATTTAAAATACTAAATAAAAATGGGTAAATTGATGGAATGAAAGGGCAAATATAAAAGTGTATGTAGAAAATAATGTGCGTCCAGTCGACTTTGTTTCATTTAGGTACCTTCAAGCACAGTTTGTGTGTTTGCACAGGTTTGTGTGTTTGCACAGGTTTGTGTGTTTTCACAGGTTTGTAGGTTTTCACAGGTTTGTGTGTATTCACAGGTTTGTGTGTTTTCACAGGTTTGTGTGTTTGCACAGGTTTGTGTTTCCCATACCTACAAGCAAAATACACAATATGCAACAATACACACTTATGCAACAAATGTTAAGGGAGCTCAATGTTATTGTATATATATATATATATATATATATATATATATATATATATATATATTCATCTAGGGTGGTCAACTAGTCTAAGCCACTCCCTTTAGGGCACATATACTGCTGTAGCATGGATTCAAATCAGCCCTACTGCTCTCTCCTGTATCTTTTCTCACTTTCCTGTGTGTGTGTGTGTGTGTGTGTGTGTGTGTGTGTGTGTGTGTGTGTGTGTGTGTGTGTGTGTGTGTGTGTGTGTGTGTGTGTGTGTGTGTGTGTGTGCGTGTGTGCGTGTGTGCGTGTGTGCGTGTGTGCGTGTGTGCGTGTGTGCGTGTGTGCGTGTGTGTGTGTGTGTGTGTCATCAATCTGAAACACATTTTCACTGTAAGTGCTAGGGAAGTCTATATTGTTTTGCATGCACATGATTTGGCCAGAAGGTGCCTGACAGTACCACAACTTGTGCCATGACCAGGGCCCCTATCCCTGGCTCGACCCCTGACACCGCCCTCGTTTCTAGTATAATTCATCTCATCTCATCTTCAACACTTATCCGGGGTCGGGTCGCGTGGGTAGCAGCTCTAGCAGGGGACCCCAAACTTCCCTTTCCCGGGCAACATTAGCCAGCTCTGACTGGGGAATCCCGAGGCGTTCGCAGGCCAGTGTGGAGATATAATCTCTCCACCTAGTCCTGGGTCTTCCCCGAGGTCTCCTCCCAGCTGGACGTGCCTGGAACACCTCTCTGGGGAGACGCCCAGGTGGCATTCGTACAAGATGCCCGAACCACCTCAACTGGCTCCTTTCTACGCGAAGGAGCAGCGGCTCTACTCCGAGTTCCTCTCGGATGACTGAGCTTCTCACCCTATCCCTCAGGGAGAGGCCAGCCACCTTCCTGAGAAAACCCATTTCGGCCGCTTGTACCCGCGATCTTGTTCTTTCGGTCATGACCCAGCCTTCATGACCATAGGTGAGAGTAGGAACATAGATAATTCATTACCTTCATATATAATGCCATAAATCAATCAAATAATATACCCATAAATAAAATCACTCTAAATAATGTCAAGCCGAATCATGGGTCATGTAGTGAGCAATTAAAATAGGTTAAAAATAATTAATTGGACCACTAGGCTTCCTGGCAACAGAGGTTAAAGCCTCTTCCCCTGTCTCTCCCTCTACATACCTATCCTCCTAGTGTCGCTTTTTATGTGTCCCATCATAAAACTTTTTAAAATGCTAAATATATTTAGTACCAGTCATATGCTCAGACACACTTACTCATTTGCTTGAATCAGTGTGTGTGTGTGTGTGTGTGTCTTTCCTTTGACAGGTAGCAAATATACGAAAAATGAATTACTAGTAAACTTGCGGGTTGCTGTTCTTTGGGAAAATGCATGGTGATGTCTCTGGCCGGAGGAATGCAGGTAGCACTTTTTAAAGTGATGTCTTTAATGTTCAGCTCTTAACCTCAATACTGATTGCGCTCTCACCACGTTCAAAGGTTATTTAATCTGTTAAATTACATAGTACCTTTTTCATTGCGCACTGTGCATTTACCAGAATGTAACATCGTAAATCACTGAGCTTAAAAGTAAAAAAAATTCTCACTAACAGACACGTTCTTGCCAACCGAGAGAAACAAATAACATCACTCGGTACAAAGTCAGATCAATCAATCCAGTCAACAGTCAGTCAGATATAGAGTCAGTCAAAAGTAGCCCAATTCACTCACCTATCTTCACATCCTGGCTGACCACTGACGACACCTGAAGGGAGACAGCCAGACATAAAATAATCCCTGATAGGACAGAGGCGACCATGTCTCCACCTGAGACTGGCACCTTCCAGACAGCGTGGAGGCGGAGTGGGGAAGACGAGGAGGGAGAGACAGCTATACAGGTCCTGTAGTGCCCAGTACCATCCGATAGTATCCACGAGCCCTGAGAGGAAAACCAGTGCCTGAACAGAACCAAGCAAAGCACTGCAAGCTCTGATCACGCTACTTCTTTTTCTCTCTCCCTATCTCACTGTCTCTCTCTCTCTCTCTCTCTCTCTCTCTCTCTCTCTGTCTCTCTCTCTCTCACTGTCTCTCTCTGTCTCTCTCACTGTCTCTCACTTACTCTCTCTCTCTCTTACTCCCTCTTTTCAGGATTGTCTCTAACCTATAATTTTTTCTCCTCTTTTACTGTGTCCTCCATTTTCTGTCTATGCCTAAGACAGCCATGGTCGGACAGATGTCACTGAAAATGAATAGCTATGGATTACTGATAACAAAGCATTAAAAGTAATCAGTTAAGTAATCAATCTGATATCTTTGCCTTTTGTCTGATGACTTTCATATTTATGAATCTTTGCAAATCACAGATGATTGGCTGCGAACGTCATCTTAGACCGTGTGGTCTGCCATAGGCGTGCCGTCGAAAACCTGATGAAATAAAGGTGTAACCATTTTTGTGAAACTTTTTTTCTGTGTAAAACCGCAGATTTCCTAAAAACAATTGTGCCATTTGTGTGCATGTGACTACCTCAAGCTCAACCGCGAGTAAAGCCCGTCAGATCCGAGGCATCTCTATCACGATTGATGTCCAACTTTCCACAAACAGAAGTGTTTTAAACGTTGGCGTGGCTCTATGCACAACGTTGCCACAAACATCAAAGTAGTGATACACACCTACAGGTTCAAGCTGTATGACAACCATACAGTACAACATTACATCACACATGAGGAAGCGTAGTTACTATTCAAGCCACCCGTCAGCTCACATTACCTCACATAAAGGAGGTAATCTCCCTCAGCCCCGTCCAAATGTATCTCTCTCCTGGCACCACAATGGTAATCCCTGCCAGTTTCTGAAAATGTCTGAACCCCTATATAAACAATAAATCCCCAGAAACACAAACCCACACACGTTGCTGATAGCTACTTCATTGAGTAGGTTGTACTTCCTACAACTGCGTTTTGTGGTAGTCCAACCTAGTAATTTTAGGATAAATGCATTAATTCAAAGTAGCTAAAGATTGTAATCATCCAGAAAAATTCAAATCTCCCTGAAATAGAACTTGAAACACCAAAAGAGTGTTTACAACCTTTATCGGCAGTGCTGCTAGTTTATGAATGAGTGGAGATACAACCAACCATTGAATGTTTCAAACATATCACCAAAGATAAGTAATTGTCCCCCTGTAGCAGCTGGCAGCTCAGTTGTCACAGATGTTGGTGTGTTTAAGCACTTGTTAACCGTGTGAAAGGCATTCCAGCCATTTATCCAGCAGAAAGCTTGTTAGCTCTTCATCATCACACCTTATTCAGCAGCATTTACCTAACATTGAGGCTCTCAAAAGTTTATCAACTTCATGTTGCACTCATTCCAATGTTATTTGTCCAGGAAATATTTATTTTTGGCCTGTAAGTCTTATCGGTATAATAGCCCATTTGGATAACAATTCTAAGCTGCAGAAATTACTTTTTATCCCGGTTGTTAATGGACCAATGAGAATACAAACAGTTTCACCTCAACCATTTCCTGCTTCTTAAAGCCAAAGAGCCAGATTACAAGCGAGGAGAAGCAAGGTCATATTGTAACTTGTACTTAAAGATCTTTTGGTGGGGAAAGCCTTGGACATTGAAAGCCCTCCCACATCAGTCTGCCCGTGGTACAGGACTCCGATACAACACAAAGAAAGTTATTTTTGTTTAAAGAGACCACAAAGAACACTGCTTATTAGCGACCAACTGGTTCAAAATATGTTTAATTTAACACCTCCATGACAGGAGGGGGCGCTGGCTTCTGCTCCAGGCTGGCAGGGACACACACAGGTGGCTTAACTCTGCGTCTTGCAGCTGGCACTGGACATGGATGGTGTTCTGGAGCCACCTGCTGGCTGGGTCCAACACGTAGGGAACCCCCCTTGGAGTCCTCTGCAGCCCTCCTTGGGGATCAGCTTTAGCCGTCTCCCAATTGAACTCTCTGAAGCGCAGCGGGCCGACCAGGGACTCCTGTTGTAGAGTTCATCACCCTCCGTTTGAGGAAAACATGCCTGCTGATTCCAATTAGCGTGCTTTAGTCTGTTAGGAACTTGAGGTGATGTGAAGGAACCAGGCACAGGCGTGTAAAGTCGGAAAATCAAGTGCCCTTGTATAGCAGTAACTAGAAACGGCATAACAAACACTCAAACCCAATACGACGGACGTGACACGCAACAATGATGCACAAGACAAAACTTATGAACACATACTAATTAGATAATTGGAACCTGGTGAATTAAATGAGTTCATGACTGTAAGGAGACTGGGAAACGCCGTCTTCACCTCCCCGTGACACTAGCAGACAGAGTAATGGAAACACTTTAACCAGAAAAAAATATACTAGGTGCACTGTTATTCTTCCTTTAACGGCTAAATAGTTAGATACGTTCAACCAAGAGCAGGAAAAGACATTATTAAGAGAAAAGCACAGGACGGCCACTTCAAATCAAAGGTGCTTGTCTACCAAGCGGAATGTTGGACTTAACCGAGTGCAGTTTCTGCAACCTCTAAGTCTTCAAAGACCAACTGCCACGGGGACTTCTACAGCGGAACTCTTTGGCGAGCTCACTGGTCACATGACAGGAAGAATGAGGGCGACTACTCGTCCAATCCATTCATAGAGCAGGATGTTTCTCCTCATATCCCCTTACATGGTCTGAATTATTCATAAATTCTGAGCCTCAAGGTATCCTGCTCAACCACTTCACCTGTTTGGGAGACACCTTTCCAGAACAACTGTGTAGAACTTATCAACGTGAGCTCACCAAAAAACAGAAGAAGAGTCAGCGTTTATTGTACTGGACATATACAGGTTACCTGTGTCTGTCATGCCTTTCTAGCAGTGACTTCTGGACCCATGGGCTTGTGTTTCGGTTACCAGTATGTTCGCGGCGGCAACTAAGAATTTTGTGAAACAGGTGGGCGATACGGGTCGGCTGATCCCGGTACCAGGCCTCAGTGAGGCCGATCGGTACCAACCCCTCAGCCTGGTCACCAGGAAGAGAAAGAGACACTTCTGGAAGAAGACCAAGTACGCCTCGACCCCCTTCTCCCTGAAGGACATCCTGGTGGGGGAGAAGGAGATCACAGCAGGTACAATACAGCGACAGGAGAAATAACGCCAATGTCATGCATTGTAATGTCTTCTGAATCGTTCATAGTGCATTATAATGACTTTATGACCCATTATGTAGCGGGTATTCATAAGTTGTGTAAGCGACCTCCAGGCACACAGTAAACCCCACACTAAACCCCACAGACCTTGTGTTTGAGCAGACTAAAGCAAGTCCCAGACAATATTGCACGCCTTTAAAAACCAGGCTGCTCTTTTTGAACAGGTGTGTCGTCGTACCAGCTCCTGAACTATGAGGACAAGTCTGACGTGTCGCTGAACGGAAGGCTAGGGAACCATCTGATGAACGACGTGGGGTTCAACATCAGCGGCTCAGACTCCGTGGCCGTCAAAGCTTCCTTTGGGATTGTCACCAAACACGAGGTGGAGGTTCCAACTCTGCTGAGGGAACTAAATTCCAGGTACATTGCATATGGTGGACGGTGTGTTATTTTATCGAGTTAAAACCTTTTTTTTTACCGGACAATATAATAACAGGAACACTCTGTTTGTGTGAACATGTGTTTCTTTCCCCTCCTCTTGTAGGAAAGTGGATATGGATCACTGTTTGATCCGTCAGTCTAAAGATAGTGGGCGGAGCGTTCTCTGCGTTGTCATGGAGAGCATCCGCACGACGCGCCAGTGTTCTCTAACTGTCCACGCGGGCATGAGAGGGACGACTATGAGGGTGAACGCACACACACTGACATATACACACCATGCACACATATACACACAGTAACACACCCTGCACACACATACACACACTGACACACATATACACACACTGGCACGCCGTGCAGTCACACATACACAAACTGACACACCCTGCACACCCACACATACACACACTGACACGCCGTGCACACCCACACACACTGACACGCCGTGCAAACACACATACACACACACTGGCACGCTACGACATCTGACATGTGTGTATTAGCAGTTTGGTTGAATGGATGATTGCAATGTGTCTCACCTGTGTGACCCTTCGGTTTCCAGTTTCAGATCGACGACGGTCGAAACCCCAAAGGTCGGGACAAGGCCATAGTGATCCCAGCTCATACCACCATTGCATTCAGCATATTTCAACTGTATTTCCGATTGGACGGACGCCTAGGTGAGAACCACCAAATACACCCTGACACAGATAGAAGGAAACTCAAACATTAAGGATTTTGTTGTCTTCATTTCTCAACTTTATCTACTTTGTTACAAACATAAACACACACACACGCGTGTATCTTACCTTGTCCCCTTCGTACCCCCTGATCAGATATCTGTGTTAGTCCTGATTCGTCAGGCGGATTTGAGAAGGAGCTAATGAGAGAACAACTGGGAGGCATGATTGGCCGGTTCTCTATTGGACGACTACGCAGATTCCTGTCTGGCATTGTCTACGGGAACCCCTTCAGAGCAGGTGGGAACTCTCTGTCATCCCGATCTTATGAGATAAAAATAAATTATCTAACCCTCTCAGAATAATGCTGTTTACAAGTTAATTGGTCCTAAAAAAAGGACTAATGTGCTGTGGTTGTTTACTTGACCTGGATTACATACAAAGATAACATAAAGAAACGCTGATAAAAAGCACAGGGTTATGTGAAGAGATTGTATGATGACAAAAAGATCCTTGTAAAGTTTTTGGACATTCCAGTGCCCCTTTAATCCTCCGCCCTGCTCCCACTCCAAGACGATAGGACGTTCGAGGAGCTCACACACACCCCTCAGTCAGACACCTACATGGACGACGTCGTGACCGACTATTACGAGAAGTCTGCCAGCATGACGGACGTCTCTACCGCCTACCTGAGAGGGGACTCCCACACCCGCGTCAACCTCCTCAACCACAACATCCCCAAGGGCCCCTGTTCCCTCTGTGGCAGGGGCCCATCCCCCAGAGAGACTGTCTACGGCTGTCTGGAATGCACCAGCGGTGGCCACAAGTACGTCAGGCTCCACGTCGTGCCCTGCTTCGACCTGTGGCACAAGACTCTGAGGTGACCCGGTGGACGCTGGGGTGACCCGGTGGACTCTGGGGTGACGCGGTGGACGCTGGGGCGACCCGGTGGACCTCTGGGGTGACCTGGTGGACCTCTGGGGTGACCCGGTGGACCTCTGGGGTGACCCGGTGGACCTCTGGGGTGACCCGGTGGACGCTGGGGTGACCCGGTGGACGCTGGGGTGAGCCGGTGGACGCTGGGGTGACCTGGTGGGCGCTGGGCGACCCGGTGGACCTCTGGGGTGACCCGGTGGACCTCTGGGGTGACCCGGTGGACTCTGGGGTGACCCGGTAAACAGATTACGACCTGAGTGGGACGGTGGAGAGAGAATGCATCTCAATAGTTTCGCCACACTGGCCCAGCCTGTGGGTCAAATCCGCAACGCTGGTTTGACTCTTAACAATTGAGCTATATACAGAATTGGTAACATGTCTTATAGCCAATCAGCAGTGGGGGTTAGAAACCACCTGGATGTATCTCAATGAACAGACACACCCTTTATCGACACATGACCTGTGGCTCACAAAGCCACAACAAGAGTGTGTGAATTATTCAGACAGGGTATTAAAAATGGACCAGCAGATCATATGAAGGGAAAAAGGCCATAGAATGGGTGGCGCGTGGTGTCCAAAATAATTCCCCCCTGGCTAGTGTTTCTTTAGATCTTCTGCCTCAGCAGTTTAAGTTGAGTGTTTGTTGTGGTGTGTTATGAGGACATCCAGTGAGTTACTTTATGCTCAACCTCATGCTGAGCTTTTTTGATTCGGTTTCATGCCATCTTTCTGGTTTAGGTTGTTTGTTGACTTCATTTGTGCAGAAATCTAACCGACTCTATTCGATATGACTCTGTAAACAAGGTTGTGATATTTGGTATTTGCGCCCATGTATATTCTTCAAAAAACTCACATTGTCACTGACAATAATTTTATATATTAGTTTCTGGAAAAAATTTTATTTCACTGCTACCATTAAACAATGTTGTGTCTGAAAGTCAACTTCAATTTCACTGAGGTTTATCAACTACGGTGTTCAAATAATCACATGCTGCAATAATCTTTTTTTCCTTTTTGCGTGCTTATTGCGGTACACACAAACACAAAACGGGAGACATTTCTCTATTAAAACTGGTTGAATGATATTCAGGTTATAGGTATATGCAACTAGTTAAATAACAAATACAAATTCAGGACCATTTTTGGATTTCAGTATGGAATGAGTAAGACGTACTATTTAATTAATCAGTGTTTTGGGTTTTGCTGACCAAACAAATTCATGTTTGAATATCGAAAGACCTTTGAAATTCAACAGTTTTCTAGATTAGATTATTTGGACAACGTGCAGAAGTGCCAATACGGTACATCCCACAACTGTGCTTACAACCAAAATCCACAAGGTGTCGCCAAAAACAATTACATTACTCTCTGTTGTTCCCCTACCACATTGGGAAAGATAATTCCACTAGAAGGCTTGAGCATGGATGAATTTCGTTGTGTTATGGCAGTTTTCGCACACATGATTTATTTGGATGCTTTTTCTTTTATACTTCAGAGTGTCAGATGTTCGCACCTTTTTCTCAGAGGGTATTTCTGCTGGCTTCACTTATCCCACAACTGATTGAATGAAAGTGGGGAGGACATGAAGGTTATTATAACAAAGGGGTGATGGTCTATGGTAGTGATGGCGGTCTAGGGGGGGTCACGGGGTCTATGGGGGTCATGGGGTTCTATTGGTGTCATGAGGGTCTATTGGAGTCTATGGGGGTCTATTAGAGTCCTGTAGCATTAGGGTTCAACCCTCCCAATTATAGTAAAATGTGAACACACATACACACACAGTATAAGACAGTAACTATAGAAACATTGGGGTGAAATGGTGTTTAGAACAATTTAGTGTTAAGAATTAGTGTTCAGAATGTAATAGAATAAAAAGAGATGGCGTTTGATAAGAGGGCATTTAAAAAGGGAGCCTTGAAAACGAGAGAGAGATTTGAAAAGAGAACCGCCAGAGAGAAAGACTGATCCGTAAGACCAGACTGGGTTATATGCTGTGGGCCGCCATGGAGAGAGATCATATCCACCCATCATCAGAGAGGGAGAACCTGAGAGGGATTACTATTGGCGAGAGAGCCAGCATCTGTGTTAATGGAAGCTGACGGCTCCCTAATGTGTTATGAGTCTGGAACACACATTGATTAGAAGGAAAGAGGATATTTGGCACTGGAGACCTCACTAACGGAGAAAGAGAGTGGAAAAGAAGAGGGGGGGCATATATATATATATATATTTATATATATATATATTTATAGACACACTTTATACATTTAATGTTAAAAGAAGAGGGGGGCATATATATATATATATATATATATTTATAGACACACTTAACACATTTAATGTTAAAAGAAGAGGGGGGCATATATATATATATTTATAGACACACTTTATACATTTAATGTTAGCAATGTTTTCTTCTGGTTGGATTCTCAGAGTGTCTGGATGAAACTTTCTGTTTTACATCATGACACAGGTGTGTGTGTGTGTGTGTGTGTGTGTGTGTGTGTGTGTGTGTGTGTGTGTGTGCGTGTGTGTGTGCGTGTGTGCGTGCGTGTGCGTGTGCGTGTGCGTGTGTGTGCGTGTGCGTGTGCGTGTGCGTGTGTGTACATGAGTTCATGTGACCTTTTCTTCATCACCAACAGCTAATTTGCGTCAATCCAAGCTTCAGTGTGACCGATTCGTTACACTCATAAAAATTACACAAAGACGGGATTGTGTTTAACACTCACACACACACGCACTCAAACACACAGTTTTAGACCTGAGGGTAAATGAGGAAAAGATCAGCATGTTCCCTCACACAATGATCAGATCAAACACATCTGTGTACGTGAACGTCCCTGCCCATGATGTTAATCAGGAAGCTTAAAACCACAGAGATCTGTAGCATTGAAATGCACTACTCTCCCACGAAGGAACAGCGCAGATGCCCTCAGTTATATTGTGTGTCTATTTCTGAGTGACATTAACCGTCACCAGAAGCGCATCTATAAATCTCAATTCCTTACCAGTTGGGGCGGGGTACACTTTGTGAACTCTGGTCATAATGGAAAGTTTTTAAGACACGTTTTGAGGAGTTAACCCTGTAGTCCCCATACTCAATACAGGTGTTAATCAAGGTTACTATGGTAGCGAACTCAAGGGAGATGTGGTGTACATACAGCAAATCCTGAATGGTTGTATATACAATACCACACTGTGCCAGATGTCACATGAATGACATCGAATGCCATCAATCTAATGTTTAAGTGTGTATGTATTGAAATGAAAAATAAATATAAATATCTCATGTACATATTCAGATCCTAGATGGTGACCCTGCAAATTGACCTCGCAGGCATCCACAAATCTTGACTTTAGGAGTCGATGGGAGTTCACCTGTGGAAAATAACATTGATTGGACATGCTTTAGAAAGTCACACACCTGAATATTAGATCCCACAACTCTGCAAACACTGCATGCCAGAGCAATAACCAAACAATGAAGTCCAAGAAACTCTCTATAGAGACCTCTCAGAAAGAATTCTGTCGAGGCATAGATCTGGGAAAGGATATTAAAAATGTATAAAGCATGAAAAGTTCCCAGAGG
Organism: Dallia pectoralis; assembly: GCA_029465975.1. Taxonomy (NCBI): domain Eukaryota; kingdom Metazoa; phylum Chordata; class Actinopteri; order Esociformes; family Umbridae; genus Dallia; species Dallia pectoralis. Next base: position 12,222,138 of record CM055739.1, read on the forward strand.
CACAGAGACCTTTCAGAGTTCTTTAGAATAACCTGAACCAGAGCACACATGACCTGTTTCGAGAAAAAAGCTCTGAAGCACAAAGCCAAGACAAACTGGAGAGGCTTTAGGACATGTCCTATATTGTCTTTGAGCGGACCAGCCAATGCCAATGTCTTGAAACTCATTGAACATCTGTGGAAAGACCTGAAGATTGCAATTTACTGATGTTTCTCATCTAGTCTGACAGGGAAATTATTAGGGAAAATGGTAAAAACTGCATGAATCCTGTATTACAAAGCTGGCATATTGAGGAAGCCCCTCAGCAGTGATTGCTGAAAAGCTGCATTGACAAACTACTAAACAGAATATCTGGATACTTACGTACATGAGATATTTCTTGTTTCAATTGGCATAAATTCCTTAAAAAATGTGCTTTGTCATTGTGGGGTACTGTGTATGTTCTTTACCAAAAATTGAGAAAGGGTTGGAAAGCTACCCAAAGGCAGTAGAAAATTCTATTTTCACACATTTTGAGCCCCGCCCTGAAGGCAATGATTTGCCTTTTGTGACAGGAAACCCTTCTAAAAAAGGTAACATTAAAAATTGCCTGGTAATAATTTTCCGGGATACACAACATTGTATTAAGGGACAGGAGAACAATTCTACTGATGTTTCCGAGAATAGCTGCTATTCCTGTTTTCTGCTTGACAGAAGATAAACTTTTTACAGTATTCAGGTGGCATTAACTAAGTTTGACAGGCAGTAATTGGCAAAAGCTAAATCACTCAACAAACAAGTGTGCCACTGCACTGACTCTCACCACGAATTATGTACATTAGAAAACATCAATCGTATACATATAACACATCATGTTACTGCTCTAACTCTAAACTTTTAACTATCCCAAACCTCAATTACCCTCTGATTATACTAAAACTATGCAACCAGGTTGTTTTAGGTTTTTTATTTTTCCCTAAAAGATTTATTTTTAATTATTATTGAATTGTTCACATTATGTCACATTAATTAATATTCTGTCATTATTTCACACACACAGGGTCACAGAAAAACACACTCTGTTATCTTGTAAACCAATCAGAGGATATCCTGACCTTGGCACCTCCTCCCCCAAAAGGCTTCTCTAGGCATGGATGGACACCTCCAGGCAGCATCACCACATCTTTACTGTTTATTACTGCACCAAGAGTACTGACACACCGTTCTCATTAGGATACCCACTGAACAGGAGGAATAAAAGGGAAGCTCTTCTTTTTAATCGCCTGTATGCTTTGTGTCCCTCTATCACTCATCACACAAACACACGGCGTATCGGGCTTATCAAGCCTCATGGGACGCAGTGGCGGCTCCCTCGGTCCCGGAAAATGTGCGCTCTCCCTCGGGTGATTTCCATCGCAGCGCAGGAGCCCCCGGAGTGTCCGCAATCCCGGAGGTTGACATGCAGTTCCGAGCGGGACATGGGAGGCGCGTATGCCGGCCTCGGTCCATAGGGACCCGCTTCGGTCAGGTCTGGCTGGCCACGGTGACCGTGGTGATTTTATTGCGGATCAGACCACTTGGAGCGTTTCCCACCGCCACTTCTCAGAACGACTGTCTGACACCTACCGACTGGAACTGCACGGGTAAACGTCATTTGTTGACTTGTTTGTGTATGTGTGTGTGTGTGTGTGTGTGTGTGTGTGTGTGTGTGTGTGTGTGTGTGTGTGTGTGTGTGTGTGTGTGTGTGTGTGTGTGTGTGTGTGTGTGTGTGTGTGTGCGCGCACGTGTGTGCACGTGTGCGTTTGTGTTTATGTATGTCTGTGTGTGCGTGCGCATTAATGTGATCTGTTTGGGATCAGAGGCAAATGAACAACTTGACAGTGTTTTGCATTAAAATGTATACACTTAACCACTGTACTAGAAACAGATTACTAGAATGTCTCTTGCAGATGTAAAGCAAACATCTGCTGTCAGAGCAGAACCTTTTATCTTTAAGACCTTCACATTTTCTGAAGTGTTACAAAAGAACATTTGTAGCACCTCAGAAGCTATTCGGAAACCATGTTCTTGGTCCCTGAGTTATGAAATGTTCAGAATACAGAGTTAATGCTTACAATACAAGTACAAACATGAGTTAGTACAAGGGTTTCCTCCCACAGCGTTGACAATAACGAGTGTGTTCGGTCTGGGGTAGGACTAACCAACTTAATTTTGACAGTTGATTATATGTATTTCATAAATTTTATAGTATCTACGCAGATTATTTTACACCAAGTCATTATTCCAGCTCAATTCTAACACTATTCAGCTTGAACCAGGTGCTAAAATATAATGCACAGTAAGAAACTACAGCGTGGCAGACGTTCGTGTGTAAAGGTCGCGGAAAGTATAGCCAAATATTTTGTTACACCTTTTAATTCTCAATTGAGAGGTTAGAAGTCATCATTTCTTCAGCCCCTGTGTTCAATTGACGACCAAATCCTTTTTAAGTCCCTTCACCCACAACATTAATTTCTTGGCCCTTTGTGGCATTTTCTTGAATTCTCTATTCCTCTTCTCACAGCGAGAGCCAGAGGGGTGCAAAAATACCCCAGTAGTTTGGCATCTATGTCGACCCTGCCATTTATCATACAGACAACACACTGTGGTCTAGCCACATGGGCAGAACCTTGCTCTGGTCTAAAGGGGACCACTATATGGAATATATTCCAATCTTGTCAGTTGTACAACTTAATGCCTTCAACTGAAATGTGTCCTCTGCATTTTACCCAACCCTGAGGTGCAGGGGGCAGCGCTAATCAGTTACCTGATTCGACTTCCACGTCATCGGCGCCCGGGGAGCATTTTAGGGTTAACTGTCTTGCTCAAGGACAGAACGACTACGTTTTTTTTTCACTTTGATGGTGGGGGGGATTAGAACCAGTAGACCACCTTGCCGCCCCTAGAAGATATGCTTGATATATGATGGTTAGAGAGGAATTTTGTATCCACGGTTTCCATCTCTCTCCCTGTGTAGGTATCATGATGATGGACTCTGATGACTACCAGTGTGACACAGACTCCTGCCAGTATGATGGAACGTGTCTAAAGATAGGAGAGACCATCACCTGCATTTGTGACTTTAAAGCAAGACCTTTTCTCACTCAGTCTCCCTCTTCTCACCCCACTCTTTTTCGTCCACTCTTTTTTTTGCTTTGAGGCATCCTTGTCATCTTGTATTTTTAATCTGAGTGAACAAAGCAGCTCTGTGCTACAGCACAAGTCACGCTGCTTCAATTTCATCTACGAATGCAATGACACATGCTAACACACTTAATGACACACACACACAAACTGACACACATACTGACACACATACTGACACACACACTGACACACTTAATGACACACACACACACACACACAAACTGACGCACATACTGACACACATACTGACACACACACTGACACACTTAATGACACACACACACACTGACACACACACTGACACACACATACTGACGTACATACTGACACACATACTGACACACACACTGACACACACACTGACACACATACTGACACACACACTGACATACATACTGACACACATACTGACACACACACTGACACACACACTGACACACACACACTGACACACACAATGACACACACACTGACACACATACTGACACACACACTGACACACATACTGATATAGACACTAACACACACTGACACACATACTGAATTCTGCACTCAATACTTGTAGAGTATCTGCACCACCAAGTGTTTTAGCAAACATTACATTTCCATGTGTTTGCCATTAAGAAGCGGATATGAAACACTCTCTTTCTGTCACCCTGCAGTGCACTGTTCAATATGCTCCAGTGTGTGGTTCCAACAGTCACACTTATCACAATGAGTGTTTTCTGAGACAAGACGCCTGCAAACTTCAGATGGAGATTCTGGCCACATCCCCGAACCCATGTCTCACAGGTACCAACGATATGGACACATTTCCACTGGAATGTTTTACAATAAATACAGATCTACAATTAAGTGTGTGTGTTCTCTCACAGACGCTGGTTCTGGATCCGGTGATGGTGTCGCTGATTCTCTACAAGGTAAGAATGTTTACCTAAATCCACCGTAACTCAGAGCCACACATGCACACCCACACACACACACACGCACACACACACACACACGCACACACACACACACACACACACAATTCATCTGCCTCTGTTTTTCTTAGAGGCTTCTGAAGAGGCTGGTGCTGAACAGAGAGACTCGTCCTGTGAGATGTGTCAGTTTGGAGCAGAGTGTGACGTGGACGCAGAGGATGTGTGGTGAGAGAGGGTGGAGGGGTGGAGGATGGATGGAGGATGTGTGGTGAGAGAGGGTGGAGGGGTCGAGGATGTGTGGTGAGAGAGGGAGGGTGGAGGGGTGGAGGATGTGGTGAGAGAGGGAGGGGTGGAGGATGTGTGGTGAGAGAGGGAGGGGTGGAGGATGTGTGGTGAGAGAGAGAGGGTGGAGGATGGATGTAGAATATGTGGTGAGAGATGGAGGGGTGGAGGTGTGGTGAGAGAGGGGGTGGAGGATGTGTGGTGAGAGAGAGGGTGGAGGATGGATGGAGGATGTGTGGTGAGTGAGGGTGGAGGGGTGGAGGATGTGTGGTGAGAGAGGGGGGGTGGAGGATGTGTGGTGAGAGAGGGAGGGTGGAGGGGTGGAGGATGTGTGGTGAGAGCGAGAGGGGTGGAGGGGTGGAGGATGTGTGGTGAGAGATGGAGGGGTGGAGGTGTGGTGAGAGGGGGGGTGGAGGATGTGTGGTGAGAGAGAGAGGGGTGGAGGATGTGTGGTGAGAGAGAGGGTGGAGGTGTGGTTATGGAGGTTATGGAGGTAAGAAGAAAGGAAGAAGGGAGTGCAGGATGATAGGGAAGAGGAACGTGGGGAGCAAGGGAGTAGAGGGGAAGAAAGAAAGATATCGAGTTTCAATAATGCACAATGTGGACGCCATTAAATATGGATGAACTCAGCAATCATCCTGTGTGTGTACTAATGCACGACGAACATGGACACACACTTACACACGATGCGTCTCGTCTCTCCCCAGGTGTGTGTGCAACATTGACTGTTCCCACATCAGTTTTAACCCTGTTTGTGCCTCGGACGTACGTTCCTATGACAACCCCTGCCAGGTGAAGGAAGCCTCCTGCCAGAGACAGGAGAGGATCGAGGTCACACACTTGGGCCACTGCCAAGGTGCACACACTGCCACACACACACACACGGTTAGCGCGGCGGTTAGCACGCCGGTTAGCACGCCGGTTAGCACGGCGGTTAGCACGGCGGATAGCACGGCGGTTAGCACATCGGATAGCACGGTGGATAGCGCGGCGGATAGCTCGGCGGTTAGCACGCCGGTTAGCACGCCGGTTAGCTCGGCTGTTAGCACAGCTGCTCAACAACAGCCTAATTTAAAGGCTGTTTTGGGGAAATGAAGCACAAGCAACAGATGACTGAGCAATGAATAGGACAAATCTTAAAAGTTCACTGGTGTCACGGTAAGCAAGCCTATAACGTGCTTCGCTTCGTTCGGAATTTAAATGCAGAAGCTAACGACTCGACAAAAGCTATTTTCCCAACCAGTCTGTACCTTTTGATTGTTTCTATGGTCTAGTAGATCTGTGGCATTGCATCGTCACCATCCCTTAAAAAAATTGTTTTGTGCCACCTTATATAACCAAACTCTGGGTCTCATCCTCGAACTTTTGGTCAGATTTGGGTGATATCACGTTTTTCATTAAGACCCTTCGGGAGACTTTATCTCGGGCAAGTTCCAGCCGACTCGCAGAGTGATGTTGAGATATGTGTCTTCCAAAGCACATCCAGTTCAGCCCTCATTGTTATCACGGTGCTTACTCAACCAGGGAGTCTACTCATACTATCTGATCCTGGAACAAATTAAGCAGGCTTTTGCGGCTTTAGTTTTTACATGCCGGAGTGCCGCAGAAAAATTCCTGAAATATCGAGAAAATATGAACCAATCGGCTGATACCAATAATTTCATGGTTATCTATAATTGGCCGAAACCCATTACCTGCTGTTACTTCGTTCATCCTTAATTTTCGCCCTTTATTTTGAGAACCACATATACTCACCCCAGTGACGTGCGGTCAGGGGAGGCAGGTGAGGCACTGCCTCACCTGTCATAATCGGATTAAAAATAATTATCTGAAAGAAACTAAACGAATATAATAATAATTATTATTATTAGAAATTCAATTGCTGTATAATTCCAATCGTTTTTATAAAGACAATTCTCAAAAATGATCGAAATCTGCGGTGGTCGGCTGCAAAAAGCTTACACAGGGAAAGAGAGGTGAGGCAGCGATCAGCTCAGCCTCCCCTGTCATTGCGCAACCCATCAGAAAATGAATGAAGCGCGGGCAATAAGCGCGTGCCTGTTTCGATCACTCGCTCCGCAGCAAGTAGACTACACTGGAGAGAGCGGTGGAGGCAGCGATCAACTCAGCCTCCCTTGTGATTGCGCGAACCCATAAGACAATGAATGAAGCGCGGGCAATACGCGCGTACCTGTTTCAATCTCTCACTACATCGCCAATGTAATGTTTGTACTACTTTGTTTGTACTACATATCAACGACTTATATTATCCAAGTAACTTATTAAATGTAGGCCTATATGTACAAGTTAGTGGTTGGCAGTGTGCGCTTGCTGTCTTAGATATTTTAATTGCGATGAAAGGTAAGCAGGAGAGGCATTTGGGTCTGCCTCACTGCGGGGGCGCGCGTCTTGAAACCACGTCTATAACGCTCGAGCTGTCTCTCGGCTAGCTTGATCCTAGAAAGTGGCAGCAAAATGGCAAACGTCATTGCTAACCTAAAGAGTTTTGCTAAATTTTGGAGCAAAACATGAAATAATTCACAATGGAAGACCAACGCCTGAGCTCAAAAACCTTATTCAAACACAAGGACAAAAAATGACAAGGTCGTTCTCTGCGTTAAAACGACTCAAAACATACATTCGGAATCTGACTGATCAAGCCCGACTTTCCTCCCTGGCAATCATCTCTATTGAGACCGAGAGACTTCTAAAACTGAAAGAAAATAAACAAGACTTCTACAACCAAGTGACGTCTTAGTGACCGATATATTTGTTCAGAAGGATAGGCGAATGGACTTTATTTTTAAGTAAAGGTAAGACCAAGCTACAAGTATTTGTATTTCTGTCAATGAAAAAGTGAAATTAAGCTGAGGTATGTTTTAGCATACCAACAAGCGATGAGCGTCTTGATAGTAAACGAGGATTTCTATTTACAGCGCTGTCGTTTCAGCGTGCACGCTATAGTTCTAATTGCCTAACAATATGTTGTTGTATTGCCTTATTGGGCAGGCGGCCTGCCTGTCATGTACTATAGTAGCGGCTTATATCTGAGTAAATCTGGCTCTCATACTAGCCAGTGCCTCCCCAGCCAATGACTTCACCGCACGTCACTGACGCACCCATACACATATTTGAGTTACCCAGTGCCCATGTTACATCACTGTGCGTCTGTGCAAATGTATTTAACCACAGTCATACCTGTCTTTCATCTGTGCCTTTACCAGCACACGGAACTGAACATAAAAAGTGCCAGATACCTATAATATATAGTCCAACAGGCCCTCACCTGCAATTCTACGTCAACGTTCTTCTTCCTGGTTATTCTTGTTTTCAGGGGAGGGCCTAAGAGGTCTTTACATTCCGTGTCCCGACCGCTACAAGAACTACTGTCTCCATGGTGACTGTCAGTACCCTGACAAACGAGGCCGGCCCTCCTGTAACTGCCATGCCGGGTTCAGCGGACCGCAGTGTGAACAGAACGACTACCGTGTCCTCTCTGTGGTTCCCGGGACCGGAAAAAAGCGCTACATTCTGATTGCCTCAGTTATCGGAACAGTGCAAATAACTGTGATTATTCTGGTGGTTGTGTATGTCACCAGGTACGTTTACACACACACACACACTCAACTCGAGCACACGACATTGCTCGCTAAAGTTGGTCAACAGATTTGTCATGCAGCCTTCTTAGTTGTTGTTAACTGCTCGGTGTTTTGTCGCTCTCACTGTTATTCTTGTTGTTGTTCTACTTCATTTGACAGGAAGTGTCCGGGGAGAAAGAGGAAGTGAGGTGAGAAGCAGACTGGAGCTCAGTAAACCTCCCGCGTCATCTGAAACACAGACTCACCCCAGACATGTACTCAGCACTATTCACAAACCGGTGTCTGTTCACTTAGTATCTTATCCAGTCCACACTAAGTATATAAATGTGCCATAACGCTTCAGACGTCTTTAAAGTGGCAGGCCGCCAGTTAACGATGGGAGAATTAGCGGTTTAGAAGGGATAACGACCTGAGACGTCACTGACGGCAAATCGTGAGCAGGAAACACGACCGTCACATGGGACTACTTAAGTCTTAGTACTCAGGGGGGTCTGGACCTCAATGTGGGAACGATGATGATGATGTCACCCTTTTTCAATATCGTGAATAAATCATTTATACCAATTGTGTGTGTGTGTGTGTGTGTCCATTGAGAGAGGTGTTATGAGACTGTCTGTCTGCAGGCGGTTTGAAGAGCGGAGCGGTCAAAGTCTTGAGTGCTCTTCAGCCATTACCCAGAAATCAATGCTTCCACACCAGCCGTCAGCACAGATGCTGTTAGAACACCTGGGGAACGTTCACTAAACGTCAGAGGTGTGGGTTTCTCACCAGCAGACTGTCCGACTCCACATATTCTGATTTGTCCACTTAAGGAGAACGTTGTGTGGGTCATTCACGTGACAGATTGATGTGACGTTATGGTGTCTGAGCTGCACTCACTCAGTCTGGCCACTAGGTGGTAGTATTGTCCTGCAGTTTAAGCCTCTGCTCCATTCAGACTTCAGATTTTGGAGTAAATATATGAAACAAATGTGCATCAATGAGTAAGGTAACTTTACATAATAAATAATATTTATAAAATAAAGATGGGCAAATGTTGACCCAAGTAGCCATATGTAGTGGGATCTTGTTTTTACTATAAATGTACAACAAGAACAGTAAAACAAGACATTCATTTTTTTTGGGCCATTTCCAATAAGGAAAAATACAGTTTACTGTTAGAATTGGGGATATCTAGCTTTGAGGCCTTCATATAGTTTTCCTTATGTTTAGGCAAAAAATGTAATTAATTAATTATATGGATAGGATAAAGTTACGGGAAAAGGAAATAGGAATACATTTACACACCAATGAGTGTGTATAAAGGTTTGAAATTGAATAACAATTAAATACAATGTTGGTCCCAGAAGGTTAGTAAATGCTAATATGGGTTTGTTGGTCCAGCATTATCACAGGCTCCTACGTGAACTCAGCTGACGATGGGAACTCCGGCGATAGTTCCACCAGGGCCCAGTTAGGAATTCCAGGCATTCCTGACACAACGTACACACGGACACAACGGGTGCATGTGCTTTTGACATCGAGGGAAACAATTTCCTAGTTCACCCTGCAGCCCGTCTCTGGAATCTACCTCCCCCTCCCTCTTCTCTCCCCCTCCCTCTTCTCTCCCCCTCCCTCTTCTCTCCCCCTCCATCTTCTCTCCCCTCCCTCTTCTCTCCCCCTCCATCTTCTCTCCCCTCCCTCTTCTCTCCCCTCCCTCTTCTCTCCCCTCCCTCTTCTCTCCCCCTCCCTCTTCTCTCCCCCTCCCTCTCCTCTCCCCCTCCCTCTTCTCTCCCCCTCCATCTTCTCTCCCCCTCCCTCCTCTCTCCCCTCCCTCTTCTCTCCCTCACCCTCTTCTCTCCCCTCCCTCTTCTCTCCCCCCCCTCTACTCTCCCCCTCCCTCTTCTCTCCCCTTCCCTCTTCTTTCCCCTCCCTCTTCTCTCCCCTTCCCTCTTCTCTCCCTTCCCTCTTCTCTCTCCTTCCCTCTTCTCTCCCTTCCCTCTTCTCTCTCCCTCCTCTCTCCCTCTCCCTCTACTCTCCCCCTCCCTATCTCTCCCCCTCCCTCTTCTCTCCCCCTCCCTCTTCTCTCCCCCTCCCTCTTCTCTCCCTTCCCTCTTCTCTCCCCTCCCTCTTCTCTCCCCCTCCCTCTTCTCTCCCCCTCCCTCTTCTCTCCCCCTCTCTCTTCTCTCCCCCTCCCCTATCTCTCCCCCTCCCTCTTCTCTCCCTCACCCTCTTCTCTCCCCCTCCCTCTTCTCTCCTTCCCTCTTCTCTCCCCCTCCCTCTTCTCTCCCCCTCCCTCTTCTCTCCCCTTCCCTCTTCTCTCCCCTCCCTCTTCTCTCCCCCTCCCTCTTCTCTCTCCCTCTTCTCTCCCTCACCCTCCTCTCTCCCCCTCTCTCTTCTCTCCCCCTCCCTATCTCTCCCCCTCCCTCTTCTCTCCCCTCCCTCTTCTCTCCCCCTCCCTCTACTCTCCCCCTCTCTCTCCCCTATTTATTCCTACCAGTCCCTCCCAAACATTCCTCTCCCTTATCATCTCCCCTCCCAAACTCATCTCCTCCTTCCAGGTATTCTATACTGTATATATTTTCCCTCCTCATTTCCCGGAGCGCTTTTAACTGGGTTGTTGTTTTTTCAAGCCGTCCTAAGGCACAACACAGACCTTGTTATTCTTTTTCACTTTATCCCCTCTCTATCCCCTCTCCTCCTCCTCTCTCTTCCAATTTTCTCATCTCTCCTCTCTCTCCTCCTCTATATCCTTCTAACTATCTGCCCTTTTCACACGGTACCATCTCCGCTTGGTACATATTTCCACTCCTTGCATAACTGCCCAACACACACACACACAGACACACACAGACACAGACAGACACACAGACATACACACACAAAGACACACAGACACACACACATACACACACAGACACACACACATACACACACACAGACACACACACACACACACAGACAAACACAGACACACACAGACACACATAAACGCACACACACACAGAGACAAACAGACACACCATAGACACAAAGACACACACACACACACACACACTGACACACACACACAGAGACAAACAGACACACCATAGACACAAAGACACACACACACACACACTGACACACACACACAGAGACATACAGACACACACAGAGACATACAGACACACACACAGTCACACAGACAAACACATACACACACAGGCACACAGACACCCACACAGAGACACACAGACTCACACACCGACACACAGACACACAGGTGTAATGCTCACAGTTTCCACATTGTGCACGCACACACACACACACACACACACATAGGCACACACACACACACGGTGTAATGAAGCTGGTTTCCTTGTCACTGTATTGTTGTTGGGAACCTCCATGATATCACCTCTCCCTTCCCCTAAGGGGACCAGGCTGTGTGTGTGTGTCCTGTTGGTCTTACAGTATGTTACAGAGGTCATGTTATGCCAAAGGCAACTCTTTACAGTTTTTAGCAATCCCTTTGACCATTTTCTCAGAACCTTAATGTCATTTTCCACAACTCTAGACACAAAACTCACAACCGAAGATAAAAATGCACTTTTCTCAAAACTCTAACACGTTTTTTCAATTGCTTGGATACAATACACCTAAGCTGAAGATCATTTGTTCATTTAACTTTTATCACCGGTTCAATATGATACAATGTAACATCACAGTACTACTATTTCAAAATGCGATTCCTACATTACGTTTGAAATGATAGTCTGTTCATTTCATTTGACAGATCTAACTATCAATTGATACAACTAGTCAAAATAATAAGTATTTGCTGCATTACTCTTAATGCATAGTTTTATGGAAACTGACAAACAATATTCCACGTTTACAGTAAATCATGAAAGATTCAAGATACAGAGATTTATTGTCACCAATTAGCGTGGAGCATGAACCAATTAGACTACAATATCCATGGATGTAGCCTAATATTTTATCATACTGTAATGCTTCAACAGACACTGTGTCTATGGTCCCAAATACTGCACCACCGTTTTAGACTATTTACAGTACTGACAGTACTACGCTGTATAGATGCAGGCCCTTGTAATTGCTTGTCCAATTCAGCCAACCCGTTACTGATGGTTTAGTGCACATTGTGGAATGAGTATATACATAAAGAGTTGATTTGGATCCAATTGCAAGAGCATAGTGATTCGTAACATGGAGCCAGCAGGTGATCCAGGTCACAATGGAGGTCAAGCAGTGGTGGCAGGAAGACAAGGAAGACGTGTTGGTCAAAGGAATGGCATAGCATGGCAGGCACCCTTTCTGAGAGGTGGTCGTGGGCCTCGTTTGAGAGGTGTGGGGGAACGTGGTTGAGGACAAGGCCACGGACCAAGACAGCGGCAGCAACAGCATAGTGTCCAATGAAATTCAGGCAAAAAAATCCAAGATGTTTGGCTAATGTAAACATCCAATGAGATGTAGATGAGAACCAGTGGCCAAATCCACAACACAGAGTTGATGACAATGTAGAAGTACTGTAATCACACCTGTTTTGTTTCTTACAGTACAAGCAAGCAAGTTGAGGAACACTGCATTTGATGTTTTACAGTACTGTCTCTATTTTTCGATTTCATAGCTAATTATTTTTGCTTTGATTCAAATAAACATATGTTGTGATTGTATTCTATTTCATTACAGTAATACATTTCAAATTTTGTTCAATGATTCCACTGTGTTTGTACTATTCTCTTTACCACAAAAGTACATTTACAGGGATTCATTTGCTTGTAGTACCATAATGGAACATGTATCATCAATTTTGTACACCAATATCTAATGATTGGACAAACAACTAACTAGTGAAACTATGGGTATCTTTTGTCTGGGTGATCTAAATCAATGTACCCATGGTATTCCATGATAAATCTATTGTTTGAACCATTGATTGTGCAAATGCAAGGTATCTTTAAAGATATGAATGCACAATGCAATGTTTTGAACATTGGAGAGCCTGTGTTACAAGTATTTACTGTTGTGAGTTTTGTGTCTAGAGTTGTGGAAAATGACATTAAGGTTCTGAGATAATGGTCAAAGGGATTGCTAAAAACTGTAAGTGATTTTCCATCGGTGTGTTACACCACACTATACTACACTATAGTGTTATTGAAAGAGATATTCCACTGGGATGTTTTTTTTTGCCCTTCTGCGTTTTGAATTGTTGCTCTGAACACGACATGAGAAACATTTTGACTTCAGGCGACCGGCTGAGGAAATGTTTACAGAGCAATGTCTGAACAGTGAAATAATCTATGTTGAGCGGACACGCCCCCTTTCTGTCCCCCTTCTGAGAGAGGGATAGATATTTCAGTTCACAGAGAAATGTTTCTGTCGCCCAAAGTTCTCTGTGTGCCTAACATCGCGTAATTCCTGACCTGACTAAAATCGCCTCACTGCTGCAAGCTCACACACACACGCACACACACGCAGGTTTACAAAGCTTGCACAGTACTGGGCAGGTCTAGTTGCCATGGCGAATAGCTCCGCCCATTTGGGTGTGGAAGAGGTTTTAAGCTCTGGGGCAAAACACTGCTGCTCTTCTGACTCAGAAAAAAGGGGAGAGACGGACGGATAGGCTAGAAAGAGAGGAAGAATGTGAGAGAGAAAGAGAGAGAGAGAGAGGAAGAGAGAAGAAGAAGAGAGAAAGAGAGGCTGGAAAAAGGGAAAACCGGTAGACACTGCAGAAGGTGAGAGCAGGAAAGTTTTCAACAAGTTGGAGAAACTTTACAAAACTCTGGAACAATATCTTCTGCCAGCACGACGTCAAGGCAAACAAACGTGTAACTGAAAACATTCGCCGAGGAGAGAAAGCAGAGCTTTATTCCACAGGGTGTGTCCATTCTGTGTGGGTGCGGGTGTGTGATTGCCAGACCAAAAGCCAGCCACGTTAGCAATGTGTGACGCAGTCCAAGCAGAGAGAACCAGCATGGTCCACGAGAGCCAGGACCTGGTGGTCCCCAGCCCTGACCAACCCTCTCCCAGCCACAGCCCCACCCAGCTGGGCACAGGTGATCTGAATGAGTCCGCAGAGTGTGGAGCTCCGGAAGCAACCGCCGCCAAGGACGGGTCAACGGGCATCCCGGGGTCAGGTCCGGTCAATGCCATCACAGTGCTGACCCTCCTGGACAAACTGGTCAACATGCTGGACACGGTGCAGGAGAACCAGCACAAGATGGAGGTGTGCCAAGCCAACATGGAGGGAGCGGTCAGGGGTATCCAGGCGGACATGACCAAGCTGTCCAAGAGTCACACTCACACCTCCAACACCGTCAGCAAGCTGCTGGACAAGAGCCGCAAGGTGTCGGTCACTATGAAGGAGGTGAGTGGGCAGATGGGATGAGGTTTGGGTGGGAAGGTGAGTGGGCAGATGGGATGAGGTTTGGGTGGGAAGGTGAGTGGGCGGATGGGATGAGGTTTGGGTGGGAAGGTGAGTGGGCAGATGGGATGAGGTTTGGGTGGGAAGGTGAGTGGGCAGATGGGATGAGGTTTGGGTGGGAAGGTGAGTGGGCAGATGGGATGAGGTTTGGGTGGGAAGGTGAGTGGGCGGATGGGATGAGGTTTGGGTGGGAAGGTGAGTGGGCAGATGGGATGAGGTTTGGGTGGGAAGGTGAGTGGGCGGATGGGATGAGGTTTGGGTGGGAAGGTGAGTGGGCAGATGGGATGAGGTTTGGGTGGGAAGGTGAGTGGGCGGATGGGATGAGGTTTGGGTGGGAAGGTGAGTGGGCAGATGGGATGAGGTTTAGGTGGGAAGGTGAGTGGGCGGATGGGATGAGGTTTGGGTGGGAAGGTGAGTGGGCAGATGGAATGAGGTTTGGGTGGGAATGTGAGTGGACAGTTGAGTGAAACTAAAGGTTGGTGGACCGAATGATATGTATAAGACAGAGATGGACATACAAACAGAGAGAGAAAGGAGACAGACAGAACAGTCATTGGATACTAAACTACACAACATAAATCAGCTCAGTTTGTGGAGATTATGTCTCCAACTGCTTTGCCACGTGTTGGTGCATGCCTTTCTAGAATTCCTTTAATGGACACTTCAATAACCCATCAATCAAATGTAATCTTCCACAGTTTTCTCGTATTGACTGAAAGTGACTTGGCTTCAGTTGGAGTAAAACTCAGTGGCAGTTGGAAGCACGATAGCCTAGTGATCAGGTGATGTTGGCAGCAAGCATAGGGTTTATGGTTGTAATCCCTGACTCAACAAGGTGTTGAGTTAACCCAACTGCTCCCATGTTCTGTCCCAGAGTAAAACCGTTAAGCCAACTGCTCCCATGTTCTGTCCCAGAGTAAAACCGTTAAGCCAACTGCTCCCATGTTCTGTCCCAGAGTAAAACCGTTAAGCCAACTGCTCCCATGTTCTGTCCCAGAGTAAAACCGTTAAGCCAACTGCTCCCATGTTCTGTCCCAGAGTAAAACCGTTAAGCCAACTGCTCCCATGTTCTGTCCCAGAGTAAAACCGTTAACCCAACTGCTCCCATGGATTACAGGGACGGATCTCATAGATACATTAGATTCATTAGATATGTACAGATCTCATGGATTCTTTAGATTGTTACAGTGATGGATCTCCTGGTTTAATGGAGTGATACAAGAATTTCTGATCTCTCCTTGTATGTCTCCAGGTGCGTGACAGAATGGAGCGACAGGCCGGGCAGGTGAAGAAGCTGGAGGCCAACCACTCTCACCTGCTGAAGAGAAACAATTTCAAAGTACTCATATTCCAGGTAAGGCGTGTATGTATGTGGGTGCCCAAGGGGGACATCGTCAAGAGCCTATTATGCAGAATAGAAACTGGGTGGGGTCCCAAAACAGATTGGAGAGTTCAGAGGTTACTTTTGAGGTAGGGAAGTGTTTTGCAGATTGTGGGTGTGTCCGTGTGTGTGTGTGTGTTCGTGTCCGTGTCCGTGTGTGTGTGTGTGTGTTCGTGTCCGTGTCCGTGTCCGTGTGTGTGTGTGTGTGTGTGTGTGTGTGTGTGTGTGTTTGTGTGGATACACACTCATCAGACCTTGGATGGTCGCCAGAAAAAAGAAGAATAGTTTGTAAAGTTTCTAATGTTCATCCTAGAATGTATATGTAAAACATATATGCGTCAATGACACAATGGTATACTATAAAGGGTGTGGTTTGTTTTGTTTGTCTGTGTCTGTGTCTGTGTCTGTGTCTGTGTCTGCGTCTGCGTCTGCGTCTGTGTGTCTGTGTGTCTGTGTGTCTGTGTGTGTGTGTGTGTGTGTGTGTGTGTGTGTGTGTGTGTGTGTGTGTGTGTGTGTGTGTGTGTGTGTGTGTGTGTGTGTGTGTGTGTGTGTGTGTGTGTGTGTGTGTGTGTGTGCGTGCGTGCGTGTGCGTGTTCTCTTTAACCATATAAAAGGGGATGAACATTTATCCAAATTCCAGTTTTACCTTTAATCCTGTCTCATTTTTCCCCATTTAGAAATTAAGCGAATAGAGAATTTTCAATCATTAAACGGGAACACCGTTTCGTGTCCCCACAACGATAGGTACATATGCTTATTTCATACCCAGGGACTAACAGTCAGTCCAATGACTCAACATTTCCATAAGAGCGGAGAAAGTAACAGAGTGAGTGCGGCATGTGTTCATGCCAGGCACTAGCGTTCCTGTTTGGAAAAATTACGTTCTGCATGGAAACCCTTAGTCGACAGGGGAAACCTACCAGATTCACCACAACTAAACGTGGTTGTTCATAATGTGTGTGTGTGTGCATGTGACAGGCGGTCAGTGGAGCAGAGTTTGTGTGTGTTCCCTAACAGTGAAGGTCTGGTGACTTTAGCCAAAGGAGAGTCGCGCTGTTTAGAGTGGGAATGTGATTTCTAGCACTGAGTGTACCTTTTGTCAGTGTTACATTTGTAGGCCTTCTGACAGAGCGTAGACACACACACACACACACACATAACATGGACACAGCACGGACATGAACACACACAGGTCTTGTCAGCGGCACTAACGCTGGCACCTCTCCCTTATTCTTTTCATCTCTATCCATCTCTGTACTTGGTTATTAATAGAAGGTCTGGCAGCAGCTTTGTAATGAATGTTACAGGGTGTCTCCTGTTGTACAATGAAGCCATCAATGGGTCAAAAAGCAGCCGGTGCAAATTTCTAATTGTTCCAGTTTTACTGTTTGAGGGTCTATACACCTCACACACTCTCTCTCTCTCTCTCTCTCGGTTTCTCTCTGCCCCTGTCTTTCTCTCTCTCTCTCTCCCCCTCTCTTGGTTTCTCTCTGCCCCTGTCTCTCTCTCTCTCCCTCTCCCCCCCCTCTCTCTTGGTTTCTCTCTGCCCCTGTCTCTCTCTCTCCCCCCCCTCTCTCTCTCTCTCTGTTTCTCTCTCTCCCTCTCCCCCCCCTCTCTCCCCTCTGTTTCTCTCTCCCTCCCTCTCTCTCTCTCTCTCTCCCCCCCTCTCTCTTGGTTTCTCTCTCCCCCTCTCTCTCTCCCTCTCCCTCTCCCCCTCTCTCTTGGTTTCTCTCTGCCCCTCTCTCTCTCTCCCCCTCTCTCTCTCTCTCTCTCTCTCTGTTTCTCTCTCTCCCTCTCCCCCTCTCTCTCCCTCTGTTTCTCTCTCCCTCCCTCTCTCTCTCTCTCTCTCCCCCTCTCTCTTGGTTTCTCTCTGCCCCTCTCTCTCTCCCTCTCCCTCTCCCCCCCTCTCTTGGTTTCTCTCTGCCCCTGTCTCTCTGAATATCTCTCACTATCTTACTATTTTGAACTCTCTCTCTCCCTACCACACACTACCTCCCGCTCGCTCGCTCGCTCATTATTTCCTTTTCAAGTAATGTTATGAGTGCAGAAAAGGACTAGGATATTGTATTTTTACTCCTACGCCCAAATAAGGCTATCGGCTCTGTTCTGGGGAATACAAACATCTGTTAGTAGAAGTTAGGAGAGAGAAGGAAAGAGAAAGAAATAATAGAGAGATGCGAGAAGAAAAGTGACGGCAAATGTTAGAATAAAAGCTTGTGGTGCACAGTCTGTTTTGTTCTATATTGTACGTTAGTCGCTTTTTTCTCGATCCTAATGGGGGTCAATGTGGAAAAAAAAGCTCACAGTCAAAGAGGTTTCAGGATCCCTACGCGATGCCTCTCCATTGTACCAAAGGATGTAAACACTCCTGGGAGTGGGAGGGCTAAAGAAACTGTAGGAAGCCAGTGGTGCGGGACTCACGCAGACCCAGCAGAAGGACTGTACTGAGCCTGAACAATGACTGGGTGGCTTCACTCAACACGGCTCCGTGTCTAATGTCCTGTTTAGAAGGGCCACTCGGCCTCACTGTTCTGGGCATGGGCAGACACCAGCAGACTGGGTAAAAGGGTCCCGGGGTTAGCATTGAGAAACCCTGCAGGCAGGCTGTTTTGCAAAGCCAGGCAAATAACCTCGTTAGAACATTATTTACAAATCAAATTGCAACCCAGCAGGGAGTGCCTCTGTGTGTCAGTGTGTGTGTGTGAGTGTGTGTGTCTCTGTGTGTATCTGTGTCTATCTCTGTGTGTGTATATCACTGTGTGTGAACAATACTTTGAGGGGCCCTCTAGCGAAAAGATACGTGATTGGTCGAAGCCGTGTGTTGTTGTCATGGTTATAGGCAGGGCGAAGAATGTGTTTCGCTCCATCGCAACTGTTTCACAACATCATCTGCTCTGAATCCGCCCCTTTTTTATATCTCTCTCTCTCTCTCTCTCTCTCCCTCTCCCTCTCCCTCTCCCTCTCTCTCTCTCTCTCTCTCTCTCTCTCTCTAGGGAATGGAGTACAGTATATTATTATCACTATTTGCACAAAGCAGAGCTATGGACTCACACAGTCAAATACAATGCTATCATTGTGACCTAGGCTTTTACTCATCTCTCTCTTCTCTCTTTCTTACTCTCTCCTCTCGTTCTCTCATTCTCTCATCTCTTCATCGTCTCTTTTCTCTCTCCTGTCTCTTCTACCCTACTTTCAGCTCCTCTTTGCTCTCTCTCTAAATTGTAACAGTTTTGTAAGTTCTCAGTGACTGGTGTTAGATGATAACAACGATTAGTTTTAAAGCAAGGTGGACCATCGGACCACGGATTCTGTACACACACACACACACACACCTAAACACACACATATGTACGCACACACTCATAGGTATGCACACACATATGTACACACACACACATATGTACACACACACACACACATATGTACACACACACACACACACACACACATCTGTACACACACACACACACCTAAACACACACATATGTACGCATACACTCATAGGTATGCACACACATATGTACACACACACACATATGTACACACACACACACACATATGTACACACACACACACACACCTAAACACACACATATGTACGCACACACTCATAGGTATGCACACACATATGTACACACACACACATATGTACACACACACACACATATGTACACACACACACACACACCTAAACACACACATATGTACGCAGACACTCATAGGTATGCACACACATATGTACACACACACACACATATGTACACACACACACACACACACACACACAAATGTACACACATAAACACATGATCGATTCGTAGTACTCAACATCTGTTATCTGTAAACTCTGCTCAGAGTGGAATGCATAATAATTAGGCGTGTTTGTGTCTGTTCTCAAATTGATGGGTTTCTACAAGTAAGACCCATTATAGAAGAATCTTACTCCATGATAGATTCTTCCCTACTCATGGTTCATTTTTTAAACAGCCATTACAGACTTTGGCTAAACGTAGCCACCAGCTAAAAATCCCTGGAAGTATTTGTCTTTCTTAATTACCAAATTACCGTTAACATAAAAAAATGAAGTGGATTTCAGGTGATTTGTAATTCCAACTTTTGAACATACACACTTAGGTTGTCACGTTTTGGCACGGCAGCATGGCCGTACCCATGAAACCCAACACCCTCTACCTAACTCGTTCAGCGTTTCATTGCCCTCCCCTGTCTTCTTAAATCACCATAATATTTAAGTTCCTCCTTCCCCAGCGTGTGTCGTCTGTCTCTACGTTTGCTGACGTTTTGCCTTGTTTTGTGGTTTTCCAATGTCGTTAACATATTTTCTTATAAATGTCCTTTGTTTGCCATGCGCTTGTGTCTGTGTCCCCATTCGTGACATAGGTGTATCTCGATAGATGTTTATCCAGCAGTGGCTATAGTTAGCTTAAGTGAGCACGGTTTCTATTGGCCCACTAATTTCGGGGTGAGAGACAAACTTAACAGCAAGTTCTTAAACAGTGAATTTCTCCTTTACATCTGTAAATGAGCAGCAATAACACAAGACAACACACACCAGTGAATTAAACAATGTCCGACAAACAACTGAGATCGCATGTCCCTCTTGACAACAGAACATAATGTTGCCTGTCTGGCTGCCTCTTTGCCCTGTAACAGGCTTAACATACAAACTATTTATTGAACCTCACCAAACTACACGTCTTTCTATCTAGCTCTCTCCCCTACTCTCAAAATGTCTCTTGACCTAGCATCTCGGTGGGAGCTGTACAGACAAAGCTGCTGTTTGCTTTCTTGGCATTGCATGTCAATAATTCACACAATTCCTATTGACACAGGCAGCTCAAGACTAACCGGTCTTGACGGAAGCACTACAGTAATACAGTGATAGAAATCTGTTAAGACAACTGCTTGTTGTATCCAGATTTCTATAACCTATATGACCTATAATTACTTACTGTATGTTTGGTCATTTTCCATTCACAAAAATTGGATGAAGTTATTAAATAATAATACGTTTGGGTCTAGGAATGGTGTGGGTGTATGCCAAAAGCAGAATGATACAGCTAAATACAAGTCATTAAAAAATATATATGTAGAATGCTGATTGGACAGCTCCTGTTTACCTGGCCTCATTTGAGCATTTTTGGTTGTTGGAGATAAATGTTAGTTTTTTATAATTAATTATGAAACACATTTCTTAACGTAGCACTGGCTGCAGGTGTTAATACTAACAGCTGTAAAAGAGCTTTAAAGGCCAACTTAATGTGTGGCTGAGAGAATACCTTTGTTGAGCGCGGATAAAGTTAGCCGAGCTGCTGGTAGCAACGGAATTCAGCTAGGGAGGCTAATAAGGACAATTAAAGGAAGCCAAATGTAACTAGCTAAAGCTAGCCTAAAGGTGAATTCATTCCTCTGAGCCAGATGGTGCATTCTTGTCAGTCCTGTCAGGAAATTCCTTGAATAAGGGGTGACTGAACAAGTTGTGTGTGTGTTTGGTTCAACTCTGTTAGGAACTAAAATGACCCCGAACTGTAGTTAAATCAGAAAACATCAAAAGTCATATTTGGGTTTAGAATTAGGTTTAGGCATTATCGGGTTCAGTTAGATTGGGTTTTGAATTTAGGTTTAGGTTAGGGTAAGATTTAGTATAAATAAAAGTATAATCCATTTGACTTGTGATCATCACACATATACACAGACTAAGAGAAAGAAGGTGACTGATTGGCTTTTGGAAATCACATGACCAACGGAGTATGACTCCCTGCACAGTGTGGCCTCACATAACGCTGTCTCTCTTTAACCATGTCTAAAAGCTTTACTGTAAATGCAGCCGGCCAGCGGGAAAGAACCTAGGAGGACAGATGCAAAACAAATTTTGTATGAAGTCGTTGCCAAGAATACGCTGGGAACAACTTTTCTGGTACATTAGGGCAGCAAAGTAACCATGTGAGTGTGTGTGCGATGGTGTATGCGTGTGTGTGTGTATGAGAAGAAAATGAGCGTGTGCATGTGTGTGGGTGTACACACTGCACACACGTTTGTGTGAGCACAAACCTATGACCGGAGAAATCATTAAAGTGCCTGGAAACGTTCTATAGGTCTTTAGTTAGTGCTTGAGGTGAACAATTCCAGCAACTTTCTCTAAATGTTCAGTTTTCCAGTTTTGTTTGGCGGGAAATACGAAAACCCTGAGAAAGGATTTTTGGACAAATGTGTGTTGTTTGGGAAGACATACAAGAACTAATGAAAAATAATCACTTTCGTTACCTTTTTCAGTCTGCACTTCTGTGTGTCAGAACTAAACTCTGTTTGTGTATAAGAGTATTCTCTCCACTGTGTGACGTTGACATATGAGTATTTCAGGGCAACTAATCCCGGGCAGATACTCATGCACATATCCAGCATTACAGTTCTATCCCTAATATGGACATAAACCAATCACGTCAGATCCTTTCCCTGTGCAGATCTGATTGGTCAGAATAATTGAATTGGGCTACCACTGACACCCACAGCCAATTTCCATAGCCACCCCAAAATGCCTGACCTCCATTTGAGCCACGCCTAAAGCTGGTGTGATTTGTTAACATTCAAATACTTTCCTCAGTCAGGTCTCCCCCATTGGAGTATATGGTTTCTCCAATCTGGTGCCACCTTTTAAAGCTTGTTATATTTTAGGCCTACTGTTGGAAGTTTGGTCAGTTTTACTTGAACGTTGAAATTAGATTAATGCCGTAACTAGAAGGACTTTTTTCAATGGCTATTGCTTGTCACACCCCGAACCCTTATTTTAAAGTTTTCAATTTAACCTTAACATGAGCAACGTCAGCAATGTATTTAAGTACCGCCCTCTTCAGATCTGCCTGTGAGATATGTACGAGTAACTGAGACTCCCAACTCCGGGAATATGCCTCACTATGCCACATTCCCAACCTGTGGTTGGGAATGTGGCATAGTGAGGCATTCCCAACCACAGGTTTCATCCTAACATTCCTCACTCTTCCCTCCTTTCTTTCCCACTCTCAGGGTTTGGCCCATGTCCAGCGTTTGGTGGAAACTCTGAGCGATGCCTCGCCTTGTCTTCCTTCCCTAGTGTGTGTGTGTGTGTGTTTGTGTGTTGCTTTGGCTTCCTTCCCCTGTTCCTTGCCATTCTTCTGCGTGTATGATTGTTTCCAGGAGCCTGGTGTGTGGTGTGTGTGTGTGTGTGTGTCCAGCTGTGTGTGTGTGTCCAGCTGTGTGTGTGTGTGTGTGTGTGTGTGTGTGTGTGTGTGTGTGTGTGTGTGTGTGTGTGTGTGTGTGTGTGTGTGTGTGTGTGTGTGTGTGTGTGTGTGTGTGTGTGTGTGTGTGTGTGTGTGTGTGTGTGTGTGTGTGTGTGTGTGTGTGTGTGTGTGTGCGTGTGTGCGTGTGTGCGTGTGTCTGTGTGTCTGTGTGTCTGTGTGTCTGTGTGTCTGTGTGTCTGTGTGTCTGTGTGTCTGTGTGTCTGTGTGTCTGTGTGTCTGTGTGTCTGTGTGTCTGTGTGTCTGTGCGTGTGTGTCCAGCTGTGTGTATGTGTCCAGTGGCGTACATTATCTTTTTGCGACGTTGTTTCCAGCAGAACAAACTCTCCCCAGCTACATTAGCCTTATCATGCCTGGACTCTGTTTCCACACTGGCCTTGAGCCAGGACCCAACAGCACTGTGTGTGTGTGTTTAAGAACTAACTTTGGAATGTCAAGTAACAAGCTAAATGTTGAGTCATTCAAACGGCAAGTGCTCAATAATTGTATTTTAATGTTGGAAAAAAACAATGTGTGAAGAATCATATGGTTCTGTTATGCTCCGGCAGCACTCCAAACCAACGGGCAGGTTGCCATGGTACCTACCAGAATAGAACCTGTGATGAGTCTGTGATGAGTGAGGCACTGTGTTGGTGTGTGTTGGATTGAGAGAGAAGAGCTGTCTTGCATACATGTGAACTCATAAATCAAAACAGAATTTGAATCATAAAATACAATGCCTCATCTGTTTTCACTGATGATAACTTGTTGACTTAACGTCTCTGACTTTTTATATTTTTTCTCTCTCTTCACCTCTTATGCCCCGCCCCCCTCTCACCTGCCCCCTCCAGGACGAGAATGAAATTCCATCCAGTGTTTTTGTTAAGGATCCAATCCCTACACTTCTAGAGGAGGGGGAGGAGCCTGCCGTAGACGCCAACCAATCTACGGAGGAGGGGCTTCACACCATCGACCTATCCTCTGACGAGGATGTCGGGCTCGAGGCGGAGCAGGAAGAGGAGGGCGATGGTCTGCTTGACCTGGTCGGAGACCCCATGGAGAAATCCCGCACAGATAAATTCAAACGCTCCAGTCTGAAGAAGGTGGCTGATGGAAAGGGTGTCAAAGTTCAGGGTTAGAGTCAGAGCTGAGATGTTAGTGGTCATGTGGATGTTCTGTAGTCATGCAGAGGTTTTTGCTGAGTCATGCTGATTATTGATGTATTGCAGATAAACAAGTTTGAACCAGCATTAAGTTTAGGGGTTGGAAGTTAAGAGGCAAGTGTTAGGAGATTTTCTTTGAGATTACTGACTATTCTATCATGTTTTGTAGGTGGACAGTCTGAAGAGGGCTTTCTCCAAAGCGAACATTGAAAAGAAAATGAACAAGATTGTCTCCCAGGAGAAACGAGAAAAAATCAAGAAAAGTCTGACGCCCACTCACCAGAAGAGTCCCGGAGGAAAGAGCTCCTCCTTCAGTTTCAGCATGAAGAAGGTTAATACACTAACCTGCACATGTAGTACACACACACACACACAAACACTCATTATTATTAATTCATGAATCTGACATCCTGCTCTCACAGAATCGTGAGCCAGAAGGACATCCTGAAGCAGAAGCAGAGGCCCAGGTCTCTTCCCAGACCGCCGTGGCCTCCATCGAGCTCTCCCCGCTGTCCAGCCCTGACGATCTGGCCTTCCCCGAGGTGCACTCCCAGCTGGCTCCAGGCCTGGAGGAGTCTAAGGCAGAGGCTGACGCTTTGGAGACGGAAGACATCACCATAAGTCAAGTTCTGGAATCCGTCCAAATTCCGGAATCCAACGGCGTTCCGGATTCCAGTCCGTTTCGAGAAACCGACGTAGCCGAGGAGGAGGATACGTCGGTTTTGACAGAAGGAGTGAGCGAGGAATACTCTCTCTCAGCCACGCTGCCACAAGGCGGCTCCCACTCTAGCTCGGCCGTCGTCAACGAAGATGGGGCGGAGATAGAAATCAAGGCGAAGGAAACGGAGGCGAACCGTGTCGAGGAGGAGGCCTGAGGCTGTTGAAAGCCTCTTAACACACACACACACACACATGTGTACACGCTTTCTAAATTACCATATACCTTTTCTCTAACATACGTCCTCTTTTCCACACACTTTCATTGTCATCCTCCAAAAACCTATCTGCCCTCTCAAATGTATGACATGTTAAACTTCATTCCAACGTACGTTACCTATGAGTGTGTGTATGTTCTGCGTGTGTGTGTGTCATGTGTGTGCTAATGTGTGTTTGCATCAGAGGCAGATGTCAGTTTAGCACGTGAAAAAGGATGACGATGGTTTGTTTTGTTTATCTTTTTAAGTTCTTTACAAATATGTAAATCCCCTTATGCTACTGCTTAAAGTTTAAACCTACTGTTTGTGTTGTGTAAGATGCTAATTTAGCTGTATATGCTAATATACTGTATAGTTGAGTTGGTGACACTTTATTTGACGCCCGACCATACCTAGAAGAACATAGTGCTATTGTATCTCGCAAGTAATCTGAAGACCTTTCTCACACCATGGCAGCATTTGTATGCATTCTGTACAACAAATAAAATGCATTATTGTGAATATGTCAGCTTCAAGTTAAGTGTCAGCGGTTTGTTGTTATCTCTTATTTGAAATAAAATTATATGTGGTGCCAAAGAAACTCCTCTTTATGTTGTTCTCCTGAATGTTAACACTTCTCTGCAGAATCCTTTAGAAATCTGAAGAAATAAAGAATTTGTAACTGACGCGTTGTTTTTTTTCCTTCTGTCAACTGGTATCTTTTTTGGGTTGTAAGGGATAATCACAAAGCAAATATTCCTACAGTATATGACATTATCTATAACACAGCTGTTTGTCATCTTCTTAATCTGAATTATTGAGTGTAACATGTTCATGCAGTCTATTTCCCACTAGTTGATAGCTTACACAATCTGAATTAAATCAAATTTGATAGGCAATCATAAAGCACTCAGCTGGAAGATAGTTTATTACTTTTGGAGATCAACCATTGACATCCGAGATCCAACAAAGCTGCTGACCAACTGTTTCTAATCATTTGTTTCTGTTAAAAAGTTTGTATTAAACGTACATTTACTGTGCTTTTGAAAATTATACTGTTTTATTAAGCACAAGACCTCAAGTGCAGTTGATTGCAGTTACTACTAGTGCCATTAATCTACATACAATACCACATAAAATATAAGCCTACCTCCACGCAAATCATGGATGCATACGAAGGTCTTAAAAACGTGTTTATTTGCTGGCAGCTTTTGTGGCAGCTTTTGTTGAGAGTGCAACCTTATTAAGACAGGTGTTTGCTTTTCTAAATCATGTCCAATCAATTGAATGCCATCAATTTAATGAAATCAAGGAATTGCATGCGTTATACCATGGAATACAACACATTTTTATTAATTAAAATGTCCTATGGGATTAGCTTTGAAGTGTCATAGCACTGCTATTCACTTAAATATTGCCATACTATTGAAGCATTTGGTTGGCATATTACTGCATCGTAGTGTCATCATATTTCAAATCCAATAAAAAATTATGTAAGCTTCATAGGAGTACCATTTTATTGAGAAAAGTGCCTATATTTGTACCATAGTACATTTTTGCAAGATGTATAAGGTCGATGCAGTCTCCCGCCAGTAGGTGGCAGTAAGGAACCCGGTTGCGTTCCTCCAGACGAAAAGAGAAGAAATCCCGGAACTAGGCATCTTTCGGTCAGACGTCAGATGACTGGCTAAACTAAACAATAACAAATACACACCCCGGCGGTACTAGCCCACCGCAATAGTAATAATACACACCGTATGACAGGCGTGTAATTTACGAGGGGGGAGCATGGCATTTATAACGGCAAACTGGAATCCACTCGGCGAAGCGTTTTATAGGTAAGCAGATTGAAACAATGTGCAGACAGTAGCTAGCTACAGACAGGGTGTGTTAGCCTCTTCACGTGACTAGAATACGTGCAAAAATGTATCTATCATACTGGTTTTAAAGCCTTGTATTTTTCCAGCAAGTGTGCAGTCAAATGTAAGTTAGCTACAAGGAAACAACTCCCTAGTTTCTCTGTGATTAGTTAGCAAGCTAGCCACCAAGCGTATAGCAAATGATGTCATGTGACAACAACTGTCATTCAGTCTGAGGTAACTCATGCCCATGGTTGCGCGCACACGCACGCCTGCGTCTCCACTCCACAGGAAGATCGAGCTCTATGACATGAAATGGAGTTTACGCGATGGGCTCAAGGATTGCATGGTGGCAGCAGCGCCGTACGGGGGACCCATCGGTGAGAGCACGTACAAACACACATTACAGTTGACCCTATAAAAATGCAGGCAGAGGGATTAACTCACAATATAGAGACTGTGGGGCCCTTACAGTTAATGCCACACAGTGAGCTGGTTTTGCCAGACCAGGGTTTGAATCTGACTCTGGGACTAGGTCAGGGGTCTTTCAGGTGGGTCGACTCCTTTAATTGAAACAGTTCCTCCGTCACATTTCTCTCTCCTCTTTCTTCTTCGCTCCATCTCCCTCCCCACTTCTGTCTCTCTTTCTATCAGCTCTTCTGAGGCAGCCACAGAGACCCTCCCCCAGCGCACGCCCCCAGTTGGAGATATACTCTTCCTCTGGTGCTAACATGGCTAGCTTTCCGGTACACACATTCACACACACATTCACATACACACGACAAACACGTCCACATACACACCACTGATACACGTTCACACACTTGTGTTTAATCCATCCCTCCCCTTTGGCTCTTTCATTGCTCCAGTGGAAGAGTGGCCCGGTGAGACAGTTGGGTTGGACGGTGTGTGACGACCTGCTGGCCATTCAGGAGGACGGTACCGTCCTGATCTATGACCTGTTTGGTACCTTTAAGAGACATTTCAGCATGGGAAATGTAAGCGCATGCGGGAAACACGCCAAACACATGCTAACGCTCGTGCCACACATACGCTAACGCTAATAAAAAAACACAGCCTCTTACATGACAGTGTCTGTGTCGGCAGGAGGTGGTTCAGTACCAGGTGCTGGAAGCCAAAGTATTCCACTCTCCCTACGGAACCGGAATCGCCATAGTAACAGGGGGCTCACGCTTCACCCTGGCTACGAACATTGACGACCTAAAGCTGAGGAGACTCCCAGAAGTCCCGGGTGCGTGAATGCCTGTTAACCTCTGTTCTTGTTTTTAGTTGAAGGGTTTTCTAATGGGGTATGTCTGTTCCTCCAGGCCTCCAGGGGGCACCCTCCTGCTGGGCAGTGCTGACTCAAGACAGGCAGACCAAAGTCCTGGTGGCGAACGGGGCTGACCTTTATATAGTGGACAACACATCCTGCACACCAGTGGTAAGGCAAAGACACGCACACTTAAACATCGCCGGCTCTTTTCATTCATGCCATTTTTCTGTCCGATTGTGTCTGTGTTTGTGCCTTTCTTACTCTCTTTTCTTCCTGTCTGTCTCAAGACACCTCCAGGCCTGTCTCCCCAGGCATGTAACATCGTGAACATGGCTGTGTCATTCAGCTATAAGTACCTGGCTCTGTTCACAGACTCTGGACACCTGTGGATGGGCTCTTCCAACCTGAAGGTAACACAGACAACCAGTCCTCAAATAGTTACAGCTTCACGTCGGCACTACCTTTATCACCCACTGCCGAGTGTAAGCGGCCCGGTGAAACATTTTCCTAATCTTTTCATCAGGACAAGCTTAGCGAGGTGGAGACCAAAATATGGAGCGCTCCGAAGCAGATGGTGTGGTGCAGAAGGCCCAAGAGCCAGCAGCCGTCTGTGATCATAACGTGGGACCGACTCCTCCTGGTGGCCGGAGAGTGTAAGGACACCATCCAGTATCCTTTAGCCTTGGTCACCGCTGTGACAAAAGAAGTTAGCCACAAACAGAATTCAAATCAGGGTTGTGTTTGACGGCTGTTGTTCTGGTGGCGCCTTAACCACACCTGAGATACCCACTGGATGAGGAGTGTGTGTGTGTGGCGGAGCTGGACGGTGTGAGGATCGTGGGTGGGTCCAGGCACGAGCTGCTGCAGGAGGTGCCCTCGGCCTGTGAAGACATCTTTAAAATCGCCTCCATGGCCCCGGGGGCTCTGTTACTGGAGGCCCATAAAGAGTATGAGGTGCAAGTCTGATTCAACTTGACGGCATGCATGCATGCATTTGTGTGTGTGTGTGTGTGTGTGTGTGTGAGAGTTCAACAAGCATTGGCATTGCAGTGTTCTTCGATATAATTGATTTGCTTCAACTGTGATATTTGGTGTGTGTCTGTGTGTTTGTGTGTGTGTAGAAGTGTAGTCAGAAGGCAGATGAGTACCTGCGGGAGATCAAGGAACAAAGTGTATTGGGAGAAGCAGTGAAACAGTGTGTGGAAGCCGCCGGATACGAACACGAACCAGAGACCCAGAAGACTCTGCTCAGGGTCAGAGGGAAACACACATTCTGTCTCTTTCTACTTCTCCCTTTACTCCTTTTCTGTCTCGTTCTTTCTCTTCTCCTCTTTCCTCTTTATTTATTTTGGGCTCTCCTATCTCTCTCTGTGTCTGTCATTCTCGCTGTTTCCCTCTCTTTTCTTATCTACGACTGTATGTTTAACAGAAGATCACAGATGAGTAGTCATCTTTCAAATGTACGTGTCCACCACAGACTCTTCAACCCTCCCTGTGCTTCTCTCCAGGCTGCATCCTTTGGGAAGTGTTTCCTCAGTAATTTCCCACCGGAGCCTCTGGTGAACATGTGTCGAGACCTGAGAGTGCTGAACGCTGTGCGGGATTGTAGTGTGGGGATCCCTCTAACACACACCCAGTACAAGCAGATGACCGTTCAGGTCCTCATAGATAGGTAACACTGTGTGTGTGTGTGTGTGTGTGTGTGTGTGTGTGTGTGTGTGTGTGTGTGTGTGTGTGTGTGTGTGTGTGTGTGTGTGTGTGTGTGTGTGTGTGTGTGTGTGTGTGTGTGTGTGTGTGTGTGTGTGTGTGTGTGTGTGTGTGTGTGTGTGTGTGTGTGTGTGTGTGTGTGTGTGTGTGTGTGTGTGTGTGTGTGTGTGTGTGTGTGTGTGTGTGTGCTTACTCTCTGTGGCCCCCTGTTGGCAGGTTGGTGTATCGTAAGCTGTATCCTCTGGCTATTGAGATCTGCCGTTACCTGAAGACCCCAGAATACCAGGGAGTCAGCAGAGTACTGAAACACTGGGCGTGCTGCAAGGTGAAACTGTTAGTGTGTGGGTTTTTTCCCAGTGGATAAATCCTCAGGAGTTTGTTTTTAACATGTTTTAACAAGTCTATCTTGCTATACCGATTGTTTGTATAAGCCGTGTGACGAAAAGTGGAATAGAACCTGTTTCTCCACTGTGTGTCTGTGTCTGTGTGCGCGTGTCTGTGTGCGTGTCTGTGTGCGTGTCTGTGTGCGTGTCTGTGTGTGTGTCTGTGTGTGTGTGTGTGTGTGTGTCAGGTTCAGCAGAAGGAAGAGCCAGATGAGGCCATTGCGCGTGCTGTGAGCATTAAGCTGGGTGAGGCGGCCGGTATCTCCTACTCTGAGATCGCTGCTAGAGCTTACGAGTGTGGAAGGACAGAACTGGCCATCAAGGTACTGCAACAGACAACACCAGGCCTGACGTCCTAATATTCTGATGTCCTAATGTCCTGATGTCCTAATATTCTGATGTCCTAATGTCCTAATATTCTGATGTCCTAATGTCCTAATATTCTGATGTCCTGATGGCCTAATGTCCTGATGGCCTAATGTCCTGATGGCCTAATGTCCTGATGTCATAATGTGCTAATGTCCTGATGGCCCAATGTGCTAATGTCCTGATGTCCTGATGTCCTGATGTCCTAATGTGCTAATGTCCTGATGGCCTAATGTCCTGATGTCCTGATGGCCTAATGTCCTAATGTCCTAATGTCCTGATGGCCTAATGTCCTGATGTCCTGATGGCCTAATGTCCTAATGTCCTGATGTCCTAATGTGCTAATGTCCTGATGTCCTAATGTCCTGATGTCCTAATGTCCTGATGGCCTAATGTCCTGATGTCCTGATGGCCTAATGTCCTAATGTCCTGATGTCCTAATGTGCTAATGTCCTGATGTCCTAATGTCCTGATGTCCTAATGTGCTAATGGTCTGATGTCCTAATGGCCTAATGTCCTTGTATGCTTAAAGGCAAATTTAATATATATCATTTTTGTGTGAGCCTTGCTGTGTTCTGTGAAATTTCATGCCAGTTTGTTATTCACTTGTATATAGCGTTAATTTGTTCTTTCTTTTTGTGTGATATTTGCTCTGTGTGGTCTCCTCTCATGCAGTTGAATGCATTTGGCCCGGAGCAAATTTAAAGAAAACAAATGACAGTTGTCAGTTGATATAAAAAAAATAGTTGGATGCATAAATAATAATTTGGAGTGATTGAATGTCAGCGGTTTATCGATGGGAATCACACCTCTCATCTCTTCGCGTCCAACTCTCTTCCTACCCTTACCTCTGTGTAGTTGTTGGAGTTTGAGCCTCGTTCTGGGGAGCAGGTGCCCCTGTTGCTGAAGATGAAAAGGAGTCAGCTGGCCCTGAGCAAAGCCATAGAGAGTGGCGACACCGACCTGGTCTACACGGTGGTGAGCTACCTGAAGAACGAGATGAACAGAGGGGACTTCTTCATGACGCTCAGGAACCAACCGATGGCTCTCAGCCTCTACAGACAGGTAGGCCTCAGGAATGGAACTGGAATAGGCACCCAAACCTGACACATGTACACACACACACAACTTGTGGTTTACTCTACGTATTTGTGTGTTCGGCCTAGTTCTGTAAGCACCAGGAGCAGGAAACACTGAAGGATTTGTTCAACCAAGACGATGACCACCACGAGCTGGGAAACTTCTATGTCAGAGCCAGTTACAAGGAGAGCAAGCTTGAGGCTCGTTTGTCCCTGTTACAGAGTGCAGTGGACGAGTACAACAAGGCCAAGAATGAGTTTGCCGCCAAGGTGATGCCAACACACACACACGCGCGCACACACACACACTCAAATGTGCACGAGAGGATGTTTGGTTTGGAATAGCATTAGCCCTCCTTGGGCCAAAAATGAAATGGCTATATAAGATCATTACACTGTATTCAAAACGCATCCTCCCTTCTCCATTCTCTTTCCCTCACTCACTCCTCCCCACCCTCTCTTTCTCCATTTCTATCTGCTTCTCCCTCACAGGCGACAGAGGAAGAGATGAAGCTGCTGCGGTTCCAGAGGCGTCTGGATGAGGAGAAGGGCGAGGCCCTCCTTGGCCTGTCTCTCCATGACACTCTTCACGCCCTCCTCTCCGCTAACTACCACAAGCAGGCAGAGCAGCTTTACAGGGACTTCAGGGTGCCTGACAAGAGGTGAGGGACGGGGCCTTGTGTAGACCAATCACAACACACGCATCAGCCCAAACCCTCTCTCAGTGTATTTGGGCCCCTTTTGATGATGTCACTGTGTCGGAAACACTCACTGATGCTTATGTCATTGGGGTCAGGTACTGGTGGCTGAAGCTAACCGCTCTGGCTGAGAAGGAGGACTGGGAGGAGTTGGAGAAGTTCGCCAAGAGCAAGAAGTCTCCCATTGGCTACCTGGTTTGCCTTTTATATAGCTTTCACTCAACATTATTCATCCAGTCGGCGACCTGATTTTCTGACCTGTATACAATGACTCATTTCTCTTTCTCGTTTAGCCTTTCGTTGAGGTTTGTGTGAAACGACACAATAAATACGAGGCCAAGAAATATGTTTCCAAGGTGACTCCGGAGCAGAAGGTCAAAGCCCATCTGGCCATAGGGTGAGTTTTTGTGGGTATGAAAAAAGTGTGCAGTCACTTGTCTGTCTTGCCACCTCACTCTTTTTTCCTTTTTCTCCCAGTGACCTGGAGGGGGCAGCAGAGGCAGCTATGGAGAGGAGAAGTGAGGGGGAGATCAGCACTGTCCTATCTCGCTGTTCTCCCACCACAGACCGAGGGCTTTTGGAGAGACTCAACCGAGCCAGATCCACCGCTGCCAAAAAGTAGCTTCTCAGAAGTACCATTCAAACTCTAAATATTTCACACGGAGAACTGAGTCTATTGACGCGTGACCCGTTAACAACCATTTCTGAGCTACAGCCTGAATCCTGTTTCGACCACATTTGGATGAGATCGGATAAACAAAGACATTCCAGGCTTATGCGAACAGACGCACTCTGGTTACATCAAGCTGATATAAAAAAACACTGTCATTAAAATGTCATTTTGTAAAGAAATGTGCCTCAAAATCATTGCTTTGGTCACAAGGACACTGAGATTATGTCTTGGTAGGTTCATTGTGTGTTTTGTTTAAAATTGTGTTCAAATAAAGGAATTGAAACAAGGACAGCATGCATAAACTGTGTACGCTGCCTATACTGTCTATTTGCCTGACTATTCTCCAGGGCGTGTTTGGCAATAAACCATATTTGTGTTGTTCAGCTCCTGTTGACCTATTTTGTTTTATGAATAATTAATAAATGCAAATGACTGCTTTCCTTTTATGGAAAACATGAAAAGGGGCAATGCACATTCACAACAACACTTGACTCAGAAGTGTCCATATGACAACGTCAGTTCTTATAAAAGAGGTAAGGGGTAAATGATGTGGTAATACGAACAGACATTTGACCCACATTTTTCAACGCCTCCACGGTGTAACTTGGCAGGCTAACACTCGTTCAACTGAGAATATAGTAGGTTTTTGACCCAATATTTATGGTTTAATGGAGGAACTGCAGGAAGACAGTAGACACTGTGCCGGTCACGTGTTTGTCTGTGCCTGTGTAAAGAGCGAGCAGCGCTGCCAGATTGGGAGCTTTCCTGCAAAACGGGCATATCGGGTTTATAACATTGTATGTGCAAAATGGGCTTGGGTGGGAGGATGAAATGATGGCAATGTGTATGATACGTATGGTTGTTAAATGGTAAATCAAGAATTTGTGTGGTTTTTAGTGGATTTGACAAGATTTGGGGTTCAACATTTGGGATAGAATTAATCGGATCTGGCAACCAGGGCAGAGCGAAACCAGTCGTAAAAAAGTTTCAGAAACTTCTCAAGCATTTTAAGCAGGTAATGTGGCGATACCGGTTGACACTGTTGTTAAATTATAAAAACATCTGCAAAAACGTGATGTTGTGTTAAATATAAAGCTTTTGGCAGAAATGGGAAGGGAGAATAATGTGGAATTATCGTTAAAAATGTTACTCTGCAGTATTGACTTCACAGCCGTTTATATAACGTGTGTATTTGTGTCAAATGGCCGTAGATAATATGTCTGGGAAGGTTGAGTGCGCGGTGAAGGACTGCTGTGAGATCGGAGAAGGTCCCGTGTGGGAGGAAACACGGGGAACTCTGCTGTTTGTGGACATATCTGGCCAGAAGATCCACCGATGGAACCCAGCAACTAATCAGAAAGATACTGTTACCACAGGTAAACACATGGAGCTGTTAGAGTACTAAACAACCATGCCGAGTGTGGTCCTGCTGTATTGTATGGTTTTGCTCCACTGACTCTTAATCAAGCCCAATCATACCTGTTGCATCCAAGCACTTATCTACCAGTGGTATCCATGTTTTAGTCTGGTGTACCTGCTGTAAAAAAATAAGCAAGATATTAAGCGTGTATTGGAAATGAACATCGTGAGATTGTATGGTTAGCTGTGAGGCAAACCCCAGGTGATTTTTCTATAACATAAAATATATATTAGTTTACCTAGATGAGGTACAGACAACAAGTTTGTAATGCCCCTTCTTTCGACTCCGTCCCCTCCAGAGAAGTTTGTGGGCTTTGCCGTCCCCCGGCAGTCTGGAGGTTATGTGATTGGAGAGGGGAGGCGTTTTGGAGCCCTGGACTGGGAGTCGAAGTCCATCTCCACCATTGCTGTAGTTGATGAAGACAAACCCAACAACCGCTTCAATGATGGCAAGGTGGACCCAGCTGGGCGACTCTTTACAGGTAGGGGAATTACACTGTCCAGTGTCAATTGAGTGATTTATCCATTGATTCATTGATTAGTCAATCAGCCATCTTTCCTGTGACCTCTTCTACGCCCTCTGTTCTGACAGGTACCATGGCGATGGAGGAACGTCCTGCAGTTCTAGAGTTGAAGCAGGGTTCTCTGTTCTCGCTGAACAAGGACCACAGTGTAGTTAAGCACTTTGATCAGGTGATACACATAGAAGCTGAACATTCTCATCTGTCTAGCATTACCAGCTTTTAACCATGTATTTATACTTCCTTTTAGATTTAAGGACACTGCAGTGAGTGCATGTCTTTTTTGTCATCTGTCTGCTTTATCCAGGTGGACCTTTCAAATGGTCTGGATTGGTCTCTGGACCACAAATCCTTCTACTACATAGACAGCCTCAGCTACACTGTGGATGCTTTCAACTATGACATTGACTCAGGGAGCCTCAGTAAGTGACCCCAAAAACACTGAGATCCGATGTTCCTGAACTAGTTTGGCCCACAACTCAAATTAACATCAAATTATATTGGCAACCTAACCATTTTAAATTATAGTTTTAATTATAGGTATTATAGTTCGCTAACTGTTCCTGTTCACTTAATTGCACCAACTCTAGATAGTTTATTTCGAACCTCATCGTGCGTCTACCTGTGTTACTGGCTGGCATGGAAAGCTTTCTATAAACCTCTCAACACCATTTTAATATCTGACAACCTAACCTCGTTATTTTGTGTTTGTGTGATTGTAGGTAACCGTCGGTTGGTGTATAAGGTGGAGTCAGGGGAGGGTATTCCCGACGGCATGTGCGTCGACGCGGATGGCAGACTCTGGGTTGCCTGCTACAACGGAGGCAGAGTGATTTGCATCGACCCACACAGAGGTCTGTGTACTGTATCTGATTATACCTCTGCTAGTTCCGAACCCTGAAGGCTCGTTTGCTGAAGGCATCTCCGTCAGCCCTGTGTAGAATACCTTCTTTCTGAGCATGTGGTCGCGGGTTAAATTCCCAGACAGAGCCTGTGTTGAAAGAAGTATGAGATTGTAACCCTCTTCCGTTCTCAGGAGTGCGTTTGCAGACGGTAAAGCTTCCAGTGGATAAGATAACATCGTGTTGTTTTGGGGGTAAAGAATACTCTGATCTGTATGTGACTTCTGCGTGTAAGGGGATGGACGAGGCAGAATTGGCCAAGCAACCGCTTGCAGGCAGTGTCTTCAAGGTACGTGCGTGGGATTGTGTGTGTTTGTGTGTATTCCTCATGAAGTGTTTTTTATCCAGTTTTGTTTTATTCCCTTGCAGATAACAGGGCTGGGTGCAAAGGGCATTCCTTCAAACTCATTCTGTGGATAGTTGAAACAGTGGAAAACAGAGAAAACCAGACCTTGTCAATCATTCCATGATGATTATCCTAAATTACTTGACTGCACAACTAACCCTTCTGAAGGATCTCTGAGCCCATATATCTAATCTTAATGAAAACATGATGTGACTGTTCTTAAAATGACTGATTTAAAAAATAACAGACCTCTGTAATATTTTACTAAACTTATTGTAGATTTGTCAATTGTGTATGGTTCATTATTTCCTCAAATAAAAACGCTACAATTGTCATTGTGTTAATATTTGTACTACCTGTTATGGCATTGCATGATTTTGTATTTCCTCCTGTAGTCACGTGGCTTTATGCATGTTTTTGGGTTACAGGAATGTCCCTCTACTAATAATGCGGAAATAACGATAATGAAAGAGGCTAAAACAGAGCATTCTCAGAATTGCCACAGATCAGCAAAAATCCAACATTATATGGTGGATTATAGGTATTTTTAACGTTTTTGAGGTTGCATAGTGAAAATGGAGCAGGAACACGCGACGTTTGCAGACTGGATGTCTCATCTGCCAGAGGAACTGTGGAACGTACCGCTGTGGGAACTGGCAATACCCGGTGAGGATGAGCTTGCAAATGTGAAACTCATACAAAAAATACAGTCGTTTCTATTTCGATGACAGAAAATACTTGATATTGAAAGTAAATAGTCTATAGAAATCACTTCGCAGAGACAATCCGAAGTCATATTGTCGACTCCGATGATGTGCTCGTGGTGTCAATAGACATTGAAAAATACTTTCATATCACCTCCCTTGTCCCAGATATATTTAGGACCACCAGTAGCAACGTTGATATTCATTTAAAAACCCCTTCAGCATTGTTTCGTGGTAAAGTGATGAGTAGCCAAACCTATTTTTGTCTGAAAGTATAATATGTTGTTTCTATCTGATTAATGGGTCAGTCAGAACCAGGTGGGAGGAGCTGCGTGTGGGAGGAGCTGCGTGTGGGAGGAGCTGCGTGTGGGAGGAGCTGCGTGTGGGAGGAGCTGCGTATGGGAGGAGCTGCGTGTGGGAGGAGCTGCGTGTGGGAGGAGCTGCGTGTGGGAGGAGATGCGTGTTAAACCGTGTCCTGCCCTTTAGCATATTTAGAATTTGACTAGTCTACACTAGTTGCTCACACCAAAAAAAAATAAATGTGGTAGTTTCATTACAGGAAGTTATCCTTTCCTAAAAGTAATGTGACCGTGAAATTGTTTCTCCCTGGTTGCAGGCAGTCACGACAGCATGACTTACTGTCTGGACACACACTCTCCTGTGTTGGATTCTGAGTCATGGTTGCTGTGGTGGCTGGATTGGCTGGCCCCCTGCATCACACGGCCCTGTATCTACCACTGGGCCACCACACAGGTAGTGGTCTACACACACACACACACACACACAGAGACAAACTATATCCTCTGCAAGCCTGGGCAGTATGCTTTTATTCACTTCAACCTTCCATACTTTGGTATATTGGGTATTAGCAAGTCATAGTCTTATTTCCATTGTCCTTTGTTCGATCACCCTGTCCTGATTTGGGAATAGTCCTTGACGGCCTAATATTCTTCTAGTGTGAACAATCAATTTTGTTCTACCATGTTATATTTTGTTAAGCATTTGAGAATTGCATTTTCTTCCACTGAGGGCTGTTTCTTTTCTATTTTGTTGTTTTTGATGACACAACCCTGACTCATGCGATCAGTTTTTGTTTGAGTCTTGAGTTTTTCTCCTTTTCCACCAAAGGTGTGCTGTATTTCAAAACAACTGGACGCTGGAATCCGCTATTTTGATCTGCGCATTGCCCACAAAACCACAGATGACACGTTGTACTTTGCTCATGCAATCTACACACTGCAAACTGTTAAGGTACGTACGCACTGTTTCATGACATCTGAACCTTATACTCACTGTTAAGGTACGTATGTACGGTTTATAGGCATGACATCTGAACCTTATTCTCACAGCAAGTCTAAGCTTTAGAAATATGCCAATTTCAATGTTTACAACACACAACAGGTGTCAAACACAACAGTTTGATTCTTACATGAGAGTGTGTGGGTGGTAATGTACTGTATCACACCCATCCAATATCCATTCACATATTTCTAGTTCAGGGTTAGGTCTTAGATCCCTAAAAAAATAGAATTGAAAAGTGTGTGTGTGGTGTGTGTGGCTGTGTCTGTGTCTGTGTCTGTGTGTGTGTTTGTGTGTGTGTAGGAGGCCCTGTCGTCCATGGCTGTGTGGTTGAAGCAGCACCAGAAGGAGATTGTGATCTTGTCCTGTTCCCACTTCTACAAGCTGAGTGAGGCTGAACATGAGGCCTTGGTCTCCTTCATCATCCAGCTGTTTGGAGACAAACTCTGCCCCAGACAGGTACAGGACAGGGCTACAGGACGGAGCTAGTGGACAGAGCTAGTGGACAGAGCTACAGGACGAAGCTACAGGACAGAGCTACAGGACGGAGGTACAGGACAGAGGTACAAGACGAAGGTACAGGACAGAGGTACAGGACGGAGCTAGTGGACAGAGCTACAGAACGAAGCTACAGGACAGAGCTACAGGACGGAGGTACAGGACAGAGGTACAAGACGAAGGTACAGGACAGAGGTACAGGACGGAGCTAGTGGACAGAGCTACAGAACGAAGCTACAGGACAGAGGTACAGGACAGAGGTACAGGACAGGGGTGCAAGACAGAGCTACAGGACAGAGCTACAGGACGGATCCCTTCAAACATGTTTTTTCCTTCTGGGTTTTAGTCAGTTCTTTCTTCAGAATTGTGGTGAGTTGGATTAAACCAGAATGGGAAGTTAGGGAAAAAATGGATTGTTTGATGTGAATTTATTGGCGAACTCACTGCAATTTTGTGTTTAGGACGCTCCCTGTCTAAGCAAATGCTGGAAACAGGGACAGCAGGTGATCGTTTCATATGAAGAAAATAAGACTCTTAAGCAACACAACGAACTGTGGCCTAATATCCCTTATTGGTATGCTGTGGTGGGCGGGGTCCTGTGTGTATTGGTTCGCTGTGGTGGGGGGGTTCTGTGTGTGTTGGTATGCTGTGGAGGGGGGTCTGGGTGTATTGCTATGCTGTGGTGGTGGTGGGGGATTGGCACTGTGTGTTTCTGGGTTCCTGTGTCACTATCTGCTACGATAGTGCAACAAGGACATTGGACCTGACCTGAGCTTTATCAGACATGAGTGAAACGATAGAGTATTGCAATCATTTTTGTGATGACTGAATGTTTTTTTACCTCCCATTGTGGGTTGAATGTTTAATATGTTGTTTATAACTTGGCAATTAAATAATACGTTTTTAAAACCCTTTTTGGTTTGACATCTTCACTTCAACAACCAGTGGGCAAAAATCATCATGCATCTTAACTTTATTAAAGTTAGTGTTAGGTTTAGGCATTACAGGTTAGGTTTAGGAGTTCAGGTCGGGTTAAGGTTTGGCATAAAATGTATGTTACTTAGATTCGTTTTGGTTTTGGGGGACAACATGTTTTTAATCGTGCGTGTGTGTGCGCGTGTTCGTGCGCCATACAATCTACAGGTATGCTAACAATGCAGACCCCAGACAGGTAATCTTTTACCTGGAGGATAAGCAGAAGACCCAAGGAAGACCAGCAGGTCTGTGTTTGTGTGTGTGATTCTGGTTTTACCACATATCTGGGTAAAACCAGGATCACATATTTTCGTATTATGAGTTTAATTCAGAATAAAACGTACAGTTTGTTATAGATTTATTTTCTGGGTTAGTCTTCAGTTTAGGCATTCGGTTTTCGGTGTTCGGTTTGGTTAAGTTTAGGTATAAACTTTCGGTTATCAATGTTAGGTTTCGTATATGGTATATATTCAGAATTAGGATTTTGCTCCCAACAAGGAAAGAAAAACAAAATTCTGTGAGTGTGCATGTGCATAAACCCGTGTGCCCTTTGATTGACAGCCGGTCTCTTTGATTGGCAGCTCAGTTCTTCGTCTCGGGGCTAAACATAACAGAGGACACAGCCCTGGTGGTCTGCCACCCGTGTTTGACGTTGAGGGAGTGGACAATGGAGAGTTTCCCTCTGCTGCTGAACTGGGTGGAGAAGCAGTCTCCTGGACAGGAGAAGACCTCTGTCAATATCGTCTGTGCTGATTTTGTGAGTCTGACTGACTTTGTGTCTGTGGTCATCGGACTCAATAAGAAACTGCTGAAGACAAAGAACCACAGGTGATCCAGACCAAAGTACAGGAGTGTCATGATTATCATTCCGCCCTGGTATTTTAAATCAACAGAAGAATACTGTGTGTGTGTGTGTGTGCGCTTGAATGGACTAAAACTGCTGTTCGAAACTGCTAAAGACAGAAAACTACCAATAATTAATGAATAGTGAGCTAGAAAAAAATCCATTAATCCTAAATGGCCCACTAGCACATTCTGACCTATGTGTAAATCTGGGAGGGTGGGGCAGGTGATATCATGTGTGGATCACGTCTAGTACAAGTGGCAACTTTCATTTTTATGCATACGATGTTTGCAATAGCAGCATGTGCCAATAAATGGAGAAAGTTCTATTTTTAGTCTCTATTGTTTAAGGGGCAATGATGTGTAGAATATTTTTATTGTAATTCTATATCATGTCAATAATATTTCCCTAACTCACTGCAGAAAAAAAGAGGAATTGTAATGTTACACAATATTTCTTCACACTGAAATCGTTTTAGATGCAGACTTTATTGGACCGCTTCTGTTGAAAATATGGGTCTTAATGGCACTTAGAGATGTGCTCATTTTTTCACACATATTGACTAGGGATGGCTTGATGCCACTGCTTTATGTAAGACACCGATACTGCAACTTTGAGTATCTGCCGATACCGATACTAATCTGATGCCATCTTTTTGGATGCCCTTAGCTTAACCTAACCAGCTAATCTCAGGTTCTAGCTTGCTATGTTCAGTTGACAGTTTGGATTCCATTGATTTTGTAAAACGTGTATTAGAAAAACATTAAATACTCTGGCTACTTAAAGGAGCAATATGTATACCATTTAAATTAATATAACTATTAGAAAATATAATAATATATCTACAGTAATCAAGGTATTATAGTGTTTCAGTTAGTGTGTCGTTGTTTCAAAATGCAGTTGAGCAATTCAACAAAATCAGGACTGCATTCTAATATCAAATGGAAAAGCTCCACCCTCACTGGATCAGGTATCACATGACGAACAAGGTCAGGGGAACAGTGAGAAACCGAAGTATTAATTGTATTAAAGATATCATTGTACCTGTCTGAATTGCTCTGAAATATGTCAAATTGACACACATTATGACACTGATTTGGTTGAAACGCTAAGAAAGACAGAAGACCATTTTTAAATGCAAAAGTGGAACGGCATGATGCAGTTTTGTCCAACTTTAATATTGATAATTCATGTAACCAATGCAAATTCATCACACGAAAAAGCAGTTGAAAACATTAAATTCTGCAAACTTGGAAATATCTTTATTAGCAACATGAAAAACAGGAAATGTATGTACATCTATTATCCTCAAGTACAATTAGAACCATGTGGTGATATAACCTGTTCTGCCATTTCCTCCTTTTGTTTAAATAGCTTGCTATGGGCTAGGGTCAAGTACTGCTTTAACGATACAGACTGAACTGAGGTTTCATAAGGAAACTTAGCAACTTTAAACTGATGCACATCGTAGAATATGACAACGAGAGTTATAAATGATATGCTGGAGACAAAAGGAAAAATGTTCAGGGGTCACTAAACACAAAGCACAGCTAATCTGTCAGAAATAGAAAGTAAATGTATATAGATGAAAATTATTCAACCTCCTTGAGCAGAATCCCATAAGGCCGGATGGAGCGCTCCACAAGTTCTCTCGTCTGCCACAGAAGTCCCATCCTGCACTGGAACAAGCCAGTAGTCAACTCTCTTACAGATCTGCCGATAGGTTGGGTTGATTCGGTTCTGAAGAACAATCCGATATTTTTTCTTGTTGGTTTTTGACACAAACTCTCTAGCGTAGCCGCTGGCTTGGTCGAGGTCAGGGGTGGAGTAGATTCCTCGGCCGTATAACTGTCTGTCTCCTGCTCTGTAGTTTGATTGGATGATACCTTTAGCTCCGTCCTCGCTGGTCCCGTGATATGAGACAGGCCACTCCCCTGCAATCGATTCTGTTCGAATCCCATTTGGACCAAGCCATATGTTATCACCGTATTTATCCAGAACCTTCAAGGCTATTCTGGTCCACCCACACGGTCGCTTGTACTCCTCGTCGCCTCGCCAATATGGCTTGTTGTCGGAAACCCGGGTAAAATCATAGTCATACTGACGATCGAAGAAGCTGGCCTCATCCACATAGATCTCAGTTTTGGTCGCATTGCTTTCATTTTGCTCACGGAAGAATAGCTTTGAAAGTCCCCATGTCAACCATGAAACAGGGTTAAGCCAATCCAGGAGTGAAGTGAGGCCAAGGACAGACCCGATGAGAAAGCCAGCCACTGTCAGCACGACATCCGGCGTCTTTCCCGGATTACTCTGCACAAATTCGGACAAGGGCCTCACCCTGGCCCCCATAGCCACTGACAGGGCCTCATAGCGAACACCTTCCTCAAGCATGGCTGGTCACAGTGTCGTTTCTAGATATACAACTATCAAACTGTTATTAGATAATCAAACAGTGGTCTTCACCAGCAAACGTGTCTAACTTCCACCACGAGTAAATTATGACTACACAGATACTCAACTTCTTAGTTGGCCTTCACTTGAGACTTTCAGTTTCATTTCTGGTCAGTGGATGGGAGTAGCCAATACAGTTTATAGTAGAGACAGGTTTAAACAAACTTCCGCCCACTTCTAACGGAGCCAATTTGCTGTTATGAATCTTGTAGAAAGAACTGGGAGGTAGATGAACACAGGATTCTTTTTAGATCGGTTGTGAAATAACTATATGGGCTCCATTGCATTACATTGATCCTTTATATTTATATTATCCTCTGTTAAACGATAACCATTCTGTAACAATCTATGACCGTGTTAACAGAAAAAGTCCTTGGTAAAATAAAAACAATACGGCAAAGCAAGTCAGAGGAAGCAGTTGCCTATTCGTTAGCCATAAGCGTCATTTCCGTTTCATCGTCCGCCGCGGGTCCCTTCCATTGCCTCTGGGTACAGTGGGTTTGAAAGATCCGCAAGGGTTTCCTGTGCCACGCCCATTCAGTTGTCCTGCACTCCCATAAGTCGGATTCCGGGAGAGTGGAGAGCAGCCATTTGACGAATAGGTGGAGCTTTGACACACAGATGAACTATTCGGGGACTCGACTTTACACTGATGAGGGAAAAGGAAAAAAAAAAGAAGATGAGAAAGCACAGAAGAGACAGAATATTTGGACTTGCATGTACAATGCGCTCTACTGGAACAGCATGGAGCTTGTCTTTTAGCAAAAGTTTGGATGTGAAAAACAACAATCGCTAGGACTTTAAAGTATACCTTGTCAACACTTGTTCAAGGGAATTTGTGCTAAACTAGAAGAACATTCCCCCCATTTCATAGCACCAACTTTTTGGGCGTTTGATCAGTATTTCTGGTTAGTCACCCCATTCAGTCTCCCTAAATTCATTTTTAAGGTCCTACGTCCCCATAACCACAAGCAACAGACTCAGGACGGTCAATTTTCAAATGTCTTTCTAAGCACAACAGACTGCTTGTTTAAACCGGATACAGAGACCGGCCCACTGTGCTAACCCACTAACAAGATTCAAACCCTGTTCTGGCAATGACACCATTCGATGTTCAATACGTGTCAAAATGTTAATAATCAGTGCTGCAAGGCTCTCTGGATAAAAGTGTTTGCGAAATGAACATAGAGGGCAGAGGTTGTCTGGAAAACAAGCAAATGCCGGCAAAAGTATTTGGATGGTCCTTAATCATACAGCAAGACTAAACTCAAACATACTACCATAGACACAAAATAGTTTCAATCTCTACATGTACACCTAATTGAACATTTGTTGCGCTTGAAGAATTTACACAAAAAAGCGTAAAAACACAGGATGCTGTGTTACAAGCCTGTTAGACAGTTGCCAGGGAAGATACCCAGCATCTGAGCAGGTCCAAGGGGTGCGTGTGAAAAACGATGTCACCTTGCGGCTCACAACGTTCCTTCTCCACAGACACCCGCAGGACTCGAACCAAACCCACAAAGACCATCCTTCAACATTACTTCAGGAAAATACAAGCATGACTTGTCTAATCTGAATCTAGTTACCAGGTTAAATATATGAATAAATGTCATCTTCAGACTGCAAATGCACAACTTCCATCCTTAACGTTGCATCAACTTTGAGTGTGTGTGTGTACTCACTGTTTTGTAAGCCTGGGCCAGTAACTCTGGGTTTGGTTCACTAAAGTTGGGCACCTCAGAGAAAAGCATGCAAAACCTACAAAACCGCCATTAA
This sequence comes from Dallia pectoralis, assembly GCA_029465975.1. Taxonomy (NCBI): domain Eukaryota; kingdom Metazoa; phylum Chordata; class Actinopteri; order Esociformes; family Umbridae; genus Dallia; species Dallia pectoralis. The sequence goes on from CM055739.1 coordinate 12,267,021, forward strand.
ACACAATGACTTAGAAATCGGTGAAAAACACAACACTGCTAACGCCTTGTGTGTTTGTGTCTTACTCTCCGATCTTCTGCAGGTCCCCCCCTCTTCCTGTATAGAGGGTCAGGCAGTCCTTCCACAGCGACGCATACCTGGAAACAAATGTTCGCGGGTTTTAGTCTTTCACAGGATACGCTAGGGAAAACACACAACCAAATTAGAGCTTAAAAAATTCCTGCCCAACATGCTGAAAAAAACAACAGACATTTTTTAAATAACGCATAAACCAACCCTCGTGTTAGGCGGATGATGTCTCCTGTCTGGATGAGTCCACCCACCTCGTCCCATACAGACAAGGTGATGCAGCCAGTCTTATCAGCCACCTGAAATGTAATATAGGCGAGAGTAGTGGTTGTAAGTAAGAAAAACAAGACATAGGGTGTCGCGTGTGAAAGGTAGGGTGGCATTTCGCTACTGTTTCAAGTGCAGTAAAAGGACAATCGAAAGTGAGTATAAGAAACAGGGAAAACTATTATCAATGTTTGCCGACCTTACAGGATCGAACTTCGTGTCCGTCCTTTGTCTTTGTCGCCCGTCCTTTGGGATAAATAAAGAGATTGAGAACACCTCAATAAAGTTCTCTTTTACAAAGGAACACAGTCGGGATACTTACCAATTTCCAATACGATAAAGATTACATTTATATTTTTCAAACCATGTTGAATGTCTTTAATCAGAATCTCGTTTGGCAGAACGGCGGACATGCTGAATAACGTAACTTAAGCGGTTGAAAATGCTCTTATATCGGGACGTTGATGTTTAAAATTAGGTTCTAATTGTTTTCCATCTGTCAGATTTAACTAATGAGAATGCTTACAGCTGGCGTGACGTTTGTTTGAAGGCCTAGTTCACACAAAGGTAAGATTGCAAAACCGGCGAGTTAATATCGAAATCCACCGAATCAGTAAAATATGAAGTGGATATAGTTGCTTGTTGTTTATTTAACGATTTTGTATCTTCATTCACTTAAAACTCAAAAGTGAACGATCGTCACGAACAGGATTCGAACCTGTGCGGGGAAACCCCATTGGATTTCGAGTCCAACGCCTTAACCTCTCGGCCACCGTGACTGCGCATGTATGTCCGTACGGCGTTGCTATAGAAACCCGAGTTTTGTGTGCATTTTGCGTTTTCGTCTAATTTTTCGAGAAGTTACGTTAACAATGCTCTGTCTGCACCATGGAAATGAAATGCTGATTTTCACGTGCAAACTTTCTTCGGTTTTTCTGTAAGGTACTACATTGTAAATTCGGCGAAGTTACGTTGTCTTTTTTTTACGAAATAATCCGGATGCGCGCTCTTGTTATAGTGTAAAGTCGAAGTATTTTTATTATCATGTACGGAATGACGTGCATCATACTGATCAATGAAATTATTGTGACATGACAAGCACTAACTAGTAACTACCTAGTTCGAAGAACAATAAAATGTGTAAATTAAAAAAAAAATGTATGTGGTACTATATATTATATGACTAAAATAGATATATAGGAAAAATAACACAAACAATGCAGAGTTCTTATTTCAGAACAGCATCTTGAATGTGTCTGTATAAGGGTGTAATATTTCTGCTATAGAAAATGAATGCAACTTTTCTTCATGCGATAAGTGTTTTTATAAATAATCGTGTTTCTTTCGAACAAGGATTATGTAATATTTTTAATTACACATATTAGAAAGTGCATGAGTAAACAATCTACAAAATATCGACAGCTTATTATTCATTAGTGTATATATATATATATATATATAAAACTTGCATATTCATTAGTATTTAGTCCCGCCCTATTATTTGCTCTGTGGTTTACTTACTTGACACAATATGTTTTAACTGTTTATGCGTTGACTAGACAGTATCAGCATAAATAGATAAATACAGAATATTTTCTGTAAAAAAAGAAGAATATAAAGTAACTTTTGACAGTACATTTGGTATGTAAAGTTGCCACAGGGCATGCAAACGTGTGTGTTTTTTCAGATTGGCGTGGATTATATGTTGTTCTCTTGTTGCTTCTTCAATCCCTGCTGGTACCTACAAACACAGAACAATAGGTTTGACTTCTGACCTTGACAAACGAATACAAACATTCAAGCAAACTATAACATCTCACAAAGGAAGATATTTTCATGTTATCAAAAAAGACTTGTCTGTCACACTCACATCCAGATTCTAACAAGTTGGTTGGCTCCTGCCAATCCAACAAAACTGTTGACAAAAAACAGACCCCAGTTTTTGGGGATGATGACCAGGGAATATCGCGACCAAATGACGCCTGGGAAAGATGAATCACAGGAAATATGTTTGGCCCCTTTTGAGGAATGTCCTACTTGCTTTCATAATGAAATTAACATAAAATAGCTTTTCCCACTTTAGCAAAACGTTCCATACCCGTGACCATGAGTACTGCGGACTGAGAGACACTTAGTTTGTCAGCTGGCCGGGCCATATCTGCCATGCCGGCCATGATTAGCCCCTGTGAAATAGAAGAGAGACATGCAGTCAGAGGGAAACAGAGACAGATACACAACTCTGACTACACAACCAAGCATTGCTTCAGCAGCATTACAATTTTTTTTTTTAATGCATTATCTCTTACCCATTTACACACTGGGGCCCAGAAGAAAACTGTCCTCGGACCTTCAGGAGAAACACAGCATGGTTTATTAAGGAAGATGTGACAATTAAGTACAAATAATTAAGGCTACATTGACTTACTTTTTGGGTAAACAGTTGCAGCAGATTTCGCCAACAGAGAGATTTTTTAAAGATGTAGGACATTCGATAAACAGAAAAGGTGTCAAATTGTTTGCATTAACAACATCCCTGAACCTCTGAAACACAATGCTTGTCCTCATCTGTCATTTCACACTAAGAGTCCTCCATAGGCCAGATCTAGGTCCACGGGCCAGGACAAGTCCTGTATTCTTATATTTGAATTGTTCAAAAGACACTTATCCAGAAACACTTCAAGTAGTTAGGGAATAGAGTGCATACCTTTTCATATGGTTTATGCTCCTACGGGAATTGAACCCACAACCGTGTCATTTAAAGCACTGTGCCAAACATCTGAAGTTCGTAGGGACACCTACATTAAACTAATCAGCATATGCATTGTTTGTCTTTTTTCTAACTTCCATTCAGTGGCCGACTCATACCGACACAATATCAATACAACTTTAATCAAACTGTGTTTGTTCCATGTCAGATAAACTCAATGTCAAGGGTTTCATGCAACTTTTATATAGGCAGGAGTGTGATCTGGTTAAAACCTGCTAATGTCTTGCTTAGATACAGTCTAGGGCCCTACCAATCCAAAGTCCATGCACTGCTGCAGTGGGTAAAAAATCGTTTTTTGCTCAATCTAAGTTTATAAAGACCACACTTTCAAATGACCATGTACTTTTGTTCAAAGCATAAGTAGTTAGTGTGTGTTAATACATTTTCTTATAGTGATTTCTTATTTGTATAAGTATTATATGAAATATAAATTTTAGCAGCAGTTTTAGTCCCAATTCCAAAGTGGAAAACTTGACGTGTACCTAAATTTGTTGTCCAAATTGTTCTATCAAGAGTTATTATCAAAAATGTTTCAGAGGCATTAACCGAACTGGCAAACTTCAGGTGTCCGTCACATGATAAATAGGCTGGTGCACAGGGCCGGCCTGAACTGCAAAGATTGTGACACACACATGTATTAGTAGACAACATATTGAGGAAAGTTATGCAGGTCTCTCATGTTGATTTGTGCAAGATGATACAGATTTCCATACCTGCCGGATGGTTATAAAACGGTCTCAGCTTAGCAGGTAGCCGAAGTTCAATATTGTTAAGAATCCTGTGGTACGAGGCTCTAACTCCCACCAAAGCCATGTCTGCAGACTGGAGTGTTCGCTTCTGTTGAACTTGGTAAAGACAGTTGAATATAAAGTAGAATCAGAATGTGCGGCGTTCTAAGACAAGTATCCCCTGTCATTGATTGGCTACTAAGTAGAACGATTAAAACTGAAGAGCAGGTGAACCATTGTCAGAGAGCATGCATGCTTGGGAATTAGGCAGGAGGGGCAGTACTAAACTGTAAAGCCCGCCCCAAACCTACTGCCATTTGCAGGCACTTTTCTGAACACGCCCTATATTGTGATTCCTCAAAAAACATGGCTATGTTTAACTGCAAAACGCTATCTACAAACTGGTCTAAAGGTCAGAGGTATTTTTTACCATGCATTTTTCAGAACATACCTAAACACAGACATGGAATCATACAGATTATTTTCTGTATGATTTTGGAAGCAAATTCAAATACCAACAACTTCTGAGAAGAATAGCCAATTGTGACACAGAACGTTTCCCACGTGCTTGTGTCAGTACACTTATAAAGTCACACAGCTTATCTTGAAGTGGGACATTACATAATGCGCAAAATATTTTAAGAAAAATTGTACAGGCAATTTGTGAACTTATTTTTACAAAAAATGTGTACATACAACAACATCCTCAAATTAGACAAATAGTAGTAAATTACCATAAGGCTCACTAATGTATATTAATCTTTACATTTATGACTAAGTTTACAACCATATAACAGACACCATTCAGAGCAACATAGATGAGGGACTTTAGCCACATCTTCATGCAATTTCTAAGAACCTTAAGGTTAACTGCACTTAATTAACTGTGCTACACAGGACAAGCTATGAGAACCTGTTTGCTATTGAGGTTCTTCATTGATGCACTTCTTAGCACAATGTCTGTTATTGAGTTGAGGCCTGTGGTGGTTATCGCCATCTAGGATTAAAATTCCTTTAACTAAACCCTATCTACCTAATCCTATTTTCTAGCTAATCTGTGCCACTGGTTATGAATAATTCAATAATGACTGGACCTCTGCTTCCTGGTGTCTCTTTAATTCCTGGTTGTACCTGAAAACAGTGATGGACAATGTGACGTCCTCAGGACAGCAACACAAACATAGGTCCCAACAGGCTCAAATCACAGGTCTTAAAGTACCTTAATATAAATGACTATGCAGGCATATCTGCTATCATCAAAATATGTGCAAACTAATTTAAACTCAAAAATATTTACTGAATATGCAACCAGTTTTTATAGAAATCACTGAAACTACACTCCATATAACAAAAAAAGGGTAACTCTATAACCATGGTCATTATATTTCAGTTCAGTACAGATTGAAACCAACGGCACGGCTATAAAATGGAACTTTTGCCGTGTCTATGCTAACCCTGTCAAATTGGTTCCAAAAGCAGCAGACATCCATACATATTCTTTGCTGTATTTATAGCAATATAATAAGATTTGGATTAATTTCTGTGGTTATTTAGGTCTCAAAGTTGACAGTAAACGCACAAAGAAACAAGGACTAACACAAACTGTGAACTGGTTAAAACCAAAACAAAGATCCAAACAGAGGATAATCCCTGCAACCTGAGTGAACTACCTCCGACAGTCACACAACTGCTTCTAAAGGACAAAGTTATGTTTCATGAGCTCCTGTCAGTTTCCTTTTTTCATTTGAAAAAATATACCCATGTAATACATTACCCATATAATACATAACCCATATAATACATTACCCATATAATACATAACCCATATAATACATTACTCATATAATACATTACCCATATAATACATAACCCATATAATACATTACTCATATAATACATAACCCATATCATACATTACGCATATAATACATTACTCATACAATACATAACCCATATAACACATTACCCATATAATACATTACCCATACAATACATAACCCATATAATACATTACCCATATAATACATTACCCATATAATACATTACGCATATAATACATAACCCATATAATACATTACCCATATAATACATTACGCATATAATACATAGCCCATATCATACATTACGCATATAATACATTAACCATACAATACATAACCCATATAATACATTACGCATATAATACGTTACCCATACAATACATAACCCATATAATACATTACCCACATAATACATTACGCATATAATACATAACCCATATAATGCATTACCCATATAATACATTACGCATATAATACATTACCCATACAATACATAACCCATATAATACATTACCCATACAATACATAACCCATATTATACATTACTCATATAATACATAACCCATATAATACATTACCCATATTATACATTACTCATATAATACATAACCCATATAATACATTACCCATATAATACATAACCCGTATAATACATTACTCATATAATACATAACCCATATCATACATTACGCATATAATACATTACGCATATAATACATAACCCATATAATACATTACCCATATAATACATTACCCATACAATACATAACCCATATAATACATTACCCATATAATACATTACCCATATAATACATTACGCATATAATACATAACCCATATAATACATTACCCATATAATACATTACGCATATAATACATAGCCCATATCATACATTACGCATATAATACATTACCCATACAATACATAACCCATATAATACATTACCCACATAATACATTACGCATATAATACATAACCCATATAATGCATTACCCATATAATACATTACGCATATAATACATTACCCATACAATACATAACCCATATAATACATTACCCATATAATACATAACCCATATTATACATTACTCATATAATACATAACCCATATAATACATTACCCATATAATACATAACCCGTATAATACATTACTCATATAATACATAACCCATATGATACATTACGCATATGATACATTACCCATACAATACATAACCCATATAATACATAACCCATATAATACATTACCCATATTATACATAATCCATATTATACATAACCCATATTATACATTACCCATATTATACATAACCCATATAATACATTACTCATATAATACATAACCCATATCATACATTACGCATATAATACATTACCCATACAATACATAACCCATATAATACATTACCCATATAATACATTACCCATACAATACATAACCCATATAATACATTACCCATATAATACATTACGCATATAATACATTACCCATATAATACATTACCCATATAATACATTACGCATATAATACATTACCCATATAATACATAACCCATATAATACATTACCCATATAGTACATAACCCGTATAATACATTACTCATATAATACATAACCCATATCATACATTACGCATATAATACATTACCCATACAATACATAACCCATATAATACATTACGCATATAATACGTTACCCATACAATACATAACCCATATAATACATTACCCATATAATACATTACGCATATAATACATAACCCATATAATGCATTACCCATATAATACATTACGCATATAATACATTACCCATACAATACATAACCCATATAATACATTACCCATATAATACATAACCCATATTATACATTACTCATATAATACATAACCCATATAATACATTACCCATATAATACATAACCCGTATAATACATTAGTCATATAATACATAACCCATATCATACATTACGCATATAATACATTACCCACACAATACATTACGCATATAATACATTACCCATATAATACATTACCCATATAACACATAACCCATATTATACATTTTTATAATTTTCTACAGACTTTTCAATTCTTACCCATTTACACACTGGGGCCAGAAGAAAATAGCCCTTGGACCTACAAATTAAACAAGTTTTTTTCAGCTCTATTAATAAATATATATAAATTGAGACAGGCCCAACGGGCTATAGACCGACCCGGTTGTCTTGTCATGATTGTCTGTAAGCTTTGAAAGGCTAGACAAAGGGCCCTGTGTTGCACATTAACTTTCAGATAGTTTGCATGTGACAGACAGAATGGGTGGCACCGTGGCATCATGACCATTTGTCCGTGCTCACCTCTCAGGTTATTTTCAGCTGCACACACATGTCACACACATTTGTGTCGGCTTGACACAATTCCAACACTACTACAATAAAACGATTTTGCTCCATTAGTGAGAAACCCAACTGTCACCTGTCCATACAGAGCTACTTTTTGTGTTTCAGTTAACAGATTTATTCCCATGAAGTGCGTGGCATCATAATGATTAGACTGAGAGTCAGTCTGATGAAATGTGCTCATTAATGTACCAAATTGTTTAACTTTATAACTAGACAGACACGTCTCTCTTTTCATGGAGCCCATCATCAACTGAAGCATTACATTAAGACATTTTTTGTGCCCTGACCAAACAAAATATAATCCCAGGCTAAGTCAATGGCCTGTTACCGTTGACAATGATATAATGTATTTAAGGCTCGAGAAGCAAAGGGGGAGCAAGGTGTTGGTATAGGTTTTGGAAAACCTTATCTGAGCATGCGCAGTGCGCACGTTCGTTGTCGATCTGTCACAGCAGACGGAAATCTCATCAGCTGCTCTCGCTGAGCTAAACCCTAGTGGGCGTGACCATGGGCGTGACTAGTAGACAGTATGGTTCAGATATACATCAGCAAAGCTTCATTAAGAGAAACCTCGCGGTGTGAACCATAACTTACTGTTCATTCGATCATTTCTCCCAGACGACGATTTTAGTTGGATGCGACTGTAGGCTACTGCGACTGGCATACAGCAGAAGAGCAATAATCACGAATATACGTCATCGGTAGTCTCTATATTATAAGATAATATCCCGTTTTTTTTAATTCGATGGACATGTTTCAGTAACAGCGAGACTGTTTCGACACCATGCCCTGTAGCAACAATCTAATTTGGGATATTAGGAAACGCACCGTCTGTTCTAATGAAATAAACAACTTCACAAGGAATAACTACTTAGGTGAGACAAAGGGTACAAAACTATTAAAATGGTTGTATATAACTTGTCATATTATTTTACTATGTGCCTCAGTCTAACTAATATAGTTAGTATTTATACATTTGTGTGGGATAATAGAAATGTCTTTAATTATTGTGTTATTTCAAGGTGCTACATTTTATGTGATTCCTAACAGTGTTGTGATTGAAGTAAAAATATAAACTTTTTTCCAGGCAGAAAAGAGTTTGTACAAAGACTGAAACTTGAAGCCACTCTTGATGTACACCAAGGCTCTGTAAGTATAAACATTGTAGAAACACTGATTATTGAACAATATCCAGTTTTTTTCTAATTGTATTTTTGATGACAGGTCAATACAATATGCTGGAACGACACAGGCGAATACATCTTATCCGGATCAGATGATGAAAAATTGGTCATCACAAACCCATACAGCCGGAAAGTAAGATACCAAACATTTCTTATAGATGCAAAAAAAAAAACAAGAACTTGTTGTTCATATCGACCTAGAAGAGACAGTGAAGTATGTGCTAACATAATGTCCCCCCGCTTCTCATTTGCTCTCTAGGTCAAGGCATCTATAACATCATGGCATCAGTCCAATATCTTCAGTGCCAAGTTCATGCCTCAAACCAACGACAGCATGATAGTGTCTGCGGCGGCAGATGGGAAGATCTTCCTCACCAACGTGGAGAGAGGATCCAACACGGATCCAGTGTTGCAATACCACTGTCATAATGGTGCTGCCTATGAGGTGTGTGTGCTGTGTGTGTGCGCTGTGTGTGTGCTGTGTGTGTGCTGTGTGTGTGTGCTGTGATCGGCAATGTTCAGATGCAGGCTTCGGATGGGCCAATGCAACTGTATCACATCTTTATAGCATACATGCAATACAGAAAAATACTTAAATATCCATATGTATGTATTTATGTCATTTATTGTTACAGAGGTAAGATATGCCAGCTATTAATACAAGATGTAGTGAATGTCTGTCAATCAAAAGGCCCTGTATTTGTATTGGTAAATATTGACGGCGTCTGTATTTCTATTGGTAGATATTGACAGCATCTGTATTTCTATTGGTAGATATTGACGGCATCTGTATTTCTATTGGTAGATATTGACGGCATCTGTATTTCTATTGGTAGATATTGACGGCATCTGTATTTCTATTAGTAGATGTTGACTGCATCTGTATTTCTATTGGTAGATATTGACGGCATCTATTTTTCTATTAGTAGATATTGACGGCGTCTGTATTTCTATTGGTAGATATTGACGGCATCTGTATTTCTATTGGTGGATATTGACGGTATCTGTATTTCTATTGGTTGATATTGACTGTATCTGTATTTCTATTGGTCGATATTGACGGTGTCTGTATTTCTATTGGTAGATATTGACGGTGTCTGTATTTCTATTGGTAGATATTGACGGTATCTACAGACCCTCATTCTTTCCTGTCATGTGGAGAAGATGGAACAATCCGGTGGTTTGATGTCCGAGTTTCACCAGGCTGTTGGCAAACTAACTGTAAAAAGGTAGGCATGTGTTATCACTATATTGTTCACACACACTCCACCTCAAAGGGGGTTGGCAGTCAAATAGACAGGTATTTTCTCCCAGACAGATTAAGACTGGTTATCGTGCTTTCAAACGTTCTCAAATAAAACTTATTTTATTTGTATTTATCAACTTTTCTATATTTTTTCTATATTTTTCCATATTTCTATATTTATGTGCACATACATGTGTATGGTGACAAGCCATTAATTTTGTGAACCATAGTCGTGGAGGCAAACAGAGGTAAACTATTACAGTTTACAATTACTAGAAAATATGCAATTGTTCTGGAACTGTAATGTTCAAGCAAGCAAGTTAATTTATATCGCACAATTCATACATGGAGGCAATTCAATCTGCTTTACAAAGAAAAAATATAATAAAATAAATGTATTTTGTGAAAGGATTTATTCTAGGATTTTTTTTTACAAATTCATTTTAGATGGGAGCCTAAATTGTTTATTCGCAAAGAAAACCATCATCAAAATTATATTTTTCTAATTAGTCCGACTATCTTTAATTTATCAAAAACCTCTGCTAACGTTTTCCACAGCTACACTTTAAAACACGAATAAACGAATTGTGTCTGAGCTGCCACCAATTTAACAGAAAAAAAACTTTAACTTTGCTGGAGTATAGGAAAATAATCTCACATCCTTTCAAGCCAGGGACAATCGAAAAGGAATTCATGAAATGAAACAATTCTTTTTTAATAATGCCTTTAGATTTTTTTTGTCACATACAGGCAATCTTTCTCACTAAACTTACTAACTTATGTGTGTCTATATTTTTGCCAATAGGTTTACTACTGAATTAACTATTAATTCCATTGTATAAGCGCTCTTTATTTAGAGTGCATTGTGTGCTTTTTCCCCATTTAGGACATTCTTATTGACTGCCGCAGAGCTGTAACGGCCATGTCAATATCCCCTGTGGAATCTTTCTACCTGGCCGCTGGCTGCTCTGACAGCTCAGTTCGTATCTATGACAGACGGATGCTGGGTACCATAGCAACAGGTACACAAAATCTCAACGTTATAATGGAATTTGTATTTATGTCAATGGCAGTTGTCTTTATGGTGTGAAACCACATCACATTCAATGGCACATTTTTTTTTATTGTCTTAATATGGATGTATTTTAAAGTTCTCTGGTAACTGGTACAGTGAACAACTTATTTATCATCCATTCTGCAGGTTGCCAGACAGGAAGCGGAGTGGAGGGTATGTGCGTGAGGTTTGTGCCGAGACACTTGGCGAACAAGTCGTGCCGTGTGACATCGTTGACCTACAGCATGGACGGACGGCAGGTTTTGGCCAGCTATACTTCAGAGTACCTCTACCTCTTTGACCCTAAAGACGACAGGGGACGCGAACTGAAGGGGCCCTCCCAGGAAACAAAGGATGAGGTAAGAACCAACCACCTCGCAGACTGTATTGCAGTAGTGAAGCCTGGTTCTGTATGTCGTTTGTGTTTACACCACAATTGTTGTTGCGTTTTCTGGGCTCCTGTCAGCATGGGGTCAGATGATGTACGTTGCAACTGTGGGGGGAGGGTGGGGGTGAGTTGCCCCATCTCAGGGCTATTTATGGCTTAACAGTGGATCATGGTCTGCTCTCAGAATCTGTTTTGGGAAAGGAATCTGAGCTGCGTTCACTCACACACACAAACAGCTGCTGAGCAGACAGGCCAGGGGGGCTTCTGGGTAATTTGCAGGCTGAGGCGGCATATTTTGTACACCCTATTGAAATGCCCCTGTCTTGTCCAGTTTGAGGATTGTGTGGAGGGATACGTAGAGGGGGTGGTGATAGGGCAGTTATTTCAGGCCGGGCCTGAGCTGTGTGACTGATGACCGGGTTTGTCTCCTAGCAAAAGGAGCCTCCACAGAAGCGCCTGCGTCTGAGAGGAGACTGGTCCGACACGGGACCCCTGTCGCGGCCGGAGAGTGAGCGAGGCAGAGATGGTAAGAATAGACCCTCCCCACACAGCGAAAAATAGCATGCGGTTGGTCCTAGTGCACAGATTAACGCACATTATAAATAGCCATGACAAAGGGTTGGATATGAATAGTCTTTTTATTGTATCCTGAAGGAGAGTCCAGGCCCGGCGTGTCCTTGATGCAGAGGATGTCCGACATGTTGTCACGCTGGTTTGAGGACGCCAGCGAGGCCCAGAACAGTGGAGGACCCCGTCCCCAGACGCGACCCAGGGCCGAGGGTAGTGGGCCCGACCAGGAGGTTCTGGGCCCGAGCACCTCCTCTAACTCCCCCTCAACCGCCCGGACCGACGGTAGCGGCTCCTCCGGCGAAGCTGTTCTGAGTCTGACCTACAGCACCCGGGCCACGACAAGTAGCTCTGTCCAACCGGGTTCCTCCGCTGTTCGTGCCGTTGAGCATGGGGAACCTCCAAGGATGAGGGGACCACAGCATGCGCCTGAATCCAGGCAAAGCAGCCGTGTGGAGGGCATGGAGCAGGAGGCCGCACCTCAGCCTCCTGGGGAATGGATGGAAAGGTATATTACTGGGATGGCTGTTTGTGCATAAACACCTTTATCAATGTCTGGTTGTTACAGTGTGCTGTTCTTTTTCCACCGTAGGTTCAATTTGAGAGGATCCGAATTAGGCGAAAGAGTTCTCAGGTAATTACCTTGAATTGAAAAAGAATTGCTGACTGGTGTTTGTTACAACCACGTTAGTGAAGAAGCTCGTTTGGTGCCTCCAATTTTGCGGTTTGGTGTTTTTTTGTTGCACTGTTCATGCAATTAATCTTTACACTGCGTTACACTGAGCTGAAACTTGTAATGTGTCTTTACACTGCTCACTGAGCTGAAACTTGTGATGTGTCTTTACACTGCTCACTGAGCTGAAACTTGTAATGTGTCTTTACACTGCTCACTGAGCTGACACTTGTAATGTGTCTTTACACTGCTCACTGAGCTGAAACTTTATGGAATTTACTGACTCTGCAGACATGTTGTATATCCTTCCGAAAGGCGCTCTGCTGCAGCGCGAATCCAGGAGATTTTCAGGAGGCGAAAGGAGAAGAAAGAATTGGCCGATTGTGAAACTCGACGAATTATGAAGCCCTCAATCGAAAAGGTCTTCAAGGGCCATCGTAATTCCAGGACTATGGTACAGTATATTTATGGCATTATTAACCCAAGATAGCCCAGAAGCAGCCATTTCTAATGGGAGGCTAGTGAAATTGATTGGTTGGAACCTAGAAAGTGGGCAGGGCCTTTGCACAAGTTAGCGAGATCCTATTGGACAATATAGGCACTATTTTGCTATTTATTGTTTAGAAATGCCCACATTTACACTTTAGTAATTTCTCAAGTTTAAATAGTTAGGACATTTCTCCAGGACATCATTTTTAAAGTGAAATTTATTGTCACTAAAACTGAGTAGTTTCCCTCTTTGTGCCTTGGGGATCCCATTTTAAACCAGAAGAAAGAGCACCCACTACTGGTCCTTTAACAACACTACCACCAGCATCTGGTCCACCATTCACAGACCAACCAGCACTCGTTAAATTGGCCCACTCTCAATTTAACAAAGAATTCTGGGAACAGAATCTCTATTGAGATCGAAGGTTTAATTGATAAGGGAATCTGCAGAAGGTTGGCCCAGTTCCATGTAGGTGTACACTGTGCTTCATCTCCCAGTACTAGATAGAAAGTACACCCGGATGGTTCGGATTTCTACAGCCGGTGGACTATATGGTTTCCTGTTGTTGTAACAGTACTGAGTATTAGGCAATATTTAAGTAACAGGATGGGGTGAAGGATTTTTTAAAATATGTAGCATTATTTTCAGCTTAAATGCTGTTGTTGTGTCTAGACCAAGCAATGTTGTTTCTGTTGTTTTTGTATCTAAACCAATCAGTGCTGTTTCTGTTGATGTTGTTGTATCTAGACCAAGCAGTGTTGTTTCTGGGGGGACCAGTTTGTGCTAAGCGGCTCTGACTGTGGTCATATCTTCATTTGGGACCGGGAGACAGGAGAACATGTGATGCTGCTGGAGGCCGATCAGCATGTGGTCAACTGTCTGCAGCCGCACCCTTACGAACCACGTGAGTGTTAGGATATTTACTGAACACTGAGTAGACCGGTTGTTTACGTGAGTGTCAGGATATTTACTGAACACTCAGCCGACTGGTAGTTTACGTGAGTGTTAGGATATTTACTGAACACTCAGCCGACTGGTTGTTTACATGAGTGTTAGGATATTTACTGAACACTGAGTGGACTGGTTGTTTACGTGAGTGTTAGGATATTTACTGAACACTCAGCCGACTGGTAGTTTACGTGAGTGTTAGGATATTTACTGAACACTCAGCCGACTGGTTGTTTACATGAGTGTTAGGATATTTACTGAACACTGAGTGGACTGGTTGTTTACGTGAGTGTTAGGATATTTACTGAACACTGAGTTGAATGGTTGTTTACGTGAGTGTTAGGATATTTACTGAACACTGAGTTGAATGGTTGTTTACGTGAGTGTTAGGGTATTTACTGAACACTCAGTCGACTAGTTGTTTACGTGAGTTTTAGGATGTTTACTGAATACCCAGTCAACTGAATTTTCTGAAGAGCAAGCCTCCTTCTGAAGGCCATTGTGTTTTCCACTTTCCCATTCCAGTTCTTGCCACATCAGGAATAGATTCCAACATCAAGATCTGGTCACCCCTAGAGGAGACGCCCTCCTTTAACAGAATACTTGCAGAAGAGGTATGAGGTTAAATTAACATTCAGTACATAAGAACATGATTGTGGGTCAGGCAATCTTTCTGTCTTGGTTTGTGACATTTATCAGAGATGTTTTGTCGCCCCCTGCAGGTGGTCACACGTAATGAGCTGATGCTGGAAGAGACCAGAAACACCATCACTGTGCCTGCGTCCTTCATGCTGAGGATGCTTGCTCAACTAAACCATTCTATCAGGGCAGGTCAGAACCAATAACCCCACCACACACACGCATGCACGCACGCACGCACGCACACACACACACACACACACACACACACACACACACTTATTACCATCCCGATCCTTCTGTCTCCTTATTTATAACCCAAAGTACACAACAGTAATGGCTTCTAGCAATGACTGGATATAACTTCAATCGTGTTATAACACTTGCTAGTAATATTGGTTATTATCTCTTTTTGCAGATTCCGAAGACAACGAGGCACAGGAAATACCCAGTTTTTAATACTGGACTGCCGAGTGACTTGTAAACTTTATATTTTATTTTCAGATACATTTGGCGCCCAGTTTATTGGCATTAGTGTGAAGAGTAGTGGTTCTCATACTGGGGAATTTTCAATTAGCAACAGCAACGGATTAAACAATGTTTGGCCAAGCGATATACAGAGTAATTATAAAATAATACATGTTATTCATTGACAATTTATGCACATTTTAACCCAGTGCCTGTGGGAATCGCAGTAATATTAAAGTATGCTTTTTTAGTATCAGGAAGTTTCACTCTGGGGTGTGTGAGGGTGGATGTGGGACAGGCTTTCCTCCAGGGAACACCATCCACTGACAATTCAGGACATGACAGCTATCATGATTGTTGGCTGGGTATTGTGCTTTTCCTCTATTACGCGTGCTGGCGAATACTTCCTGGTCGAGCAAGCAGTGTGATAAGACTTGGCAAGCTGCTCTTCTGAGGCCACGTTTCAACTTTTCCCAAACTGGCCATAACGAGGCAATAATTGTAAATTGAACTTTCTGGAACTGGTAGGAGCGTAACAGACCACTGTTTGAGAACCACTGAGGTAGAAAACATTATTAACATGGATTTGTGTGGATTTTTGGTGCAATAGATTGTAAGAGTTAATATTTAATGTCAATGGACTTTTTATACCATGTATTTCAAGTGTATCTATCTGGCCAGGCTAGAAAAAATGTGTTCAATAGATGTCATATCTATATTTTGAGCCTCGGGCATATTTTATTTAAAAATTGATATTCTTTGAGAATTTCTACATGACTTTCTTTCCCTTTCTTGATAAAGTAACAACGTCAGTTATGAATGTCGCCACTGAACGTGTTTACCAAAGACGATGCCTTTAATCTAAGGTTTTATGAATGTAAAAAGTAACCGTCAAATGAAAGAAATGCACATTTGCTTGAAATTACTTACCCCATTCTGCCTCATTGAATGTAGGTTTTATTATTAGTAGGAGAAGCACATTGTGACATGATACTAAATTCTCATTGGTTATAGTAACTAGACATGAAATGGTCATTGTAAAACACATTACAATCAATATCCAGTATCTGGATTAGAAGCATCTTCATATTTCTGTAACCGGAATAGGTGTTGATATAAACACGTTTACAGACTTCGGTATTTCTGTCTTGAATTCATAATCTTTATTTTGAGTCGCTGTTTCCATCAGTAGATGTTTGACAGTATTACGAGCTGTTGACTAGCAGCAGTTTGCTACAGTAAGGTTAGGATAAAGTTTAGGGTTAGTAGGTAAAGAACATGTGATGGATAGTGAATAGTTAATCTGCAAACCATCAACACACTTTAGACTGTCAAAACCAATATTCATATTATGATTAAACGGCAATAAGCAAAGTTTTTAATTATTTCATTAATAATTTACCCAAATCCATACATTTTATGTTGTACTACATAATAATTTCTTAATAAAAACAATATTACAAATACAACTTGGTAAATGAGAAACTGAATTTCACTTAGTTACAACAAAAATACAACTAAACTAATTCAGAAAAATGCAGTGAATATGTAGAAAAAACTATTTAAAATAAATAATATTAATCCATACAGGCTACAAGAGCTAGTGAGAATATCATACAGTCAACATAACGGAAGATCATTAGATTATTTGTTTTAACCAGAAAATTACCAAGAGCTCCAAAAACATTTGCTTTTTAAAAGTCAACACCTTCACAGTATCTCAGCATTATTTTGCACCATTTGTATATATTGAGGGTCTGCTTGTATCAAAGGTAGCTCTTTGTGAAACATAAGTGCTATTTTCAGTATGCGAACAACAGATGTCATAAGTGCACCTGGGAAATAAAGAGGAAATACATGGTTCCCCCAGGTTTCCACAAGTTAAATTTAAGACTTTTTAAGACCTTTTTAAGACCATTTATGATGACATTTAAGACCAACTTCAGCAGCCATACCGGCAAAAATATAAAGGATAATGGAAAATTAGAAAGGATTTAACACCAAAAGAATTACATACCAAATACTTGACTTGAATAAAATGTTTTATAATAAATCTCAATAAAACAATAACAAAAATATGTGCATTTGCTGCATAAAGGTCCTCTTTGAACGCAGATGAAGGTCTAGCTGTTTCGTCTTTGTGGTTTTGTTGAGGCTTTCGTCAAACATGACAACAAAGCAGGTGGCGTCGTTGACTTGGTCAGTCAGTTGTTTTGTGATGAACGGAGCCAAACCAAATTTGGTGATGTACGCCGTCTTGTTGCTCCCACATGCGAAAGAAGACGCAATCTTAGAGTCTGGAAACATTGTTTTGAATATTGTGGCAATTTCTTCATTTGAAGAATATGAGTGGTGGGCCGAAATGGTTTTCAGTATCCAAACCACCTCTGCCCGTAGAGTTGGCGTAGATCCACAATGAGCCTGCAGGTTCACACACGGAGGTTGCACTACCGACGGTGCGATGTCTTCACTGCTGCTAGCAGTAGCCACCGTGCCTGAGGTTGCTGACGAGCTTTCACAGAACTGTGCTATAGGCACCTGCTGCTGGCGGGCTGTAGCAGTGGCAATGTGCTTCACGCTTTTCATATGAGAGTCCAAAGCTAAAACTCCCATTGTCCCCAGTTTAAAAGACTTTCGGCACCAACGGCAATGAGCCTCGCGGTCATTGCCTGGAACAGGTTTAACTCAGTCATATTTTATATTATTCTGCCATGTTGGTTTAAATCGACACTTTCCCATTTTGAGCTAATTCTATGGTATGGACGTGACAGACACGTTTACTGCCAAAAGCGTAAGGCAATACATTTACGTAAACAGTAACGATACTGTCGAAAACTGACGTAACATAACTGAACGAAACTATCGTAACAAAGTTATTTATGACATTAAGATATTTAATTTTATGAAAGGACAATACAAATTTAAGACCTTAGTAAACTAAATTTAATACTTTATAAATGATATTTAAGACTTTTAAGGCCTTATTTTTCGAATATTAAATTTAAGACTTTTTTAAGACTTTTAAGACCCCGCGGGTACCCTGAAATAGTTCAATCATGTATTCCAATGCATGACACACAGAAATAATCTATGGAATTTCAGCACACCAACAAATTGAAAATGCTACCAGACTCCCCAATCAACACAAACCCTGTCTGTTGTCCCAGAAACAGTTTTTCAGTAGTAAAACTACTTTTAAGTCCAGAAAACTGCATATAGCACAATACAACATTATATAGCTATGATAGTCAAAATATAACATAACAGATTTTGATTATGCTACTTCATAATTTCTTTACCCATGTAGAATATGGGTATGTATGGTAAGTTCCTGTATATGCGATACAGAAACATCGATCCAGATTAACAAACCCATTGGTGTCATCAAAAATTCAACTGACAAAGCTGGTTATTTGATTCAATTGGCAAATTGAAAAGGACATGTTTTCTTTAACAATGGCACAATTCAGATAGTACTACAGGGCATTGAGCAGACTCTTATCTGTCCATCTCCAGAGAACCTCTGGTCAGTGTATAGGACATTTTTCTCCAACTGATCAACCGACCAGCAGAATTAGTGCTTATAACATTTTGTACGTTCATCAATGTAACTGATTGATTATCAATACGGTAATAAATTAATTCGGTTTACACTTTTGTTACATTAAGGCAATTTTAAGTGACAAAGAGAGAGTACCATATTGCGATAAGACACAATTTTAAAACATGCCTAAATACAGGCAAACTAGACCTTTGGACTAAACCCATAAAAAAATCACAACAAATAATGTCAAACACCAAAATACTTGAGGCCTTCAGCTAATCAACAGAGTGCCATAGCGTTCTCACGCAAAATACATAGCCGATATCACAGACACAGATAACGCCCAGACTATGACAAAAACATAGTTTTTTTTTATGTCGCCATCGACCTTGCTTTTTTTACCCTAGACTTGGCTTGATCTTCGTCCAGGAGACCGGCTCATTGTATTCTAACACGCTTTGGGTCCAGTTCCATTTCAAGTCTGATTTTAGTGTGTTTCTCTATGTACTATTCACCCATAAACCGACCGTCACGTCCTAGCGACCTGCTGTATCTCACGGAGGGTAGGAAAGTTTCTACTGATGCAGCCTGATTCCGTTTCCCCACAGTCAGTCTGGAGAGGGGCCTTGGCTTGAGATCTCCTCAACACAAGCTTATATAGACCGGCCAAAAGGAAGACCACTGCGATCACCGCGAAGTAGCTAGCATAAACGAAAAACTGGAACAGAGAGAGACAAACACACACAAAATAAATACAGCTAGATTGTTTAACTTACACATCTCTAAAAACAAATTATATTGATATAGTCGTCTTTAAATACCTGTGTGAAAATGTCCAGGCCAAGCCCAACAGTGTCCACCACCACCACAGTAAGGACTGTCTGAAGCAGCAGGGCTATAAAGGTGTTCACACCAAACACCAACGCATAGCGCTGCATACTTAAGTTAGCAGCGATTTGATACCTGAAGGAGCAGAAAACACGTCATGTACCACACACGAAACCAAACATGACAGTTGACAATATTTTTAACTAAAGGATACACAGATCAAAGACTACATGTGCCATTTTAGGTTGTTATTGATACGGGCGTGAGAAAGTCAGAAAACAGTTTGTAGGCACAGGAGGCTGCAGCTTAGTCTGCTAGACCACCCAAGGCCACAATAACAAACTTGGGAGGTGGGTCTTTAATACTCACGTAGCAATGGTTATGAGAAGCATGTATGTGGCTCTGAAGACTACGTAGGAGGTGTAGCAGACCCATATGTTTCTGATGGTGTCCATGAGGTAAACGGCAGCAGCCATGACCACTGAGAAGATGCAGAGAGCCAGTTCTCCCCAGACTGCCCAGGACACTTTGACATAACCCACACCAAAGGCTGCGAATGCACCTGAAGACGCCGGCACGTCAGTAGTCACACCAACGTGTTGTTTTTACGCAGACATTAAAGATGTGTGACCTGACTTGAGTGAAATTAGCATTTGTTTCCATTTCCATTTAGGCTGCGCTAAACCTGGCACGTTTGTTTTCTTCATAACCTCACATTGTGCTCCATCAACGTCTTTCGACAAGCTTACCTAGCAAAGTAGAGATTGTCTCGACGTAGCCATTGTAGATCTGGAACTCCTGAGAGGGCAAGACCTTTTCCCAGAGGGCCTGAGCATAGTTGACCACCTGGAAGTAGCCGCAAGTAGAGAGGGCCCACCACACTGACCACGCCACAAGGGCACGACATGAGTAGCACTGCAGGAAATCAACCCATAGGATCCTCAACACGTCCACCAGGCCGCTGCTTGACCGCCTGGCACCACCACATTCACCGGCCATCGTAACCTGAGGGGTACATGGAGTTTATTAAGAATGTGTGACAAGGAAAGCGGAAATTCATTGGAGACAAAAAAGGTAGCCGCTTCCTCAAAGTGAGGGATGGAGCAAGATTGAAGGTCTCCGGTAAACAGCACAGTAATGCAACTATTGTGTAAATCTAGGTTGCATGGGTGCCATTTAAGTAACAACACACTGGTTACACTGTCCATTCCCACAGCGGCAACAAATGGTTAAACGACCTCACTCACCATGGAGATCTCGTCGCTATTTAGAGGCACTTTGCTTTCCGGGTCTTCCGAGTTATCATTGGGAGCCCCGCTGTTCTGGTGTGCCAGCTGTCCCCCCTCGGTTCCCTTGCTCTTATGGAAGAACAAGCTCTTATTGGGCATGGGCAGAAACCAAGGCGCTACAAAGGCCAAGCTTGCAGAAACCAACGTGATGACACCGAGGTAGAATAGCGGCGTGTCAGCCACAGACACCAGAAGCTGTCCGGCTAGAGAACCGACAGCGGAACCCAGTAGTGTAATGCTGCGACAGTAGCCAGTCACTCTCTGATACTGGGTTGGGTCCACAACACTGTAGATAAAAGAGTAATAGGCTATATCGGTGGCCGTGGCAAGACCGTAGAAGAACTCCAGGAACTGCATGGCCAACACACCCTGGGCCTTTACTAGCATCGCGTAGGTCACTACAAAGCTCAATGCCTGTAGGATCAGAACAGGCTTGTAGCAGAGGTAGTCCGTGGCCAGAAAGACCGGAAATAACAGCAAGAGGTATGAATACGTCCATATCGGGTAGATTTCATTCACAACCTGTAGACAGATCGCACACAATAAGTCTTGTGAGTAGAACTCATAAATGTTTTCGATTGACTCACATGTGATATAATACTTCTATTGTCTACTGTAAGTAATTAAACCTAGATTCGTTATTTGCCTTGCTTCGTTGCTGCCAAATGTAAGTGCCAGGAACGAATTACTTTGGGATTATATACATTTCTAAGGATTAGAGACCACATAGACAATGTTGCTATTAAGAAAATACTTCCAAGAATTGCAGACCAACAGAAAAGGCATGTGACATTTAACCACAAAGTTTGCTAACATTAGCTAAATAGCTTGACACGAAAGTACAGTTAAGTTTGTCGAAAAGTGATTATAAAAACGACAACCGTACATGGTACAGTTAGCTAAATTCACATGGTGTGCATCAAAATACTGTATAACCGTAACTCTCCCCTCGTCCTCCACATGACTTACCTCTGTTTCAGTTAGGTTTTTATCCGGTCCCATCAGAAACGCAGTTAAGAAGGGCTCAGAAGGTCGGAGATTAGAGAAGAATCCATAAACACAAAGTAAAATCGTTGGATAGACTTGAGACATGTCAAAATACAATTAGACGACCTCTACGCATTACGGAACAAATGTGGTCGGACTTGCATCACCGCCAAAAAAAGTCGAGTTGCATGGAAAATAAATGTTTGCGTCGCATTAAAATGACGACGGTGCAACCGACCAATCAAATGCGAGATAAGGTTGTGCGGTATTTTTTTAAAGGTGACGAAATAAACAACTACCAAACCTATAAAAAAATAAAATTAAAACAACTACCAAACCTATACTAATGAAGCCATCGCTCGTTTGAAACCGATTTTTTCAGTTTTAGGACCATAGATAGTAGAGCAGAAGAGTTGCTAGACATCCACCTGTTAGTATTTGTTAGTCTAATACACAAATTAAATATTTGAACTGTACACATCTTTGTTTTTCTCAAGTGTGGGTTCTTTTACTTTATCATGTGTAAATAAAAGCAATCACATCACTAATATTGAGGATTTTTATTCATAAATGTATATTACTTTAAAATGTTCAGAGTACGTTTACACTGAGCAGCTTCATATAGAAGTCAGCTGGTTGACAGGTTTTTTTTACAGTCAGTGTTTCCGCAATAATGAATGAGTAATGTGCTGTTATTGAGAGTAGTTTAGTTAAATTAATATACCGTGCAGACTCTTAGCCAACTGTACAAAAACATTTAAAGTGTAGAATAGCATGACTGGTTGTTTTCTGACAGAATTATATATTTTTTCATATTTGAAAGCCAGTGAAAATCTTAGCGAATCACGTTCTGATAACATATCTGCCTTCTGAAAAGACAGGTAACCTTGAAAGTAATCACAGCAAATACTGCAGACAATACAATCGTATTATCAGTACAGGACAAGACAGTTGAACCAGGAATAGGGAAACAAACAAAACAAATAATCCCCCCCAGAGAAGATCACCCACACACTTAATGGCGTAATGCCCAGGAAAAATGCACACGTTTAAAGAACACTTTAGCATTAAGACAAACTGGCATTGGTCTGAATTATAAATACGATCTTAACATTAGTCCAGCAAACTGCATCTCATGGCAAAAGCATTTTTTATTGTATGGAATCATTTTTTTATTGATACAAAGATTATATTTATTTGGAAAGCATTTCAGAGGACATTAATGCACCATCACTATGGTTAAAAAAGGTTTTCAGATAGTTATCACTGCGAATGAAAAAAGCTTGCAACGCCTATCTGTAAATTAACATTAAAGAAATATTGTGTAGTCACCTTTAAATATTATTATGTGTGGAGCTGGGCATTGGCCAAGTACAGCGCAAGTATCTTCCAGACAAAAACACTGCGAGGATGGTCACCGACACTGAAAGCCATCACATCATTACCAACATGTGTACGCACCCATCAACCAACTCGGCGATCCAGCGACTCATTGCCCTATACCGATGCGAAGTCTCAGAGTTCCCCGAACATTACACAAGTCATTCCTCAGAGGCAACATACGGTGCCACACAGCAGGAGAATTCCCAGGAGATCCCTTCAACACTCAAACATTGTTTTGCACTAGTAGCCTTTAAACTCTCCATAGTGGAGTTACATGGTGAAGTGTCTTGTATAATCGTATTCTATCGTGGGGATGACCGCTTGGACAAACTTTAAGAAAATCAACAGGTACCTGAAAACATGAAGTCAAGGGAGGAAAAACGTTTTGGGGAATGACAAAACAGCATTAGCTTCGGCACATCTATTCACCCCTCTCCTTAACTGGGGTTACCTGGAAATAATGACTCACACAATTCAACACCAATCATCTACAAACTTAAAAAAATGAAGGATACATATGAACTCCAAGTTCTCCGCCCCCTTCAGCAACTGTTTCAATTATTTTTTTCATCACTTCAGCGTGTCTGAAAAACAGCGGTGTAAACATTAGCCTACATGACCTCTATATAAACCCTCTGGGATAGTCTGAGAGACTGTCGTGTTTACCTGCAGGGATGCACAGAGCACATGGCAGGTGGAGGCAGGTGGGGGTGGTTTTCGATTGTCACAGTCTTCTTCACATGGTCCTGGCTGATGTCCTCATACATCTGATCCACTGTCAGAGGTTGTCTGTCCTGCAGGGAGAAGGGCAACACAGATACATAAAACTCAGGAACTCAGTTTCCCCAGGTATGTCAGAGGTTGTCTGTCCAGCAGGGAGAATGGTAACACAGGTACATAAAACCCAGGAAAAGTCAATAAGTTACCTCATCGTAACCAAACAGCCAGAGCCGAGGAGTCTGGTAGTATTTATCATATGTGATGTAGAGGTCATAAGTTCGAGTCTGCAGGATGTCATCGCTACCAGCCTCTCCTGCTTTGGATTTTGAGGAGTCCACCATTTTACTGGTGTCCAGGGTAGCCTGGTAATGTGACAAACAAAAATAGAATAAGAATATAAACATTAGGCATAGTAACACTTCCTGGAAATGTAACAGCAACAGACTGAATGGTTCACAAACAGTGTTTGTTGAAAAGAAGCATAGCATGTTAAAACCTTTTACCTCGTCTGTTTCCAGAAGACCGCTTTCTTCATACTCTTGAGGACAGAACAAGAAATGTACTGATTAAAGAATAAGCATGTTGAATAATGTTGAAGAAATAACAAAAAGAGAGTAAACACATTAAATTAATAAAGTCCACCAAGAGTAGAGACACCTTGCATATCTGCAGCCTCTTCATCATCGTCATCATCATCATCACCACCACCACCATTTCCAACAGCACCAGATTTCACATTCATGTTCATATTGTCCTTTAAAAATAGGACACGTACGTTTCTTTATAAGACGCTCAATGCAGATCAATTAAATTCAATGTCATAAAAAGGTTGTCGCAAATGTACCTTATTGTCCAACGAGATTTCCCGCACGGCCTCTGTGATTCCCCCCACACCTAAAACATGAATTAATCTCATAAACTCGTGGACAAACAAAACTGCATGTTCAATTCCTGTTTGACTTAGTCCTGAGACTGCCGTCTGAGGTACACTGTCAACATCAAATGCAGTACGGACATTTGAAATGCAACTGTTGCCCACCTGAGTTGTGATAGGTGTCCACCCAGCCTCCATCTCCATCATCCTCCTCTATAATGGCTTCCAATTCATCACAGTACTCCATCTGTTTACAGCGCTTGTAGCAAGGAACTGCAAACACACACACACACACACACCTTGAAGTTTCACAACAGTAACAATACGACAGAAATCTTTTTCTGTATAAGTTCACACAGTTCCTTACCGTTACGAGTTAAAAGGAACTGCTTATCCTTGGGTAGATATGGCTTCACCTTCTCCTCCTCCCCAGACACCCTGGAAGGATAAAACGATGTGACATCTGGGACTCAGGTTGGTCTCCAATGGCGTATCATAGGAAAATTCTCTCTCAGGGGTACAACAGAATGAACATGTTCTTGTCTTGGATGGCCCTGACCTATTTGCAGGGAGAGTGTGTTTATAATACTGAGAATCAATAATATTCAAAGGGAACCTCACCATTTCCATGTTGGGCAGTGATGAACCAAGTGATCTCCAGCAGCTGCAAACTAACCAATAGTAAATATTTAAAAGGAAGTTGGGACATTTCAGTCAGTTGACACACTCTCTGGGTCGGGAAAACAGACTTTACAGAAATATGAAACACTTTCCCAAATTTCATAATATGCACTTAGTTGCGCAATTCACGAACAGCTGCATGTGTGCCTTCATTGGTTTTTCTAAAAGGAGAAAAAAAAGTAAAATCCCTCACCTCCTCTGGTGTAATAACGCCAGTCTCCTTAAATTTAGATTCCTGCCAGAAAAGATAAAGAAACCTTATCGTCCAGTTGGGAGTTTCGTAACTTTCCCATGCACTTTCGTTTCACTAAATAACTAGCTGGCAGACATATGTCAGCATAGCGCCTGTCTAAACACTCATTCGTATTGAAGTTAGACATTCCATTCGTTATTGTCTCGAGGCCTTAACATTGACTGACACATTGTTAAAAAATGTGGTACTGGAATCATGTGAACTTAGCTAGCAACAGTAGTACAACGACATGATGATAAGACAAATCATGTGTCTGAACCAAAGTGACAAACTGTCGTTACACTTCCATAGTACTATAAACAACTAATCCAAGGTATTTCCTGCAGTGATTTTAAGCAAAATAACTACTTATGATTCCTAACTTCCCGTTTATGCATTCGGATGTCGCTAGCATGTTAGCATCACAAGATAGCAAACGAGACAGCTAATTTAACTTACCTTCAACACCGGAGTAAAATACTCGGCAAAGCCAAGGGCCGTGCCTTTGACTGAATTAATGGCGTTCTGCATGTTAACTATTGGACTGATCAAACGCGGTTCAAACGCCTAAGGACTGTGGGGTTGCAGACTGTTCCGACCAAAACAAGCCTATGCGTTTGGCAGCAACAGATCACATGACTTGTCATTTGAGGATCCTCTTCCGCTGTTAAAGTCTCGCGAGATTTATACGGACGACTCAAGAAGCAAAAACCCGCACAAATCTCTACAGTTGTCATGAATATTAATGAATATTAAAGACAAAAGCTCCAAAACACATCTGTCATTCATCACAATTTATTGAGAAATCGATATGAAAAAAGTGAATACTCCATATTCTGGAACATATGGGGGCACCATAATGTACTTCCTTTTGCGAGGATGAAGATAGTGAGTGTTCTTTGTATTGAAGGTACCATAACATTAGATGGTTTCATAAAAATGGAAACATGGACTTGGTGTGTCTCAGTATGGGAACTAAGGAACAATCTTATCTGGAAGGAAGGCTCTGGTTTTGTTGCAAGAATCCAGATGCCTGGTCTAGGTCATGGATTGCGATGATGGACTCTGAACGAAACGAAAACATATTGGTCATCGACTTGCTCATATATAAATAAATTATATTAAATGTAGGTCAAATGGTAAATCAATAAACCAATAAGATGTTGAAGGTTCTTACAGGCCTGTTGTGGTTCTTCACACAGACATGCAGACTGTAAAGATCTGTATTTATTTTCTGATGATAATGCAGTTTATATACTTTTCCTATAATTTTAACAATTTTTGAATTATACTTCATTGTAATGGTTAGTTGGTGTTACCCATTAACATTTAAACTCAGTATTCCTGTATTCCATAAGTCAACCCTATTAAACAAGTTATATCAAAAGACTTCCAATTGATGTCCAACTGTTTTGTTTTATATGAATGCAGTGTACAATACCCAAACAATGGACATCACACATACAAAAAATAGCAATTGATAATAATTCAAGAACTACAACCAAACTCAACACAACACAGTAAATATTACTTAAACAGGGACCAAGTGCGTAATCTAGGTGTAATGATCTCACGTCACCAGTCATAACAAAGCCACAAACTCACCAAATTATATCATCTTAAAAATATAGCGAGAATCAAGGGCCTGGTAATGGTATAAAAAAAGACCAAGAGAAGCATTCCATGCATTTATCTCCAGCACGGTTGACTACTGTAATGGGCTCTTAACTGGACTCCCCAAAAAGGCTGTAAAACAGCTGCAGCTCATTCAGAATGCTGCTGCTAGAATGTGAACCAAGACCAAGAGAACAGAACACATTACTCTGTTCTTAAATCTTTGCACTTGCTTCCAGTCAGTTACAGAATAGATTTAAAAGTGATGCTTGTAGTCTATAAATCTCAGAACAGTCTGGGCCCTGAATACATTTCTGATATGTTTGAAGATTATAAAACGAGCAGGGATCTTAGATCATTAAACTCAGGACAGCAGGTAGATCCCAGAGGCAAAACTAAACATAGTGAAGCTGCCTTTAGCAGTTACATTGCATGCAACTGGAATAATTTGCCAGAAGATCTTAGGCCTGCCCCAAATGTATACATTTTTAAAGCCAGGTTAAAAACATTTCTCTTTTCACAAGCGTATGATTGAGCGCTTAAACTTTACCTCACTGTTAGGTCTATTTGGAGTTAAATTTAAAGTAAAATTTGTTCTTATTCTATTTATTTATATTCTATTGCTCATTGCATTAACCATTTGATGTTTTATTTGTTTTTATTCCAATACATGGCCTAAATGAAAACCTTTTATGTATACATAGACTCCTTGGCCAGGTTCCAGAGACCTTTTGAATAAAGTTCTTAATACCTGGAAGTTCTAAAGACTTCTCTGCCAGGTTCTAAAGACCTGAAAATGTTTTAAAGACCTGAAAAGGTTCTAAAGACCTTTTAAATAAAGTTCTTAAGACCTGGAAGTTCTAAAGACTTCTCGGGCCAGGTTCTAAAGACCTGAAAGTATCTAAAGAACTTTTTAATCAAGTTCTTAACATCTGGAGGTTCTAAAGACCTATTGGCCAGGTTCTGAAGACCGTTTCAATAAAATGTAAACAGTTACTACTGAGATGTAATGTTCTTCCACTTGTATGGTTTCTTTAATGATTATAGATTTCCTTCTACCAATCCATGTATTGTTGGCCCAGCCAGGATGCATAGATCAATGCAATTTGTAACCCTGCTCAATATGACCTCTGGAGTAACGGCCTATATAAAGACCATTAGCACTGTCCATGTACTCTGCCATTACAGATAAGGTCAGACATTTTAGATAGTAACATGGGGTTAGTGGTGAAAGACATCTCCATGACAAAGGTGAGATAATCCCGATTTCAACTGGCAATGAGATATACACTGTAAAAATAATGTATGTGGTTATGTATAGAACTGCCCCACAGTTTACACATTGTACAATGGTTTGCTCCTAATGACAACTAACAACAGTAAAATCGAGATAAAGGGGTGTTGAAAAGAGAATAAATATACATATCTGCCTGTTAGGTGTGTAACCCAATGATGTAGACATGTAAAGAAATAAACAGCAAACATAGTAGATATAATAATATGTTTCTTACACTATTCTATACGAGTACAGGATGAGAGACAAGACATCTCAGTAGAGTAAAAAGAGAGAAACATAGTTTCCAGTAGTTAACGTGTAGTCATGGACGATTATCTTCCGAACCGTTTAGTATCCATAGCCCCGGTGGTAACCATCTGGATCTCTGTCATGACCGTACCCACCGTACTCATCTTCTGGACAGCGCATACCGAGGGCCAGCTGGATGGCCATCTCCTGTCTACGGAGCTGCATGGAGTCAACCAGGTCGTATATGATGGACATGGACCACATCGGAGACGGGTACCAGGACTTCACGTTGCCGTCTTTCCCCACCAGGAGCATGGAGAAGTACTCCGAGCTGACCTGGAAGTAGTTCCTGATGTCGTTCACCAGAGAGGGAGCGACATCCTCCCGTTCGACAGTGGCAGTCCCTGTGACACAGGCGGGTTTTAAAAGGGGGAACGTCTCTTTTACACAAGGTGATGGCGTAAAATGCAAAACCCAATCACTGTACCACCTCCATGTGTGACTGTGGAAAAGGTGTTCTTCACTTCACTTAATTTGGTTTTATCTGTCTACAGGAGATTGACCAAGAAGGATTGTGGCATGTTAAAGTGTGTTTTGGCACAAATTGCAGTAAGGCTTTTTGTACTCTCTCTCTTTCAGCTGCAAATTTCCAACCATGCACCTCCCTGAGTCTGAGTTGGTGACAGATGATGTTGAGTTGAAACCATTGTAGTTTGTGTTAGCATGTTATCTTGAATCTGTGTGAACAGTTAATCACGGTGCTTTTTACACCAGTCAAACTATAATCTGGGGCACCTTCCAATACGTTTTTCTCTCGCCCCGGAAAAAAACATGTGTGAATACAAAATATAAGACATTGTTAATCACATGAACGAAGTCGGTGCCAATACAACTGTACTTCATCAAATAAGTGCAAACACAGCATGTTCCCACGAGTATGGTCGCAGTAAAAACAGCTTCTCACCGTTGATTGGATACAGCTCCAGGGTTCCGCCCAAGTCATCCAAGTCCTTCCCAATCAGCTTCAGCACAGAAATGTGGCGCAGGCCTAAATAGAGACAAGTGCAAAACCAGTCATTAAAGGTTCCCATTCAGCCCCTGCTGCACATGAAGTATAGTCAACAGACGATTCAAGAGTCAAAACCCAAGGAAGGCAGCAGATCTTGATTTAGTCTCTGCCTCCACCCTCAAGCACTGTGCTGATCAGCTAACTGCTGTGTTCACAGACAAATTCAATAAATCATTAGAGTCATGCAGTGTCCCAGTCTGCTTTAAATCCTCCACCATCATCCCAGTCCCCAAGAAACCATCACAGATCCAGTACTGTCTAGACCTATTGCAGTTTGCCTTCATGGCCAATAGGTGTGCGGACGACACGATCAACATGGCTCTCCACTTCATTCTCCAGCATCTTGACTCTCCTGGAATCTATGCCAGATTCTTGTTTCTGGACTTCAGCTCTGCCATCAACACCATAATCCCAGCCTTGCTCCAAAACAAGCACAATGGGAGTCCCCGTGTCCACTTGTAAATGGATCACAGACTTTCTTTCCAACAGGAGGCAGCAGGTGAGGTTGGGGAAACCTCTGTCGGACCCTGTGATCATCAGCACTGGCTCCCCTCAAGGTTGCATCCTGTCACCTTTTCTCTCTGTAGACCAACAACTGCACGTCCAGTCACCACTCTGTCAAACTTCTGACGTTTCCTGATAACACCACCCTCATTAGACGAATCTCTGATGGGGACGTGTCCGCCTACAGGGGGGGAGATTGACCACCTGGTGTCCCGATGCAGTCTAAACAACCTGGAGCTCAATGCTTTAAAGTCAGTGGGGATGAGAGTGGACTTTAGGAGAAGCCCAGGTGACGTCCAAGCCATTATCCTGGAGGGCTCCCGACTCACCATATCGTAGGAAAAACAGGTTTAATGACCACAGAGTCGAACAAGCTAACTTTTAAGGGTATTTATTTGAAACAGATAAAAGTTTACAGCCACGAGTAAACTTCTGCACCTCTTACAGTTGTACCAGCTAGCAGGTCAAAGTAAAAAGAGGGGCCGATCTCCTGGCACTCTCAGCCTTTATTAGGAAAGGTCAAACCAATCAGCCAGTCCTTTGTCTGCTAGATCCCTCCCCACATTCCTAACAACCGCACCCCAAACTTATAAACAATGTTAACACACAGAATATGTTGATTGGGTAGACATAGCAATCCTGATTTCTACCTCAAACACAGTGGAGTCCTTTTGCTTCCTGGGAACACCATCGCCCAGGACCTCAAGTGAGAGCTGAACATCACCTCTCTCACTAAGAAAGCACAACCGAGACTGTACTGCATGTAGCAGCTCAAAAAGTACAAACTGCCAATGACCATGATGATTAATGCCTTCACAGCCGTCATAAAGTCCACCCTGACCTCCTCCATCTGCAGCCCCTGTCAAGGATCTCTGCAGAGCGGACCATTGGTTGTAAGCTGCCGTCCCTCAAAGAACTATTCAAAGCCAGGTCACTGATGCGGGCAGCAAAGATGGAGGCAGATTCGGAAACAGACTATTCAAAACTCTCCACTCTGGCAGACCGCTAAAAACAGCTTCTTCCCCACAGCAGTAAGTCTAAGGAATATGCCCCTAGCAATATACTGCCCTTAGATCCCCCCCCACACACACACACATAGCTATTTGATTCCCACCGTGGACACTATTCGTTTGCACAATTGTATCTACAACTGTATATTCATCTATAGTGCTTTTTAAGCAGATATGTATACTCATCATCGGGACATTGCTCTTTTTTGATAAATTGTTCACAGATCCAGACATTGTTCCTTTGCACTATTCAGATACATCTATCACATCCTATATTTATCCATTACATATGCCAGCTATGCATGGTCTCTCTTTGTGGACTGTTCGTGTTTTGTGTTTGCTCTGTTTGCACTGTTCGTTTAGGTTTCAAAATGTGGTTTTTAAATGCTGCAGCAAGGAGTCAGAACAAATTCCTTGTGTGTGTAAACAGACTTGATGAAATAAACCTGATTCTGAAGCACAACCGATCGCCCAGTTATATTCTCTCTGTTATAAGTTTCCATTACCAAATTGCAAGCGTTTTTTATTTAGCAGATTTTCCGTCACAGTTTTTTTCAAGACTCTAAATAGGCAGTCCTTTCAAACTAAGGTTTTTTGTTCTTGTCCGTACTTGACAAACCTTAATAGTGACCACATGATCTACAACGAGCTAAAAACCCGAAATTCCAAAACGTTCTGGTGAGTCTAAAGAAATCTCTTGCTTAAACAGGCAGTATGTCCTTATCACTGCTCGTTTTAAAGTCAGGGGCGTGATCCACTGTGGTATTTTGGAAATGTATCCGCTCATGACTACGAAAGGCTCAGATTAGATGTTTTTTTTACTATACTGTATACACAGAAAAACCACTGAAAGCATAAGTAGGATTAACAGGCTGAGCAAATCGTTGTGGAATCCGTGGAATCCCCATGAGATATCTAATGTACTGACCACGTCTGAGGCAATAGCTTCACATCACCGCTCACCCAGATTGCAGGCTTGGCTGTTCATGGCGTATAGTTGCTGCTGATAGGCCCATTCTTCATCGTCAGAGCAGGAAATCACAAGCAGTCTGCGTCTCCAGCGGAATCTGCAATCAAAAAAACGACATACTAATGACAATCAAATATACACAGACAAAATATGTAACAAATGCATTCTATGATTGCCATATTTTGCAATGTCTAATGTGAGTTGTGTTGACTGAAAATGACTTTCATGATGTCTTTGCCTAGTCACAAGAATGAAACCCCATTGGTACCTTGACAGAAAGTTCTCTAAGGATTTGGATTTGTCTTCTTTCTTGCACGTCACTCCCTGTCTCGCCTGCAGCTCCATCTCCTTGACACGTGATGGAAATGTGTCTATGTAGTCGAACACGGCCTTCATGGAGATGGGCACCTCATATTCTTGCTGTGAGGCAAAACAACAAAACAGACATACAACAGGTGAAGACCCAGATGAGAGGGAATATTATCGATGCTGTCAATTCTCTTCAGATCCATCATATGACCGATTCTTCAGACACATGACTAAAACAAAATGTAATAATATGATGAGGTCAAGGGTTCTCAACTCCAAGCCTGGGAACGTAGAATACTGCTAGTATTTTTATTTGCCTCGTAGTTAATTGCATTCATCTAGTGGTTCTGAAGACTTCCTGGCCAGGTTCTGACGACCTGAAAAGGTTTTGAAGACCTTTTGAATGAATCTCAAAGATCTGGAAATGCTTAAGACTTCCAGGCCAGGTTCTGAAGACCTGAGAGCTCTAGAAGACCGGGAGGTTCTGAAGACTTCCTGTTCAGGTTCTGAAGTCCTGAAATGGTTCTTAAGACCTTTTCAATAAATATGTAAAATGTACACAGTCAATAATGACATGTAATGTTTTACTTAATGCCAGTAAACAGGTTGCTATGAATATAAATGCATGTATTTTATTATTATTTTCCTCTGTAAAGCACATTGAACTGCTTCTATGTATGAATTGTGCTATATAAATAAACTTGTGTCTAAAGTCAAATCCGTCTGTGATTAAAAGTCTAGAACTACATGTGGAGTTGAGAACCCCTGAATATAGGCCACGACACCAAAACCAGTAAAACCTTTATTGATAACTGAAGCTTTGTAAGGATGTACCAACCTTTACTTTCATATCGAAGTCAGTCAGCACCATGTAGTAGTCGTCAAAGATCAGTCCCAACTCTTTTCGCAAAGCTCTAATGAGCGACTGGTTCGTAAGGTCCTCTGCTTTCATGCTTTTCAGAGACCGATCGTTCTCTGTAACGGCACAACTCCGTTATTCTTTCATTGAAAAATAGCAACAGACAATGTTTGAAAGGTCACGTACCAGCCTGGTGATCATCCATCTTTATGGTGCCATTGGTCAAAGAGCCAATGATGGTGATGAGTGAGATCTTCCGCAGGGCCAGCTCACACACATGCTCCAGATATTCATCTCTCTGCTGTGTGTACATCCGATTCTCCTCATCGGGGGTCGTGATGACCTGGTAGGAAAGGACATGAGATGTGTTTCAATTCTTGCTTCATATCAGTTTTTGTTAATATTGTTACATTTTTTAACCCATTTTAAGGCAGTTTTTGGTTATTTTGTGATGTCCAATTGGTGAATAAAAGTTGCCTCTGCAAAAACTCGCCAGCGGGTACAGGAGAGTAAAAGATCAAAACATTTCCCAACAAAAGTGCATTCATTTTCTACTCATTATTATGCTGCTCAGTTTAAGCAAGTACAAACGTTGGAAGAGAACGCAAAACCCAGCCAAAACCCAGTGGTGTCTCATGCACCCGACATACCAGGAGTCAAAACATCCACCTGTCCACCCCAGGGCAGCGCTGGGCCCATTTGCACTGCCCTTTTCTGGGTGGCATTGTTGTTATGCCACTGTCATGTGTTCAATCAACCAGTACATTACATAATACAACAGGATACTCACAAGAAGACGTTGTCTCTTTTCAAAACGACTAAAAAAAGAGACCAAGGGGCCATGCTGTTTTGCAAGCATTTCAGTGTCATCTTGGTTAATGGCACCTTTTTTCCCCGGTTTCCTGCCACGATAAAAGCCGCCATCAGTGTTTTTGGCAGCCTTCGACTTCTTCTTCTTCTCTGCTTTGCTTTTTTTCCCTGATTTGTTCACTTTTTTCTTCCTCTCTGCATGGTCAGGCTGCTTGACCTTTCCCTTCTTAGGGGAGGCTGTTTCCACTTCTTCCCAGGTCTTTTTAGTTGTGGTATAATTTTTTTTGGTTGTGGTTACGATCACTTTTGTTGTTTGTGGTGGTTTTGTCGTAGTTGTAGTAGTTACTGGTTTTGTTGTGGTGGTTTGTAAAGTTGTGGTGGCTGGTTTTGTGGTGGTGGTTGGTTTTGTGGTGGTAGTTGGTTTAGTGGTGGTAGTTGGTTTAGTTGTGGTCGTTGGTTTAGTTGTGGTCATTGGTTTTGTGGTGGTGGTTGATTTTGTGGTGGTGGTTGGTTTTGTGGTGGTGGTTGGTTTTGTGGTGGTGGTTGGTTTAGTGGTGGTAGTTAGTTTAGTTGTGGTGGTTGGTATAGTTGTGGTGGTTGGTTTTGTGGTGGTGGTTGGTTTTGCGGTGGTGGTTGGTATTGTTGTGGTGGTTGGTTTTGTGGTGGTGGTTGCTTTTGTGGTGGTGGTTGGTTTTGTAGTGGTGGTTGCTTTTGTAGTGGTGGTTGGTATTGTTGTGGTGGTTGGTTTTGTTGTGGTGGTTGGTATTGTTGTGGTGGTTGGTTTTGTTGTGGTGGTTGGTTTTGTTGTGGTGGTTGGTATTGTTGTGGTGGTTGGTTTTGTTGTGGTGGTTGGTTTTGTTGTGGTGGTTGCTTTTGTGGTGGTGGTTGGTTTTGTTGTCGTAGTTGTTTTTGTCATTGGAGTTGATCTTGTGGAAGTATTAGGTTTCGTGATGGTTGGACCTAGTGTGGGCCCTTGCTCTTTTCTCTTCATCTTCTTCCCGTCAGGCACCGTCTCCACCGCTGGGTTCCGCCTGACATCTGATCTTGTCATAACTGGTCCCTGAGATTGAACTCTCTGGCCTTCAATACCAGCCGCCTTGCACCTCTGCACGAAGCCTTTCTGCCTGGCCTTCTCCAGTTTTCGCACGGGGGTCTGGTCTATCACCTCATACATAGCCTCCAGTCTGACTGGGTATGGGTACCTCTCCTCCACCTGTAGGGTTTTCCTCAGGAGTACCATGCCGAACTTCCCCTCCGCCAACTTCAGGAAGTTCATCAGCCTGGGGATGAGGGCCGTGTCCAGGGGCTCCTCTGTTACCTGTCCCCTGGCATTGACCCGGCACACCACACCTCCCTGTTCTGCCTCCTGGTGGAACATCACTATCACCTGCATGTGCCGCTCCGCCATCTCGCAGTACACGTCCGCCGTCAGAAGGGTCATCATCAGGCGGTAATAGCCGTCCGACTCGTGCGGAGCGGATATGACGAGGACCCTGCTATTGCCCGCAAAGCTGGCCAGGATGTTAAGGGAGGCTGTGTTACCGGGGACAACGCGGGCTGGCTCGGACTGTGGCTGAGACGTCACGTCTGTCGACGGTTTGCTGTCGTCCGGAGATATCCCAGCGATATCCTTGTCAATGGGACTCTTTGGTCGCTGAGGTATTCGTCTCCTCAGCATCCCCTTTCTGCTTGGGCGCCCTTCTCCTCGTTGCGAAGGCTCTGCGTTTTCCTCACTCTGCATTTTGCCAGGATGCCTTACTATAGGGGACACAGTCGGAGCCCCGGCAGAAGGGGAAATTCTGTCGAAGTACAACATATTTTGTGTTCTGTTAAAAATCCCCCCTTGGGGGAAAGTTCGTCGTAACATTTTCTTTCTTTGGGGTCTTCTCTCAGAGGCCCCTGCATTCCAGACCAGCAACAGTAGTAACACACAATGAGGCAGTGTCCATTTCATTTTTGTCGTATCACTGATAGACCCTCAATGAGTTCAAGAAGCTTGGTGAGAGAGGCATCGCCTGTAGATCTCTATTGTTCCAAAGTATCAAGTTTTCATCTTTAATGGACATCCATACAAATTATTTCATTTAGACTCAGCAGTTGTTCATATAAAAGAAAGGCACATGTGTATCATAGAGCTGTCTAAATAAACAAAAGCACTAAACATATACTGAACGGAACTTGTGATATAATCCTCCAGGAAAGTTTAAACAGAAGGTAGCATTTGACCATTACATTCCGGCGGAAGAAAATAACTCCCAGATGGTCATGTTATGGCTGTCGTCCAAATGTCCCCGTTTTTGGTTCCTTCTGTCGAAATGAATTTAACAGGTTATAAACGTACATGTGGGTACTCTATTACACATAACGGTTCCGAGGCTCTATTTTGTCAGTAGAAATATTTCTCCATCGATGGTAACTCCATCCGCAACGTTTCTTTACGTCGGAACAGACGGATTACTGGAAGTCTCACTGCGTTGTCCGCCGGGGTCTTCTGCCTTCCCCCTTCAGCGCATCCAGTTACCAATAGAAATACTAAGTAACCACAGTCTCCGTCAGTGCTCTCTCCCCTCTGTGGACCAACACCAGACAGAGAAAGAAAGTAACAGCCGAGTAGTGGATCTCACGGAAGGGTTCGACACCGCCCACACACTCCCATACCACTAGTTCTTACAAGGATATCTGCTCATGATAAGACCAATGGAAAAAGACGTCAGAATTCATATTTAAATATTGCCTATTTAGTTTACGTACTTCACATTAAATTACATGGATTAATTTCGATACATTTATGACGATAGACAACATATTATTTAGTATTTTTTTAAGGTCAGTAAAAAACATTACGGCTGTAAAATTGTACGCATATTTTGCTTTTACCACCGATGTAATTATTGGTGTAATAGTCCATAAAGTTTTGCCAAGTTCAGAAAGTTTTTGTAGGTGGTGGGACGCCATCTACTGGCAGGCTTGGCAACACTGCTTGAATAGATTGATCAATATTACATATTTGATATTGTATGACCTAGCAATAACAACAGCAACAGTAACAGTGTCATCCGACATGCACTCGCTCGATCGGTAAGCACAAAATGCAACCGATGTATAGCTTATATATGATGTGTTCTAGCTTCGTTTGTGAAGATTTATAAACCACCTTTAAGCGTACATATTCTTATTACATCTTTATAATACACATGGGTTTTGCATTGCACGCTTTAAACACCATTGAGACTCACTATGTTCCTTATGTTAAAACATTTGAGATTGTGTTACTGATTCATTGGCTATTTTTTAATTATCGAACTTTTATAGGCCTGTCCAAATTAGATGTAGGCATTTACTATACATCTCACATCATCCTTCTGTTTGTAACTGGATTGAAAGAGGGGTTGGTCTTGCACCAGTAATCCTCTTACAGTAATGCACTTTGTACTTTGCTGTGTAGGCAGAACATACGAGGACAGTTTGAGGGACAAACAGGCCAACATTGCTTTAAGGCTATATGCCTACAGGATGACATTTAAACTACAAACTAGTTTTAAAATAAGGGTTGTTTCCAGTTAGGAATACAGGCTTCATGTTCCACTCGGAAGTTAGTCATGATGATGACTGGAGATGTTGTTGCTATGTGGGAGGTGGGGTTAGCGACGGGGTTTACAGAATTGAGTTTGAACATGGAACGACAACAGGAAAGAGGGTTGTTTGGATAAACAGACAGGTATGTAAGTCTGGAAATGGTTTACGTTCTTTGCCTGTATATCATTTTACATTACATATTTTCTGTTAGATAATGTACAAAAGTAAAATGGCCTTCTTGTTTGTTGTCTTCTCTAGGACGTTCTCAGAAGAGATTGGATGTTCAAACTGGTTGGAAATGAGACATTCAAAGTAGGAGGGACCGAAACAAAAGCAACAGTAAACATTGAGGCTATCAGTGGCTTCTCCTACGAGTACACCTTGGAGATTGATGGCAAGAGTCTCCAGAAATTCACAGATAATAGATCGAAAGTCACTAAGACTTGGGTTTTACAAGTGGATGGTGTTGACTGCAGAATTGTCCTTGGTATGTCTTTGCTAAAAAGTAAAATTGTATCTTCTGTGTTTTAGGCAACCTGCTGGTCTGTGTAGCTCTTAGAAGAGGATAATCATTGGACTGTGTGACGTTTAGAATAAATTATAGTTGTGTTATACAGACTCTGTGCACACAGTCACAATTTTAACCTCTTCACCTCACAAAATGTCCTTATGTCCCCTTTGTAGTTGAAGATGCGGTCTTGGACTTTAGCGAATAACAAACACATTATTGAAACTTCACCTTTTTCGGCTGGATGTGTAAACCATGGGCCAATGCGCTTAAAACAAATGACCTATGAGCCACCAGGAGTAACAACAGGTGCTGGGTGCCTGGCTAATATGCAGCGACATAACAAGACTCCCAGCCACTGCCAGTGCTGCAGCACCTGGGGGAGCAACTGCATTTCAAAAGTAGTATTTATACAGTCCTATAGGATAATGTTGATAAACATAAGCAAGCAGTGAGAATAAGTAAACCACGTGTGATTTATTTCAATAGAGAAGGACACAATGGATGTATGGTGCAATGGGCAGAAAATGGAGACCACGGTAAGAACCCCTGGACCATTTCAACTCCATATTGACTGCCATGTGAAGTTATTCCATTACTTTGGTCTATGTTCAATAAATGGGTTGAAGTACAGGAAGTACATACGTTTTGTTCCCTGATTTGTCGTTACAGTACAGTACTGATATTTATGGAACTTCTGTAATCGTAATCTATAGGGAGAGTTTGTGGATGACGGAACAGAGACACACTTCACTGTAGCAGACCATGAATGCTGCATCAAAGCTTTGAGCAGTGGGATGAAGAGAGCGGGCATCGTCCATTATCTAATGGTGGATGGAGAGGCCGTGTCCAGCTGGGCTGATTGAGGAAGAGGACTGGACCACTGAACTTAACAAGTCAGGAATCTTCTCTGGCTTGTTGAATATATCCTGCGTGTGAATATAATGAAAGTAGCTGCATCAGGACTGAAAGCACTGAACGTGGTTGTATAGGTGAACTAAGTCAAAATAAATATGTAAATATAAGTATTTCAAATGAATAATTAAATACAGCAATTCATTTTTGAGTATAGTCATAAAGAAAAATCTTGCTAAGATTATATTTGTTATATATTGCACACATATCTGAGCAAAAAGTGGAAATGAATATGAAGAGATATGCGCACTAGTTTTGGCAACTGTACATTTGATTGCCCACTGTCGAACCGTTGTATAAAAGCAGTCACTATAAGCAGGCGTTAGAACAGTTTCCCAACAAACAAATGCGCATCCTCTGCGCAAACAGCCCGTTCTAGAACGCAAAACCAGCCAATGCGCAGCTGCAGACGTTTTCCTGGACGACGCGTTCATGGAATGACGTCCAAGGATACAGACACTGAGACGGGATGGATTTCGGAACAAGACTACCTATGTATGCGGATAAACGAGATCAATCCGTTGAACGTATAGCTAGTGCTCCAATCGCAATAACTAATACTCGAGCATCATTTTACGCTGATTTATAGGACTATAACCAGCGCCGGTGTTTGGACGAAACCTGGATTGTGGGGAGTTTTGCGCCTGATCTGAGCACGCGAAACATAACAACGAACTGCGCAGAACTGTTACTGCACATCCAGACACGATTAGTAACAAGTAGCTCACTAGCTACCAACGTGGATTGCTTTTGTTGTGTTTTGTCTGCCCACAACGGTTGGTTTATCTGCTTGTTTATGAAGAAAAGCCCTGAAGCAATATGCTCGGTCCGTGTAGAGAATCATTTGTTTTTGAGAAATTCTGAGTTTTCTCCCCCGGCTTGGACATTAGCTAACTAGCTAGCAGAGAGCCCGAACAAGAGGGCCCTTTCAGCAGCAGGGTCTCTCAAACAGCGACTGATAGTTATGACTGTTGAAATTACATTCGTTTTTTGACTGACAGCTGGGACTGCTGTTGTACAGATACAGGGTCTTCGTGAGTTGTGTGTGTGTGTGTGTGTGTGTGTGGTTGAACACTCCGCGAGGGACGGAACAAGGATATGGGGAAGCGTTGCTCAGCCGACTGTACTACTGTCACTCCCCCAGGATTGAGAAGCAGGAGAGCCCGGGTTAGTTGCGTGGACACGGGGGTAGCCAGCTAGCTACCAGCTGCATGGACCAATTCCACTGAAAACTAGCTGGCTTCTCATTTCAAGCAATTATCACCTTTTTGTTGTTGTTGCTCCAGCAGCAGTTACCTGTCGACGGATTGTTTGTCTTGCACCACACACACAAATATTGTGCTTGAGGAGGACCACGCCATCGGGTTGCACACGTCCATTTGTTGTGTCCAGTCGTTTTGATAAAAGGGGAACGACACACGTCCGACGACATGAACTACCAGCAGCACCTCGCGAACTCCGCAGCCATTCGGTCTGAGATCCAGAGGTTCGAGTCGGTCCATCCGAACATCTACTCCATATATGAGCTGCTGGAGCGCGTGGAGGAGCCGATCCTGCAGAATCAGATCCGGGAACATGTCATCGCCATTGAAGGTAAGGCAATCGCCCTGTGTGTGTGTGTGTGTGTATCTACTCGATGTTATGAATTAACACCATGACATGTTTTTTTTACTCCAATCTTTTATATGTTTACTGCTGCTGCTGTGTCCATTTTTGTGTCGCTTTTATGCGCTTTCAATCACACCTTGTCATGTATTGCCATTCGGTTTGAATTATTGTATAACCCTCGGGCAGGGTCTCACTGAGTGTAATTTTTAATTGTTAGTAACCAATCGATTCCTTGATTGATTTGGTTCAACAAGCAATTAGCCACGCTGTATGATACAAAAATACATATCAGTAGCGCATTTGATTAACTTTTGCGGAACAACAGTAGAGGATGCGCAGCAGGTTTTTCGTGCTTCCCACGCAGCTGGGGAGATGTTGCGCTACATCATATAAGTGGATGACACGCATTCTCTCATCACCTCCTAAATGCGTGTCCCTGGAACGGTCTTAACATTGTAATTATGTCGCGAATCGTTGCTGCCGGCGTCTGTTCTCTTCCATTTACTGTTAATCTCCACCATCAAGTCTCTTAGACGAACCGCATACATGATTTAATGTTAGGTCACCACATGCCACCATTGAGCCAAATTGACTTGTTGAGGACCCATCTTACTTCGCTTCCTTAGACTCGGTTATTTCCCAGTGACATGGGGTGCGGTGCTTTAGCCTGGGATGACTCGACACCCATCCAAGTGTGGTTGCTGTCCCGATTTGCACAGATTTTGGGGCCCGCGGCAAAGTAAGCGCCAAGGGGTCAAACATCGAGTTAACGCATCTGTTAGTAATTAAGTTAACCACTGTGTGCCCGGCGGTGGCCGTCATCCGTGCCCTGATTGAAGGTGTTTGCCAGACTAGCGGATGGTTGATGTGGGCGAACTGCGTAGCGAGGAAGACTATGGTTATGCACCCACTTTCACTCACTTGCGGTCTGGGAGTCTTGTAGACCTGGCCGACAGATTCATATCGCGTTGCCTGGATTGAAATAATTACGGTAAATGGAACAAAATGTCTGATTGGTATAGTCGTCCATTTGTATTGAAAACACACAATTTCATAGACTACTTGCTCATATCTGCAAAATGTCAATGAATTGGAGGTATTTTCTGTTTGTAATGTTTGGTTCACGGTCCCAGCTAGCCTTCTGCAGGGACATGCTCACCATCATCTGGACTATGTTCTCAAGAACAGCGGTACTGTCAGAAGTGGGCCCTACCTTGAAGGAGCTGGGTAGATGTGTGCTGTTGGCTCGGCCAGACGGGCAATTTACACTGATTGGATCGTGCGGATTGAGCCGATTGTCTTCTCGAGGCTGAGTGGTTTGATGTTTGAGCAAGATCTACAGTAAAGTTGTAAATCTGTCAGGGCAGCCTTTAGTCTGGGGGTCCATCTCCTCCTCAGAGCTAACATTAAACCAACTAGCAATTGGCCTGTTACCACACATGCTTTTGTTTGTTTATTGATTTAGTTACCGTGGATGTCTGTTTTGTTCACCAGACTTCCTTGGTCACGTACGCATCGCTGCCCTTGGTGTTATGGCTATACTGCTTTAAGTGTGTATTTAAATTGGGTTATCCCGGACTGACTTCCATATCGCCTGGACCCTTTGTATTCTGATACAGAGATTGTAGTTCTCTTAATGGCTCTAATGAGGGTGAAGATGATTACGATTACCTCGTCTCTGACCTGTCTTCTGACAGCTGGCTGAACCACTCTGGAAACTGATATGCCACTATCTAACCCAGCACAGCTAAATCACTACAGAGAGATTGGAGGAGGAGGAGGGGGGGGGAGAGGGGAGGCAATTATGCAGTCCCCGCATGGCTGATTGATGTCCTGTATGTAATAATAACAGAGACATGGATCTCGACAGGGGTTTGAGTCCTGTTCGAAGTGGCACACTAAGTAAAGAATGATGTCTTTGTAGAAATGTACAGAAATGTGCAGAAATTACTGCTAAATGCATCTGTCTCTCTCTCTCTAACGCACACACACACACATACACACAGACAGACACACACAGACACATGGTTACATCACTGCCTCACACTGCACTCCCCCACACTCTGACTGCTGAGTTGTGGAGGAGGCAACTGGCACCGTGTTCCGTGTCTGTGCAATATCAGTTTTTGTTCTTC
Source organism: Dallia pectoralis (assembly GCA_029465975.1). Lineage (NCBI taxonomy): Eukaryota > Metazoa > Chordata > Actinopteri > Esociformes > Umbridae > Dallia > Dallia pectoralis. Next base: position 12,310,682 of record CM055739.1, read on the forward strand.
GTAGACCCAACACGTTATTGTTCCGCTGATACCGGATGCCACTTTAATGCCCCGCTGGGTCGGCTACTAAACGCTCAGACATCGGTTCCATTCACAGTCCTCGGTATGCATCGTGTTCTCTGTCATAAAGCAGTAAGGCCGCTCGTTTGGATGAACAATCGATGAGTCATCGAGGTAGCCACCGTGGACGAGGAAATTACTTAGCAGTTTTACCACGTAAATGTCAGTGTGTCCTGCCCCCCCGGCCACTGTATCCACTTAGAGGACGAGCCATGATTATCGTATTCATATCCTGGCTTGTTTGTTGGTGTCATAAAGCCAGAGTGGCGTTCAGGAGCAACTGCTCTTGGGTGACATGCTTACCTTCTGTCTCATAGCCACTACACTGGTTATGACATGGCCACTACACTGGTTATGACATGGCCACTACACTGGCCACTACACTGGTTATGACATGGCCACTACACTGGTTATGACATGGCCACTACACTGGCCACTACACTGGTTATGACATGGCCACTACACTGGCCACTACACTGGTTATGACATGGCCACTACACCGGTTATGACTTGGCCACTACACTGGTTATGACATGGTCACTACACTGGCCACTACACTGGTTATGACATGGTCACTACACTGGCCACTACACTGGTTATGACATGGCCACTACACTGGCCACTACACTGGTTATGACATGGCCACTACACTGGTTATGACATGGCCACTACACTGGCCACTACACTGGTTATGACGTGGCCACTGGTTATGACTGGTTATAACGTGGCCACTACACTTGTTATGACATGGCCATTACACTAGTTATGACAGTCACTACACTGGCCAATACACTGGTTAAGATGTGGCCAAAACACTGGTTCTGACTTGGCCACTACACTGGTTAAGACATGGCCACTACACTGGTTATGACATGGCCACTACACTGGCCAATACACTAGTTATGACATGGCCACTACACTGGTTATGACATGGCCACTACGCTGGCCAATACACTAGTTATGACATGGCCACTACACTGGCCAATACACTGGTTATGACACGGCCACTACACTGGCCACTACACTGGTTATGACATGGCCACTACGCTGGCCAATACACTAGTTATGACATGGCCACTACACTGGACACTACACTGGTTATGACATGGCCACTACGCTGGCCAATACACTGGTTATGACATGGCCACTACACTGGCCAATACACTGGTTATGACACGGCCACTACACTGGCCACTACACTGGTTATGACATGGCCACTACGCTGGCCAATACACTGGTTATGACATGGCCACTACACTGGCCAATACACTGGTTATGACATGGCCAATACACTGGTTATGACATGGCCACTACACTGGTTATGGCATCACCGATACTATATGGCTAGGTTTCATAATGTCTCAGAAACATGCTGAGATTGGGATTCCATCTATGATGTGTTGTCCTCAGCATGCAGACGTTGTCACCCGAGTCCTGTGGCTTTTTACGTTTGTCAATGTATAGTGTGGACCTCTGAACCCTACAATAAACTAGGAGTGCCATGGTAACGCCTTGTTAACCAACTGCAGTTCGGATCGGCTTGTTTCGGTCTGCACTGTGAACCAGGGCAAATGAACCAGGGCAAATGAACCAGGGCAAATGTAAAATCATTTTTAGAGGCATTTGGGATTTTTTTAGTCATGGATATTGTATGATGAACTTCCTTTTATTCTAGAAAATGGCTAGTAGACAAATCACACGAATGCACACCAGGGTTTGTTCGTTTTATTTGTTTTTTTTTAATGGTGTACCAGGTCTTAATCAGCCTTTTGGAAAAGAATGGATGAAAACCATAAGTCTTCCGGCTTTTCCGGACCTGGTTAGAATTGCCCTGCTCCAGATCTTAGATAAATGTCTAATCTAATATAGGATGGGTGAGAGGAGGAAGTTGAGAGGGATGAAGTGGGAGAGATGAGAGCAAAGAAGGGCTTGAAGGGAGGACGAACCTGACGGAAAGGTCAAACCGTCTGGAGAAGTGGCAGGCAGGTTTATATCTGTCCTTGATGAAAGGCAAGAACAAACCCTCCCTCTTTTTTTCCAATGTTGTGGCTAACAAGGCCTTCCGCTCCACCTCCTGTGATGCGAAGTACAGTCTCAGGGGCTTTCTCATTGGATAGGGCCGTGGTAAGGTCACCTGTGAGTGGCTGTGCTAAATTATGCCCCGCCTACGGTTGTCTTTCATTGCTTTTTGTTGTCCAGATTGCATACAGATGGGGATGGACACACACACAGACACAAACGCACACACGCACACGCACACACGCACACGGACAGACACCCGCGCGCAGGCACACGGACAAACACACACACACGTATACAGCAACATTTAGCTTTCAGGTTGTCCGATATCTGTTTCTTCTTCCAATAATCACTAGTTCTTCTCCATCGTAAACCAGTGTGATTCAGTCCTCTTCCCCCCTCACACTGGCTTGGGCTCACTTTCCTTACGACATGAGATGGCTTTAATTTTGCTTGACCACAAAGTCTCCCGGAAGTGACCACTTCCTTCCGTTCCAAAACGTATTGAACCGAGACCACCGGCAGCTGGAGACAACGCTGGCATTGGAAGTAGCCCCACCTTTTATATTTTCTGATGTGATTTAAAAGCAATCCATGTAATGGTTCCCTGACAGGTCAACCACCCCCAGCTAGTAGCCTAGCGACTGGCGTGTAGGGGAGGGAAGTGGGCGGGCATATGTAATTAAGGCTCCGCTGTCTAGACGTGTTACTGGGATTACTGGGCGTGTGTGGAAGACAATGGCGATTAGGGGACCCCCCCATCCCCCCCTCTGACCCACACACACCCTTCTGCTCCCAGGCTACTGAAAGGCACGAGCCGCGTCCTAGCATTCATTGGCCATGTGCCATGCAAATGCAGGGAGGGAGGGACGGAGGGAGGGACGGAGGGAGGGAAGGAGGGAGGGAAGGAGGGTAGTGAGACAGATACACTGCATCACCGTAAAAGCTTTTTGAGCCTTGTCTGTGACACAGGTGGCAAAACAGGAAGTGGTCTGTTTGGTTGACTCCTGAATTCCCTACATCAGACACCAGTGATAAAGGAGAATGACCTGCAGAGGATGAGAGCTTTTTCACATGTTGGTTGAACATGGTTTGTGTGCGTCATGCCACTGTCAGTGAGATCAGACAGAGACAACAGCTTCTGTGTGTGTGTGTGTTGTCTAACTGGTAAATTCTGGTTGACAGTTCTTCAAAAGAATTTATTACGGGGCATTGTCATGGTTCTCGTGTGTGTGTGCTGTCTGCCTGGTAAATTCTGGTTGACAGTTCTTTAAAAGAGTTTATTACGGGGCATTGTCATGGTTCTCCAGTAAAATGGAGATGCAGTTTTGTTATTTAACAATATCACCAAGAGGGAGAGAGAGAGTAATTAGAAATATAGATTAGTCCCGTCATAAAAGTAAGTGCTGAAGAACGATTGCTCCGGTTGGTAGCTGTGTGCACGGCCATTACATTTCAAATTAGCCTGGATCATACCCTCAGTGTCGTTCTGTTTTGGTGAAAACTGAGCACAGTAATTTTTATTAAAGCACTGCGCTTGCCTTGCAGTTGTGCAGGTGGAATTTATCCCACGTACCCGTCAGAACACGTGCCTCGACGGCCGGACATGGTGGCAGAGGGCAAATGCTGACCTTACCGTGAAGCCACTGCAGGTGCCAACCTGTGGTCCGCACGCTGTAAGCCTTCCCCCTCCCCGCTCAGCCCTCGTTCGCCAAGCCGTCGTTTGTTCAGTTAATGTGTCATCGGGTTGAATAATGCACTGCTCTTAGGTCAGTGCTAGCGGGGAAGTTGCCTTCGTTTGGGCCGTCTGTGCCAGTATAGTAGAGCTCTCTTTCGGCTCCGCATCTCACCCTCCTCATTATGTTTGCTTGTGAGAAGTCTCCTGTCTGGCACGTTGTAGTTAAGCTAAAGAAACTCCAGCTCCCTGGCACCTCCAGAAATATTAACCCCCGACTGCCCATCACTTGTAATTTCTCATTCCCCCCCCTTCTTCTTATTCTGCTTCGTTGTAGTGCCAGCACGGACCTCTCAGTTAAAATTCCAATCATTATTTGAAAAATTCAAGTTCGATTTTCCGCAATGAACCTCAACTCGCTCTTTGATATGAAGTGTTTTGACATGCTTTGAAGTCAAACGCTTGCTAAGCTAATGAGAGTTCCATAGAGATCGGACAGAGCCCAGCCTCTTTCTGAATGCTGATCCAACCACGTTCCTTTTGATTAATTGAGGCTTCCAGAAAATTGGTGTCGGCGAATAAAAAAATGTTGGACGTCGTAGGGTAAGTGCATAAGTAATTGTAATAGTATGTACATAAGTAATTTGTTCATCCAATCTACATCTCATGAAGACAGCAGTTCATAAATCATAATTTAAGGTAATCAGAACAAAGGACAGATTTCCCTTGATGGCCTAATGTCCATTCCCTGTGTTTCTAGGCTTAAGCAAGTCTCTTATTGGAATCCTATAGTAGTGTTTTGTGCAGCAATTTGACAATAAAGGCCTCCTGATAATATCGACTACTACAGTACAGGCTGTTCTCCTGATAATATGAATTACTACAGTACAGGCTGTTCTCCCCATAATATCAACTACTACAGTACAGGCTGTTCTCCTGATAATATGAATTACTACAGTACAGGCTGTTCTCCCCATAATATCAACTACTACAGTACAGGCTGTTCTCCCCATAATATCAACTACTACAGTACAGGCTGTTCTCCCCATAATATCAACTACTACAGTACAGGCTGTTCTCCCCATAATATCAACTACTACAGTACAGGCTGTTCTCCCCATAATATCGACTACTACAGTACAGGCTGTTCTCCTTATAATATCAACTACTACAGTACAGGCTGTTCTCCCCATAATATCAACTCCTACAGTACAGGCTGTTCTCCCCATAATATCAACTACTACAGTACAGGCTGTTCTCCCCATAATATCAACTACTACAGTACAGGCTGTTCTCCCCATAATATCAACTACTACAGTACAGGCTGTTTCCCCATAATATCAACTACTACAGTACAGGCTGTTCTCCCCATAATATCAACTACTACAGTACATGCTGTTCTCCCCATAATATCAACTACTACAGTACATGCTGTTCTCCCCATTATATCAACTACTACAGTACATGCTGTTCTCCCCATAATATCAACTACTACAGTACAGGCTGTTCTCCCCATAATATCAACTACTACAGTACAGGCTGTTCTCCCCATAATATCAACTACTACAGTACAGGCTGTTCTCCCCATAATATCAACTACTACAGTACAGGCTGTTCTCCCCATAATATCAACTACTACAGTACAGGCTGTTCTCCCCATAATATCGACTACTACAGTACAGGCTGTTCTCCCCATAATATCGACTACTACAGTACAGGCTGTTCTCCCCATAATATCGACTACTACAGTACAGGCTGTTCTCCCCATAATATCGACTACTACAGTACAGGCTGTTCTCCCCATAATATCGACTACTACAGTACAGGCTGTTCTCCCCATAATATCAACTACTACAGTACATGCTGTTCTCCCCATAATATCAACTACTACAGTACATGCTGTTCTCCCCATAATATCAACTACTACAGTACAGGCTGTTCTCCCCATAATATCAACTACTACAGTACAGGCTGTTCTCCCCATTATATCAACTACTACAGTACATGCTGTTCTCCCCATAATATCAACTACTACAGTACAGGCTGTTCTCCCCATAATATCAACTACTACAGTACATGCTGTTCTCCCCATAATATCAACTACAACACAGGCATAATGACCCCCTTCTTTATCCCTACACCACCGTGTCACACTCTGTATAACAACCCTAATGCTTTAAGAAGGTTGGCATAATGGGAAGTGTGCATAACTGTCAGTGGCTACTTTCAAGAATCTAAATAAATGTATTTTGATCTGTTACATTTTTATGGTTGATTCCTCTTCTCAACAGAGGAACTTGTTAGTTCCCCTAATGATGCAGGACCAACTGGTACAAGAGTTTTACTGAACCAAAACCTTTACGTGTTCCTCTAATACATACATTATGATGAAGAGAACTTCGCTAATATAGTCCAACCTATTTATACTTTCACCAAGGTCCCGCCAGTTTTGACATTTGTCTTTCCCAGTTCATTTTATCAATTCGATCAGCCCTGAAACATTCAGCAGAACACAGATCTACCACTCACTGTGAGTTACTGCCCCGCTGGGTGGAATGGAAGCATGTCTATGTCCAAGGTGGACGTCTAGTCGTGTCTGAAGCAGAGACGCTGGGGCACTGCAGCTGTGGAGTTTAGTGTGTGTGTGTGTGTGTGTGTTTTTGGTAGCTCTCCACAACAGGAAGTGTGTGAGCTCAGGGGTTATTTTTATGTTATCCTTCATGGGATATGCTACTTAAACCATACTCACTCTATTGTTTTGTTGTTAGCCGGGTCCTTCTCTGGCCCCGGATGAAGAGAAGCTTCCCTGTGTGTGCGTGTGTGCGTGTGTGTGTCAAATACATTTATGCAACAATGGGACTGAAACTCACCCCAACCTCCCCTGGGTACGTAATGATGTCACATCCTGCATTGATCACTGTGCATCCAGTTGCGTATATATATTTTTCATATATATATTTTGTTAGATATGAATTTGCAGACGCTCTCGCCCTGTTTAATTTGCAGTAGTGATCGTGCATGTCCTACCGGGCCCTGCATGGGAATTGAACCTGCCATTGCAAGCACCTCGCTATAACCCACTGAGCAGCACCGGAGCACATGAATAACCAGCCTTTTTCTTGGCAGTGCCGGCTCAGATTTGATTACCGCTGCTCAGATGTTGTTAACGTATTTACACCAAATGTGTACTTCTAACTGGTTTCCATGGCACTTTTATCCACCATGCGCTCCTTTGTGTGGATTAAACCGACCTGGTTTTAACGGAGGCCTTTACGGACTGTGTTTGCCGTTTTTTCGTTTTCAACAGATGCTCTTGACCCTCTAGGGCCGTATCTCATCCAACTATAAATGTTTAATCGGCTAACTATCTAGGAACCGGGACCACCAGCAGCCAAATGGGCTCTTTCCGGGTGCCGATGATCGTGTAGTTCTGTAATCGTAAATAATTGATGTATTTATTCGCTCAACACAGTTTTGTGTTGTAATTCCTACATTCATTAATTATGGGTGAAGTGGGCTAAATATTCAGAGAATGGGAATTTGACTAGGCATTCATTTAATCAGTTGGCCTGTACGGGCTAATTTTGAGTTATTTTGCGATCTCTCATGGTTACGGGGGTGGAGGGAGGGTGAATTGAACTGGTCTTCGTGTGGCTCTCGTTGGTTCCATTGGTAATAACGATGACCAAGCATAATGTAGTTTGGTCAGAAGCGATATTAAAGGTAGCGCTCCGCATTGGCTCTTCTCGTCTAACCTCCCAGAGGATGAAATCAACGGCCCATTTTCTTGCGTTAGGTCACCATCTGCCAGCAGAATCCCTCCCCCAAAACAACTGAGCGACCTCCCTCCATTTGAACAACATGATCCACGTCAGCACGGTCTAAACCATGTGAAAATCCATCCCTTCATCCCCTGACCCGAGTAGGCTAGAATGTGCGTCAAATGTGCGTGCCAAAGAAGTACGCAAAATGCCATATCGCGGTAATTGTTTCCGAGTGACATATTTTACAGAGGATATTGCCCGTGACACACGGTACACTACACACAGCTTCATCTTTGTGGACAGGTGTTTGAGTCCTGGTTGGGGCGTTCGCACAGTTCTCATGCGTTGGGTTGCCTTTTTAATTTGCACTCTTGCGACACCTTGTGGTACGTCTGGGAGCCTGCATGCTCAACCGTGGTTGGCGGTCACAGATTGCGCTCGCCTCCTGCATGTGTGCCTGCGTAACATTTTGTTCAAGATTGGTCTGAGGAAAAGCAGAACAGCTGGTCGAGGACATGCATCTCGATCTTCAACTCTCCTGTGCAAGCCGCATTGTTGTGTCATGAGGCAAAGTCAAATTTGACATTATGGAATTAGATAGAAGGGGAGGAAGATGACAAGCTGAAAATATGACACACAGGAAACACCCTTCTTCTGCCGGTCTTGGTTGGTAAAGCTCCTTCATATTAGGAACGATCAATTCGCAGCCTGCTCCGCTTGCTTTCTAATCATCGATTGATTTTCGGGGATGTTATTAACGAGGGTAGGGCCGTGTAACGATTTTGTGTTTCCGTTTGCACCAGAACGTTCCCAGCCGGAAGGTGGTTGGAAAACATGACTGACGTCTTCACCCGAGTGCCAGTTAGGGAAGCGTCCCACGACCACGTGGGGCTGTGCACTTGCGCGTGTCATCACCATCAGCAGTTGTCATCTTCCGTTGACACAGCAGGGCGACCGGGCGCTTCAAGGCCTTTAAGCACCCTGCCCTGTTTTCAAAGGGTCAAGAAAACACCTTAAACTGAATGTTTGAGCTACGCCAGGCTCTGTTATCTGTCGCTGCTGTTTTGCAATCGGGCTGTGCTATAATGCGCTGTCGTCATAACTTCACCATTCAGCCCACTCACTTTCACCGCCTATGAGCTATCAGGTGTCATTTTTCGGCGTGCTGTTTACCGGTCTGTTCTGGCCTAATAAACCATGCCGTATTACGGCAGCAGGAATTATTAGTCTGCCTCAGCTGTGACTGAGGAAGAGCACAGGCCGACCCAGGGAACCACCGGCACAGCTTTTGGCAGCTGTGTGGATGTACCCTGGCCGGACACAGTGCCGTTCCTGCCTAAGCTGTTATAAACGCTCGCAAGCCGCGTACACACGCCCCTATACCTGAGCCACATGCAGTCCCATGTGTGAACATGTCTTTGTGTGAGTGCGTGTGCACGTTTGTTACCACGGCTCGTGGTGGAAACTGGAAACAAGGGATAATGAGCCCCAGAGGGCGGGGCTTGTCTCAGTAGGGACGGTAATATTGGAGGGGCGTGGGGCTAGGGGGGACTGGTTACTGGTTGGCCATCCAGGCTTTCCAGCTCCTCTACCATTGGCCCTCGTCAACATACGGTTACGGCTTACTAGGGAATTTCTTTGACTGGGCATGTTTGCCTGCGGATCTTCCACATTATGAGTGGTTAATCTCAGCCAGACCGATAGAATGGTCTGCGAACCCTTACTTAAAATCCATCTGGGTCTGTCGGACACTGACCCCTCCTGAGGTCGTGACCACAGCCATCCGGGCTGAGACACTTGAGTGTTTCTGCTGCCTCGTTTGTCCCTTTATTTTCCATGTTGAATATCTAACCGTTTGAGAACCCGACTTCCCTAATGTTTCGGTAGCACTCGGGCTCTTCACTGAACAAAACCATTAGGGCGTATCAGAACTATTTTATTGATGATGTAAATACAGGATGGTCTAACTCACTACCTCACAGTACCACCGAGCAATTCAGTCAATCAATCAAATGTATTTTATAAAGCTCTTTTCACATCAGCAGTTGTCACAAAGTGCCTATACAGATACTCGGCCCAGCATGAAACCCAGAAGAGGAAGTAACAACACAAATGAATGCTCAGTGGCTACGAAAAGAATCGATTAGGGTTGAAACTTAGAGAGGAACCAGACACAGACTCTTCTGGCTAGTGGCGCTAGTTAAAGATAATCAGAGTGACCTTGAGACATCAGAGTGACCTTGATCTTTCCGGCAACATCAATATATTTGCATGTTCACATGACCAGCAGGTCAATGAATGTATGTAGGTTTGGCAGCTGCAGAACCAGGTGGACAGGGATGACCAGGTGGGCAGTGCCTGCAGAACCAGGTGGACATGGATGAGGATGACTAGGTGGGCAGTGGCTGCAGAACCAGTTGGAAATGGACGGGGATGACCAGGTGGGCAGTGGCTGCAGAACCAGGTGGACGGGGATGACCAGGTGGGCAGTGGCTGCAGAACCAGGTGGACGGGGATGACCAGGTGGGCAGTGGCTGCAGAACCAGGTGGACGGGGATGACCAAGTGGGCAGTGGCTGCAGAACCAGGTGGACGGGGATGACCAGGTGGGCAGTGGCTGCAGAACCAGGTGGACGGGGATGACCAGGTGGGCAGTGGCTGCAGAACCAGGTGGACGGGGATGACTAGGTGGGCAGTGGCTGCAGTGGCGTCATTCCAACCAGGAGTTTTGTTTCCTGGTTTCAGAAGCGGATTGAGCATGTGGCATGGGCTGTAGGAGTGAGAGGAATACCCATATGAATGGTTTCCTAGTCAAAGAGTGTGCTGTCGCCGCAACATATTGTGATGCATTTTTGCTCTCTTTTTTTTGGTGGGTTTTTCAAAAGAAGAACACGGCCACCCGCCAGAGCCTTGCTGGGGAAAGTTAACAAGCAGTGCAGAGTATTGTTTAGCACATCTGTTCATTGTCTCGGTGTCAACAAATGGCAGATCTGCTTTCAACTGACAACTTCAAAGGTTTCAAACTATATATCAGAAGTGATCTGTACAAGGTGGTTCGTCCCGTAGCCATGGAGAAGAAACGATGCTCTCCTAACGTCCAGACAGAAACGACATCCTGACTGATCTGGGCTGTTTTCATGTTTCCGAACACTTTCGGGCCGCCACTGTGCTCCCACCTTGATGCCTTTTCCCCCACAGAGTGTGTTTTAACGTGAGCTACTCATGGCACATCAGAGGGAACCGACCGTGTGTGACTCACCGCATAGCGAGAGGTCGATGACGTAAGACATGACCGCTCGCCTCAGCAAACATCCCCCTGTGGGAGCTCCTTATTTAAAATAAACGAACGTGCCATCAGTCAGCTGAGCCGGTCAATGACCTTCCTGGGTCATCTTGAGATCTGCTGTGAATTGCTTCACGTGCACGCAGACTAAAACAGATTTGCAAAAACAGACTTCATCTACCTAATTCACCGGTGACCTCGTTCCCATCTGCAACTTACTGCGATCGACACCGTAACACATTTGTGTTTGCACTTCTTCACGTTGTATTTTCAGCTAGAACCTTCTCACACAACGAGGTAAACCTGAGAAACGAATGTACATTATTTTACATAATCATTTATATAACATTTCAGGTTACAATGATCGTTCCAGACAACGTGAAAGATGGTTCTGGTCTGGTATGGTCGAATATACACGCACAGCTACACTACAATTCGGTGCAATCTGGTCACAGTTCTGGCAGTAAGGATCCTTCATATCACATAGATCATACTTGTTTGACCAACCCCAGGGCGGATATTATTTAGTCATGTTGTGTGTGTGCGCGCGTGCGTGCGGAAGCACATCCTCATTCTACATGGACGCAAGGTTTTTTTTCTATTTCTATCCAAACGTTCCAAAAGCGCCCAGCTGAATGGTCCCCCTGCTGTCCGGCCACAGCTGAAACGGGAGCCCCTCTACCCCTGCCCCCCCGAGAGCCGAGCACTCTGGGAAAACCGACTCTGTCAAATGGAACATTGCGTGGGAAGCCCCTCGCATCACGCAGCCTTTGAAAGAGAGAAGGGAAAAACGGCTTTTGTGTCCGAGGATGGGCTTCAGAAAATGTGTCGAGGGTTTTTGGAGGACAGTGAATGCAGTGGCTAAGAGCGCAGCTTGACCCTGGTGAACCGCGGGACAATATTCAATTGAAATAAGCCCAGCCTCTTGTGTCAGAAAAGCGCCTCGCATTTATTCATTATTTCGGGCACTTGATGTTGTTATTTATTTGAGAGAAAGAGCAATAGGCCACGGAGATGCGGCAGAATACTGTGCCTTCAGAACGTTTTCAGACCACTTGACTTTCTCCGGTTGCGACTTTATTCAGTACTTTGTTTATGCGCCTGTGTGACTTACCGAGGAATGGATGTAGCCATTCTACCATAAAGGCCTGGCTGATAATGCTATTGAGGTGGTTGACTCTCTGCAGCTCGCTTGGTGTTGCCTGGAAGGTCTGTCTGGACCGGTTACTTAGTTTGGCTTCAAGTACAAAATGTACTTTTGGTATCCTATGGTTCCACTTGTGATTTCTCTGGACTTTAAGGCTCGGTTTTACTCTGACGGTACCGTGGAGGGTTTTGCTTTGCTTATTGCTTTACTTATTATGTCAAGTGGGTGCCTTTCTAAATCCACTATTCGCTCAACTGAATTTGCCACGGATGGACTATATCTAATTTCTAGAAACATCTCAACGATGATAAAAGTCCCTCGCGTCATATCTAGTTCTTATCGTTCAGATATCGTAGACAGCGGTGGCGGTTATCTGGTTCACTTCCTTCGTATGTCTGAGAACCAGATCGTGCCCTCACACTGTTCTGCCGCCCCGTTAACAAGCAGAAGCAGTCAAGTAGGGGCGGCAGTGGCTCAGTGGGTTGAGTCGGTTGTCTATCAATCAGATGGTTGGTGGGAAATCCTCCTGGGAAATTGTCGAGGTGTCCATGAGCGAGACACCTAACCCCAGCTGCTCCTGGCGAGCCTGCAGTCCCCTTGCATGGTAGACGTGGTCGTCAGTGTATGAATGAGTGAATGAATGGGTGAATGTGAGGCAGGATCTGTAAAGCGCTTTGGATAAAAGTGCTATATAAAAGCGCAGCATTTACCATTTTTGCCATTTACCAAGTAGCCCCGTTAGCTTGTTGAACTGACACACACACGCGTACACGCGCCTGTGTTTCGGGCCTCTCCCCGTTGCTGGATTGCAGGAGGTGCAGTGATCACCTCCCACATGGCTGCCTGGTACTGTGTGAGTGTTCAGCCGACTGGCTCTCAGAGGCAGGGGAGTGGTTGCGCTGGGCTGCCTGGAGATGTGAATGGAGCGTGGGATGTGTCACGGGACATCAGGCCGCTACTGTCTGCACATTTAAAGGGACCTTCTACACAGGGAACTGATTACAGAGTCACTCTCCTACAAAGGGTTTCGGTAGATTACTAATATTAGACATATTGAACAAGAAGAAAGAAACATTACATACAGTACGTGGTGTGTGTGTGTGTGTGTGAAACAGCCACTCCCTCTTCTCTATTGATTTAGATGTGAAGATTGTCCTCATGTGGGTCTCGGACGTCAACGCTTTTGTTCTCTCTTTTATGCACATCATCATATCAGTGGAGAGAAACAAGATTCAAATATTCACCAGGATTGTTTCAGCATAACGATCGCAGCCCACTTGAAAAGCGCTACGTAGGACAGGAAGAGCTTGTGTCCAGGGGTGGTAAGTAACGAAGTAAAAATACTTCGTTACTTTACTCAAGTATTTTTTTCGGGTATCTGTACTTTACTTGAGTATTTTTCATTTGCATCTACTTTTACTTTTACTCCACTACAATATTAAAGACAAAATGTACTTTTTACTCCGATACATTTCCCCATGCCCGCTCCAAGTATTATTACACTGGCTTTCCAAAACAATGAAAAACGTGTTTTTCTTAATAAAAAAACAATGCGCAAGGCCGTAGGGCTCCGTTAAAAAAAAAACAATGCGCGTGGCCGCGAGCTCTCTCCCAGCACACGCGCACATAGGCTAGCCTATGCTAGTTGTTGTCAGGCCGTCATTGTGAAGTAGAAGATGTCCGGCGTTGAAACAGGTGAACACGCAGCTCTCGCTGCCAGCACGCCCAGCAATGAGATCCCGACACCGACAGGGATCATCACCCATGGCCATATCTACGGGATATGTTCAAATGCATTGCTGTCAAGGGAGATTCGTATCTGTTGAGATGTCAACTTTGCCTGCCACGGGTGAATGACATTTCAGCCTTTCAAACTTCACCTTCAAATTTGAGAAAACATATTGAGGTGAGTTAACGTTATTTTTGTTACTATTGTTTGCCGAGTGATTTGATTTCATATTGAAATGTGCCTTGTACACAGCTAGCCTAGCTAACAATAGTCAATATTGATAGCGCGGTAAAGTTAGTTTTACGATGGACATTCGGTGGATATTCATATTCACTAGTGAAAATTAACAGTTCAGGAGAGTGACCAGCATCGATTCCTGATGAGGTTAAGTTTTTTTATTGGAAAATGGTTGGTTCTTCCCTGCATGCTGCCGATCCATCGGTCATGGATGATCCAGTCGGGGGTAGACTTGGAGTCAAATTTGCCATACTAACGTTAGCTCAGTGTTTCCCAAACTTTTTTCTTTCACTGCACACTGTTTAATGTGAAAACATCTCACTGCACAGCACACCACCATGACATTAAACAGGTTACAAAATAACAGCAGATAATATAACCTATTTATACTTTTTGAATGCAGCTATGTTGCCTCTTGCTATAAGCCTATGCAATTTTTTATTAGAAATAATGACATGAAAACATTATTTAAAGAAATGGTAAGCCTACAATTTCAGAAATTTAAATTATAAAAAGTGAATGTGGATTTTTCCTGTGCCACACATGGGCAGCTCTTACATCATGTGAGGCCAGCACACCCTTTGCTAACTTAGCTATCTATCACTGCATTGATAACTTGATAACAATTGTTTCAATAAAGCTGGCAAGCCACATGTAAGCTACGGTATATGGTTGTTTATAACAGTTTTATACTTGGGGAAATGCACATAATTCATTCTTTCTATCTATCTTGCAGAGATAAGCAGAAGAAAGACATTCATACAGGTTTGAAACAACTTGAGGGTGAGTAAATGATGACACAATTTTCATTTTTGGCTGAACTATCCTTTTAAGGTGCTTCATTGATAGGAAATCTGATCTTAATCTTAATTGCAGTATATAATGTTATAATTTGTTCAATAAAAACATTGGATATCACCCGAAAACAATTGCTTTGATTAATTATTGATATTTACAGTTAATTTGAATATTTACTTTTACTTCCAGTACTTAAGTACTTTTTAATTCGGATACTTTTGTACTTTTACTCAAGTGATATTTTAATGGAGGACTTTCTACTTGTACTGGAGTAATAGTGTATTTAAGTACAAATACTTTTACTTGAGTATAACTTCTGAGTACTTTTACCACCTCTGCTTGTGTCAGCATGAATAGAGTGGCTTTGTCTGACCATGTAAATCACAATGCAGTTTTTTTCTAATTGCAACAGCGCACCCTGCAGGCCTAACCAAGCATATAACAATACTGTAGCTGATACTGATACTGAATACGCTGATGATAACCGGTGGAATAAAAGTAACAATAATACAATGCCCCTGAGCAACAACCAAAATGTGATTCTACTTCTGGTGTGAAATGTATTTTATTCATTTTTGGCTAAACTTTTCCCTTTTTTCCCTGTAACAGAATTCTCCTTGGACCAGCTTTGGTTCTTAATTATGCTTAGTTCTTTTCTGGTAAGACATAAAAGCCTTTGTTGAAATGTTTTCCCGGGACACACAATGAAAACATCATTCCCGTAGTAGTGAGTAATACAGACGGCAAAACATGTTTCCTTCCTACAATGTTTCTCTGTTCCTAGATAGTGCAGTTTGGGATCTTATCACCAGGGGGAGACAAAGATCTGTAGGGTTCTGGAATTCAGGAGGAATTTTAGGAATGTCTCTGACCAGGCCTGGAGCTTTGGAAGTGATAGGATCCTACTACACACACACACACACACACACACACACACACACACACACACACACACACACACACACACACACACAGTAGCAATTAGTCAATAAGGATTTAATTCGTCCCAGTCCATACTCTCTGTGTGCTTTCTGAGGGGGTCTGTTCTCCACATCCATGCCTCATCTACAAGGTGCCAGGCAGCTGTTGTTCCAGTTCTTTCCAAACTTCTGCAGGGCGTTTGCCAGCGGTGGCATCATCACTCTGAAACGCTCCCATTGTCTCAGTTTCTAAGTCCCTGGGAGCGTGGGCTGACGGGGCTGTCTTCGGGTGCCCATTCACCCTTAAGGAGCCTCTCTGGCCCCGGTTATCATGTCATATATGGAGATGAGACCCACAATGGCTCCATTCTGCGCTGGCAGCACTACAGCTGCACGGTTCACAGTGGGAAATTCAGCGGCTATGTGAATTGGCTCCAAACTGACATTCTCTCTTGGCTGATCTAATGGGGAACTTGGCTGATCTAATGGGGGTACATGGCTGATCTGATGGGGGTACATGGCTGATCTGATGGGGGTACATGGCTGATCTGATGGGGGTACATGGCTGATCTGATGGATTTTACATGGCTGATCTGATGGGGGTACATGGCTGATCTGATGGGGGTACATGGCTGATCTGATGGGGGTACATGGCTGATCTGATGGGGGTACTTGGCTGATCTGATGGGGGTACTTGGCTGATCTGATGGGGGTACTTGGCTGATCTGATGGGGGTACTTGGCTGATCTAATGGGGTACTTGGCTGATCTAATTGGGTACTTGGCTGATCTAATGGGGTACTTGGCTGATCTAATGGGGGTACTTGGCTGATCTATTGGGGTACTTGGCTGATCTAATGGGGGTACTTGGCTGATCTAATGGGGGTACTTGTAGGCACATGAGACCATATGCATACTGTTAACAAAGATACCAATTCTGAGGTAATTTACATCAGGGGACCCTCTCACATTGTACCATGCATTCTCCCTGGTCCGGGCTAGCCTGGCTCTACCCACTCAGACTGGAAGAATGTGGGGCACAGAGTAACTAGGTCAAGCCGCTGTCTGACATGACTTATGCATAGCCATCCTCAGATTAGTAGTGTGTGTTTGGGTTGTCAGTACTGTGCCTGTGAGCTCAACTACACTGATATCCACTGTAGTTCTTTAGGTCCCACTGTTGGGCTCTGGAAGGAATTTCTGATGCCTTTTAAATAATATTTTAGAGTTTTGCTTTTCTGGGTGATTTGCCTACCTTTATAAATTAGTTGATTCCACCTTGATATTACTGGTGTCAATATAATATAATTGATGGCCAAAATAGGCATTGCTATGGTATATTTTAGAATAAATAAGCGTTTTAATATTCATGATTTCCGTCTGCATTATTTCAAACTCTTCTGGTGTGTGGCCAATTGAAATTCAGTACAAATGAATTCATTAAACTGCAGATACATTTGCAAATTGACCCCTACAGTGTCACGGATCCGTACAGGTGAAGTGCAGAAGGAGCGAGATGCAGAGCCAGGTAATCACGTTCGTCGTATTTAATTGTAGTCTACAACAAACATAGAACAACGAACGGACAAAACTATACTGACGATAAATGAAATGCGCTTACACAAAGCGACTTGTACATTTACAAACACAACAGTATCAATGGGACTTATACACAACACTCACCTACAACGACACGTAACGTAAAATAATATCAAGCACCAGTGAACCTAACCAGGGGACTTAAATAGCCTACTGATACAAACCTATGCCCGGTGCTTAATTAACCCAACTCAAAACAGCTGTGCTCCTAATTACAATATACATACACAGAAGTGCTCTCCCAACCACCCTGTGTACAGCACAGCTCACCCAATATGTTACACCTACTCTGGTTGGCAGTTCATGGCTGTTTCCAGAACAGTGGGTTTAAAACCCAGGAGCACCAATACTGCGAAGTGCTTTGTATGGTAAACGTGATTTAACAATTCCATCATCTGCTAAATGGTATACAATATGTGTCTAATATTCTAGTTTCCAATGTTGATGAAGCTAAATGTGATTTACCGGAGGTAGAAGCGTTCATTCATATCTTTTTATTGTTTCTCTTCAGTCATTTTCTTGCTGTTTTTTAATATAGCATAGTAGGGCTGAAACGATTAGTTGATGTTATCAACACTGTTGACAGTAGAAGGTTGTCCACTAATAAATCTGTTGTGGACAATTCGTTTGATCACATAAGGTCTATTTTAAGTTGCATTAGTGTAATTTGACCAGTGCGGCGCTGTACATTATAATGCAGTCCTACTGTATGCAATCCAATAGAAGAAAATGTACATCTCTAAAATGCGCTTAAATGTTAGAGATTTGTGATTTCAGTTGGACAAAATTGGACAAAAAGAAATTGGCCTGTTCAGTTTACTTGAAGTGCAATAAAAATAGTTTTAATTTATTTGTTAGAATATCTATGCCTCAATGTTGAAAAAAAATTAAACAGATGAATAATCGTTTAAAGCCTATTGAGTAATCATTGGGTAAGTAGACGATTTGTCGACATAAATCGTTAAAGTAATAATTAGATTAGTCGTTATCAAAACAATCGTTTATTGCAGCCCTATAGCATAGTTTATTCACCTGCAGCCCAATGCAGTATACTTACTCCAGAACACACACACACTATTCACCGCTGGTGAATAATTAATGTTTCTGCATTCTAATGATGGCTCGTGTCTGTGTCTGTGTCTGTGTGTGTGTGTGTGTTGTGTGTGTTCTGTGTGTTGTGTGTGTTCTGGGTGTTGTGGGTGTTCTGTGTGTGTGTGTGTGGGGGTGTTCTGTGTGTGTGTGTGTGTGGGGGTGTTCTGTGTGTGTGTGTGGGTGTTCTGTGTGTGTGGGTGTTCTGTGTGTGTGTGTGTGTGTGTGTGTGTGTGTGTGTGTGTGTGTGTGGTGTGTGTGTGTGTGTGTGTGTGTGCTGTCAGAACGCAGTATTACATGCCCCCTTGTGTCCCTCTTCCTAAGTGGAGGAAGGAATCTGGGGTTTCTCTCTTCTTACCCTAACCTGGTCCTTTGACAAGCTCTGTCCAATCGCTCAGGAGACATCGGGCGTAGGAGTTATAGATCGTATCACGTCCACCGCGTGCAGGGTTCGCGCTGTTAAGACCGTCCAGCTAGATGCTCGCTGTCCGCCGGAAACGAGAGCGGAACAGTAAACATCTACATTTCCAATTCATGTTTCTCTACATTCATCCAACATCTTGACAGATCCGCCTCTGCGGAAAAACGATCTCAGCGTGTCCTTAAAGAACATTGTGGCTCGCCGCCAGAAACGTCCTCTGTGTTCCGGTGTGGCCGTTCCTGCGTCTGCTGGCTGAGTTTTTAATTGCCGGGAATAGTGTGTGGGTGAGCACATTTCAGCGTGATCCCGGCCCATAATGCATTCTGCTAATGTGTTCACTAGCCTGGAATGACCCTAACTCGCAGTTGCTATGAAATGTGGACATTTACGATTAACTCGCAGGCGCAATTAGACTTTAGTGCCCTGCTCAAGGGCACAGCGGCAGATTTCTCACCTGATCGACTCGAGACTGGAACCGTTTGTTTACGCTCTAAACCACTGGGCAAAAGATGCATACCAATGTGTCTTTATAGTCATCTATGGACTGCAAACTGTCAGATGTTGGAATGAGAGCAGGATCAGAGACCCATAATCTATGTTTCAGTTGGACATAAAAAGATTTCCCACCAAGGTCCAATAATGGAATTTGGAATTGGCGTGGGGGATAATTGTAATAAGAATGGTTTTGTTGGGATAATTGGGTTGACCAACTTTGTGAAACACAGCCCCCTTGGGTTGACCGCTGATGGGTGCGTGTGGGAGGCGGGGGGGGCTGAAGGTCAGGGTGTCTCTATGATCGTTAGGACGTCACACTTTAATAGTGAGAGATGATTGTCTACCTTCACAGAGAAGAGGAAACATGCCTACAAAATGTTATGGAGTCATTAGTGCGTGGCCTCCATTCTAATGCAGCCATATAATACCATCTTAACATTGATTAGGATGATGTGCGGGATTAGGATGATGTGCGGGATTAGGATGAGGTGCGGGATTAGGATGAGGTGCGGTACTTGTGCGAGATTAGGATGAGGTGCGGGATTAGGATGAGGTGCGGTACTTGTGCGAGATTAGGATGAGGTGCGGGATTTGTGCGGGATTGGGATGAGGTGCGGGATTGGGATGAGGTGCGGGATTGGGATGAGGTGCGGGATTGGGATGAGGTGCGGGATTAGGATGAGGTGCGGGACTTGTGCGGGATTAGGATGAGGTGCGGGATTAGGATGATGTGCGGGGTTAGGATGATGTGCGGTATTGGGATGAGGTGCGGGATTGGGATGATGTGTGGGATTGGGATGATGTGCGGGATTGGGATGAGGTGCGCGATTAGGATGAGGTGCGCGATTAGGATGAGGTGCGGGATCTTTGAGACATTGTTTTATTGACATATTAAGGTTTTCTGGCCTGCTTGTTTGAATTGGAGAGGATTAGCGTATGGTAAGTATTGTGGCCGGAGATTAGAGGAGGCCTGTGTGTGTGTGTGTGTATGGCACACCTCCCCAGTGTGACCAGCTGTCTATTCTACCCTCGACCGCCACGCGCTTCACTTTCTCCCCGGTTGGCACACAGTTGGCATGTGACCGGTTGGCGTCTTCCCCTAGGGACCCTTGCGTCCCCCCTGGCTGTGTGCTGGGAGGGGGTTGGAATTGAAACAGTCAAGCGGCCCCTAGACCGGGTCGCCATGGTAACAACGTTGGGGGCTGGCGTCTAGATGTCCGCTGTCCTATCAGTTCTCCGTCTTCTCTCAGTTCACTTCCTCTCCTTTCCCGGGTTTATTCATACAGCGGTTTATTCATGCTGAGTCTTTCTGTCTTCCACTTTAAAGATCAAGACTGAGCATCTGACACACACACACACACACAGGCATATGTGCATACACTTTGAATGCTTCAGTGTTTCATCTTTCAATTCCCCACAGGTTCTATGCATCCACAACATCACACGACAACATCACTTCTATACCAATAGGTTTTGATAGGCGGGTTGAGGGGTGTGATAATGACTGAAGCACAGGCCGAGCTGGAAATATGCTCTCTGGATGTCCTTGAAATCACTAACGTACGTACACTCACGCCGTTCTCCGTAGACCCAGCTGTGTGGCGTAAATGCGGGAAGCGAACGGCACACCGGGTCAGAAGTCGCAATGTGAGATATGAACAGTACGACCGGGAGGTTCTGCTTCTCGCTCATCTCCGTGGCGACCGCCTTTCGCTGATTCCACTTTTTTCTAGTTTGAATAAATGAGTACTCGCTGAATTGTTAAAGGAACATCTAAAGGGTAGATGGTCTATTCCTTGTGGCCTGGTTAGTCCTGCCTCTGGTGCACATGTACTGCTGCAGCATGTATTTGTGTCTGAAACACTGCTCTTCCAGTTGAAGCTCTCTGCTTTATTACTTTGCCCACTTTTCTGTGTACATTTTTTTTTTAAAAAGTCTCAAATAAATACTCAATATAGTAAAAGAAGCAAGCCCTGGCGTGACCACATGTTGGCGCTGTTAGAAATGTGAACATTAGAATTAAAAACCGGTAGGATTGTTTAGTGGCATGAACATTTCAACACAGAACAACACGCAGTGGGATACAGTGCAACTGTGTGTGTGCGTGTGCGTGTGTGTGTGTGTGTGTGTGTGTGTGTGTGTACACACCTCTCCCTGCTAACTGACCCATTTTTTCCGGTCGTCTTGGGGGAAGATGAAAGACTGCACGGGGTTTCTCTTTCCCAGCATCAGTGCCAGGCTCTTTGATGAAACTCTCTCACAGCAGGGGGAGTTGAGAGCACCTCACACTGCGTGGGCCTGGTACCACCGTGTTCTGGCTCTGTCGACGGGGAACCAGGCAGTACACACACACACACACACGCGCGCACGCTAGCACATACGTGACTCTAACGCGGCTGTTTTTATTACAGGAGGCTTCGCGGGATGTTTTTAGCCTACTTTTTAGGCTGTTTTCATTCTGTGTGCGTACCCCGTACAATCTGCCGCGCAGAACGCCGCCAGATACATATTTCATGTTCGGGGGGGAAGAGAGGCTGGGAGACGAGGAACGGGTGGGTGGAAGGGGATTTGCCACACGCACACAGCGAGGACTGGAGACAGACTGCGTGAACGCAAAAAGAGAGGACCAATCCCTGGATTCACATGCTTCCGTCAAGTCTGGTGGAACCTTCTAGCAAAGATTCTGACCCCCTTTACCCGCGCTCTTATTTCCAGTCAACCGGGTCTTGTTACTCAGCCATGAGCGCATGGCAGTTGGGTTTTCTGTCTGGCCGGTGTGTTCTGGGACGGGTCCACTCACAATAAATCTAAACATGTCGCTTTACTACCATTTAAACAACATCGTCAGCTACAGCTTCCAAGGCTTTTTCTCAGCCACGCTGCAAACCTTGTCTGTAGTTGATGTGTGCGGTACAATGTGAAGCACTGCACTTTCGGTCCTGGAGCTGAGTTCTCCTGGACGAAAAGGAGGAGGAGGTTGAGGAAACGGAGAGGAAAAGGGGGTTATCTGAGCCAATGGCTGTCGGCAGTGATAAGGCCTCACTCTAAGGGATTAGGGCCCAGTTGAAAGACCCTATTAGTGGCCCTAACAGATCGTCTTCTGTTGGACCAATTATCCAAGTCTCTAGTTCCTGTGGGATGTCTGTGTGGTGTTTTGGTGTGAGGGGCTAGGGGTCGACTGTGTGTGAGTGTGCGTGTGTGGTGTTTGGGTGGGAGGGGCTAGGGGTCGACTGTGTGTGAGTGTGCGTGTGTGGTGTTTGGGGTGGGAGGGGCTTGGGGTCGACTGTGTGTGTGTGTGTGTGTCTGTGTGTTTGTTTTCTTTCATTTGCTTCAGTGATGGCAGGTTGCTGACATCAGCTGTAGCGGTGTTTTCTCTGTATTTCCCTCTCATGTTTTACACTCCTCTACTCCTTTGGCCCTGTGGTGGGTCTCAGTCTCTCAATTACCTTCGCGGCCTGGGTCAACAATGTGGAACGCCGTACTGGTTCGGCACGCGGCACCTGTGTTCCACAGACAGACCTGCCCTTTCCTTCCGATCTCCCATCGGGGCCGGACAACAGAGGACCGTTTCTAACCCCGGGTTAATCAATCCTGCCTCTCCACTACAGACCAAGTCCGCTGGAGCTCTCCGCTAAAGAGGGATTTTCTCGCTAAGCCTTTTATCTCAGATGAAAGTCACACTCCCGAGGGCCACCGACACACCACAGAGTTTTAATGCAAGCTAGCCGTGTATATGGGAGCTGGTGGAGATGGAGGTCGGAGAGATCGAAAGGGGAGGGGGGAGAGAAAGTGGAGGGAGAGAGGGAGGAAGGAGAGAGGGACTGGAAGGAGGGGCGATCGCGTGGGGATGAGAGGGAGCGAGGAGAAAGGCTAAGGAGAGCACCTGCTACAGATAATTGTGTCCGTCTGATCGGCTCAGTCACGCTTTGTCTCAAGAACACACTCCAAGTTAGCTTTTAAAAATGGAGAAATATGCACTGAAAACTGAAAAAAGATGAGCACACATTATGTTGTATTAAAAAGCTAACTTACATTAAAACGTCTAAGGGGTCTACATTTAAACGTCTGAGGGGTCTACGTTCAAACGTCTGAGGGGTCTACGTTCAAACGTCTGAGGGGTCTACGTTCAAACGTCTGAGGGGTCTACGTTCAAACGTCTGAGGGGTCTACGTTCAAACGTCTGAGGGGTCTACATTCAACCGTCTAAGGGGTCTACATTAAAACGTCTGAGGGGTGTACGTTAAAACGTCTAAAGGGTGTATGTTAAAACGTCAAAGGGGTCTACGTTAAAACGTCTAAGGGGTCTACATTAAAACGTCTAAGGGGTCTACGTTTAGACATCTACAGGGATCTACATTCAAACGTCGAAGCGGTCAATATCTTTATCTTATATCTTTTTTACTTAAATGCCATTTTCAATAAATCTGATTTTCATTTGGTCAGTGCACCTAAGGCATGAACACGCTGTCCACTACAGTCTAGGTTCTAGCTCTGACTGCCTGGCTGGTTGACCTGATGACTGTCCACTACAGTCTAGGTTCTAGCTCTTACTGCCTGGCTGGTTGACCTGATGGCTGTCCACTACAGTCTAGGTTCTAGCTCTTACTGCCCGGCTGGTTGACACGATGACTGTCCACTACAGTCTAGGTTCTAGCTCTTACTGCCCGCCTGGTTGACACGATGGCTGTCCACTACAGTCTAGGTTCTAGCTCTGACTGCCCGGCTGGTTGACATGATGACTGTCCACTACAGTCTAGGTTCTAGCTCTTACTGCCCGGCTGGTTGACATGATGGCTGTCCACTACAGTCTAGGTTCTGGCTCTGACTCACTAGTAATCAGGCATTGCCCTCCGCACATTTCTAACAGGGGTCTTTAACAGTGATGTGTGTTCACACAAGCTGATCTGACTGATTTTCTGGTTCTAAGTACCAGGTCAGAAGAAAGCAGGATGTAGACATGCCACAAACTCTCCTGAACATGTTCAGAGTGACAAGATAATCTTATAGGCATTATCGATATACCAAACTTTGCGAGGGAAGGGAAAACTGTGGGCATATATTTTTTAAAACATGTTTTCGCATTGTCATTGGGTATTGGGATAGATAATCTCTAAAGTCACTGTATGATTAGTAGTTTGGGTTTTGGGTCCAGTTAATGTCCTTTCTTCCCCACTGAAATACATTTGGAGTTTATTTGAATTTTGTTAGAGCTACGAAAATATCAATTATTTCAAACCACCTTCTTAGGCTACTAGAGTCACAGCAGTGTGGACAGAGTTTCATGTTAATTACATTTATCGTTTAGGCTTTAGAGCAAATTGAATAAATTGGAATATCATTACCAGCCGCTGTAGTCATCTAGAGTTATGCTTTTCAGGTATGTTAGGTCTGATCTGAGGTGCATCCTTTTTCTGGCACTGTTTGAAAAGGATCTGACTGATTTAAATTTCAATTGGTCTGCCATGTATATAGGCTGAGATCATGCAGTACTGTGTCAGAAAGCACACACACACATGTGCGTTTTGGGACGGCTATATTTGTATTGTTACAGCATGCTTCCTACAACCATGCTGTGTGTAGCGTGCCCCAGGAGTTGTATTTGGGAGAGATTAAAGGCCTGAGCCAAACGCTGCTTTTTCGGATAAGAGTAGGAAACAACATAATCATAATCGCTCACAAGCCCCAAACATGTCCAAAGTGCCTCGAGCGTGTTTGGAATTGGGAGTCTGATTAATCTTTGATTTATATAACGTTCTAGAATCGTTCTGTTGGGCTTGGCTTCCGCCGAGGACCCGCGGATGTGTTGGGCGTGTGTTGGCTGTGTGTTGGGCGTGTGTTTGGTCCTGTCGGGGTCAGATGGAACGTACGTCTTGTTACTTTTCACTGATTGTCAAACCCCAGACAAATGCTAACAGTTTATTGAGGCTTCAGATTACATGCAGAGGGCAGCATTGTCACAACGGCAAGTTGCTAACTGTACAAATTCCCTCTAATCCGCCACTGTTGTCGTCTCAGCAACACACGCCCAGAATGGGGACTAGAGATCAAAATATGTAGATATTCACATTTAAAATCCATAAAAAAACATCTGATACATGCCTGATAAAATGCTGTGTTTAATTGGTTGGTTGTTCTGCACCTATACTGTATGTGCTCTTAACGACACAGGCCTACACCTGGAACACGAACACAGACGCCCGCCTACGCTCAGAGCTTTCTGAGGCAACCGGGGGGTTGGGATGTGATGAACCTGCGATGAGGCGTCTTTGAAGCCTGCGTTTTAGCAGCCGACATGGCACACACACGGCATACCTTCGTCTTCGCTCTTCGTCGCATCTGCACTCATCACACAATCGCGTTGGATCTCTTCAATTATTTCCGACCTCTGAAAGAGAGCTCACTCGCCGTCAAAAAGTGCACCCGGGACTGATTGGTGGTGTCCTGTGTGTATCGTCGGGCCGAAAAACTAATTCATGAATTAAACGTTAAGTTTCGTACGGATGCTGGAAACAGGTTGAGAATTTTACACTGGAGTTCCTCTATAGTGTGGTGCATCGGCAATCTGAGGAATCTTGTCTGAACCCAGTGAAATGAATGTGTGTGTGTGTCTGTCTGTGTGTGTGTGTGTGTGTGTGTGTGTGTGTGTGTGTGCGCACAGAATAGAGGTACTGATCAACCTCCTATAATCTCCCTTTACTCTCAGTAATGAACCTGGGCGGGTGGAGGGAGAGTTAGAGGAGAGGCGATGGAGATCTGCGGTTGAGATAAGGAGGGTAATCTCCTAACACCATCGCCCCACCCCTCCCCAGAGCCCAGGATAGAGGCTGGGAAAACGCGTGTGTGTGTGTGTGTGTGTGTGTGTGTGTGTGTGTGTGTGTGTGTGTGTGTGTGTGTGTGTGTGTGTGTGTGTGTGTGTGTGTGTGTGTGTGTGTGTGTGTGTGTGTGTGTGTGTGTGTGTGTGTGTGTGTGTGTGTGTGTGTGTGTGTGTGTGTGTGTGTGTGTGTGTGTGTGTGTGTGTGTGTGTGTGTGTCAGGGCAAGGTGAGACATAGTGCGAGCATAGCATAACAGCACAGCTGAGTGCAGGATGGGAAATGTGCTGATTTGTAAATATATATGGTGTGTGTGTGCATAATAGCTTTGTTAGTTGCGGTGCAGTTAAGTGCATGTCAAACTTCCGATTGTGAATGATTACACTGCTTCTATTAGCACCTTTTCTAAGGGTTCACTTTAGACAATTCTTCAAAGCGTCCGTTCCCAGTCGTCGTGTGTGTCGGGATGTCGCGTTCCCAGTCGTCGTGTGTGTCGGGATGTCGCGTTCCCAGTCGTCGTGTGTGTCGGGATGTCGCGTTCCCAGTCGTCGTGTGTGTCGGGATGTCGCGTTCCCAGTCGTCGTGTGTGTCTGGATGTCGCGTTCCCAGTCGTCATGTGTGTCTGGATGTCGCGTTCCCAGTCGTCATGTGTGTCTGGATGTCGCGTTCCCAGTCGTCGTGTGTGTCTGGATGTCGCGTTCCCAGTCGTCGTGTGTGGGGGTGTTGTCCTCGTTTTTTCAGGCTTATGACAATTCAGCATAAGAGCCACGAAGCGATGCGACAGTTGCCTGCTGTGAACAAATAGTATCTCTGGAGAACAGCTCTTTGCATATCAGAGCGCTTGTGTTGGAATAATTGCATCATTGTTATGGGGTCCTTACTATTATTTCCTGTATTAACACGTATATATATATATATATATTACTCAATATTTTGCTTTTACGTCCAGTAATGTGCATTTTCAGTTACGGTACCACCAACAGGAATATGTTCTGCCCAGGGTACCTACTCATGTTCAGTTTACTAGTAAGCCTTGTGGTCTCTCGAGTATTCCCCCCCGTTGATAGGCCAATTAAACCCAGATGTCACTATACCCCTGGTTGGCAACCACTGATTTAGCAGACACTTTCCCCGAGTGACTTCCGAGTAAGTAGTAAGTGCATATACGTTCTCACTGACAGATGGCACTGGTGCAGATTCTCATTAAAGCACAATAACATATTTTGAAACACATACAATCCGGTAGCATTCCGATATACAGGAGGTGCAATAGAATGTGTAGCTGATCGGTTTGTAGGATCGAATCCCTTGTCAGCGGGTGGAATGAATGTGTTGTGTAAAATTGCTAAAAATGAGAACATGTTCTCAGTCAACTTACGTGGTAAAATAAGGATAAAGAATTATATTTCTAGACATGCATTTCGATATTAATCATATTAATTCAAAGGTATTTCTGGCTATGCTTATCATATTTCTATCATAGTGTCTTATTCTCGACCCTAATTGCCAGTCCAATAGCTTTGTAATAGATTGTAATATATTGCTCTGTATAGGCGCCTGGGCACAAGCCACTCCCCTTATAGGGAACCATAAAAATACTGGAGATCCCGGGGTGGATTGGAATTTATGTATGGCTTGAGCAACCTACAGCATTGTGTTGATAAACGTGTTCAGTCGATCTTGGATGAATGTGAAATGAATGCCACACTGTCTTATTCGCATCTAGTGGATGTCAGAATGAAACTGATATTTTATGTGACCGGTGTCTCATTTAGGCTGCGTATTTAAATTGCATCTATATGTTTCGGTGGTCTAATACACGTCCGTAGACTATAGTTCCTGCACCTGTAAGGCAAGCGCATATTTAGAATTCTTTGGGCTTTAGTTATTGCAAATTCCAATGAAATTCGACATTACTCGAAATACCTGAATGAGCTGTTTTTAAAAACCAGCAGATCGCGTCTGCTGACCAAGTCCGTTCCATTATTGCATATTAATTCCACATCGTGTTTTGCCTCCGAGTGGCTGTTCCTGCTGGATGATCCGTGCGTGTCTTGTGTGTGTGTGTGTGTGTGTGTGTGTGTGTGTGTGTACTGAGAGGTGAAGGGACCGTGGCAACATTTCTCAGGATAATCGTGTGATAGCCGGATTGCGAAACACCGGGCTGGGATGCAAAATAGCACATTTGGATTTGAATCGGAAACACTGGGATATGAACCAGCGCACTAAATTAATGTGAGCGAGGCGAGCTGCAGGAGCTGCGCGTGCGCATAATGAGATACGTCACAATGGGAGGAATAACACCGTGTAGCGATGGGATTGTTCTGCTGTTCTGATGTGAATACAGTCGCCGGCCACTTTGTAACAGTATCACCGGGACTCTCTCCTGGCTGCGGGACACCGGTGTTCTATAATCCGGTGACAACCAGTGTCCTACTCTGGAGGTGGTCCTGGTCGGGATGGAACCGTAAACACGAACCCAGAAGCCGGACATAAACTAAATGAAGATTTGGTGCTTGTGTCGCTTTTTGGTGCCTATAATTGGTTCCTCTTCACAAATCCACTGGGATTTGAACATATTTTATTTCCAGCGTAGATTTCTCTCGCCTCCCACGCCTTTGGATAAGTAGCATACATTGTTTCATATTTATTATTTATCCATTGTATTATTGTTAATTTAATGTAAATGTTTTGTAATAAGGGCTATATATATATATATCATACCCGATAATTACTTCGTTACACGGACCATTACTACCTATATGCGAAATCAATGGATGCTTAGACATCATTTGTCCTATTAGATTTACGTCTAGCTCACTCATATAGCCTGTTCAAAAGCCTGTGTCTCCAGAGGATGTACCTCCTTGACGGTCATTGCGAAAGGATGGAGCGGGGAACACCTCAAAGGAAAACCGTGTATCGGATCTCTCTCACCTTGGTCAAGAAAGAGAGCTTGGAAGAGGAGGAGGAGGGTCGCAGTGGGACCTCGGAAGCGCGACGTGTGGAGAACCCGAAAATTGGAGCTTACCGTCGGGAAAGCTCATCAGAGATCCAGAGGAGTTGTCTTCTGGAGGAACTGAAGGAAGTCGAGGACGAAAGCGACGAGTTCCACTCACACAATAACTACATGAGGAATTTCAGGACATTTAGCACCGGACAGTTAGAACTTGGCAGGCTTAAAATGAAAAAGAAAGCGCATCTTTTACGTAAAGAGAAAGATTTAAAGGAAACTACCACAAGTCCCTCCACAGAGCATGGCAGAAATAGTCTGGCCGTGGAGCAACACATATCACCACAGAGCCAGGACACATCTTCAAAGGTAAGTTGGACACAAGAAGGACAAGAAATCAACTCCATGCGTAATGAGGATATTTGCACTGAGTCGGAAAAAACACTAAGGACAACTGCTGCCAACAAGGAGAATGGGAGTACTAATGCCAAGAAAAGACTTCTTAAAGCCAAAAGCACAGAGGAGAAGTTCAGCGACGCTTCAACTAACAGGGAGGACGAGAAGTCAAGCTTGTCTAAAAGTAACGGCAAATCGTCCACGCCCCCCCCCGAGACCCCTCCACTAAAGAGGCACCCCAGCCTGCTTCGCCGGAGCTTCAGCTTCCGACACTGGACGGGCGGGGAGCTGCTTCGCATCCGGGCCCTCTCCAAAGACAAGCACCACAGCAGCTCCGGTTGCATCGGACGCGGTGACGGAACCGCCATGGTGACGGGTGACCGCCAAATGTCCAAGAACCAGTCGACGGTCCTCCAGAACCCGGCTTACGACGAGAACGGGGCGCCCAAGCGGAACACGCTCGAAGTCGGGGCCGTGCTCAACAAGACCGACTCCATGTCGGATCTGAGCCGCTGGGAGCGCGCCAAGGGGAAGAACCGCACCCTGGACAACAGCGACCTGCTCACTCTCTCCACGAAGAGCGTGTCGGAGAAGGAGGGGTTTCTGCGCGGCGCCGGGTCTCGCTCCAGCGGCTCCGACCGTAGGCTTGTCCGGTTCTTCAGCGGCATCTTCTCCCGGAGAGACGTGGGGCTGATGTCTACGTCCACTCCTGTGGGAAGCCCCGGCACCAATCGCTCTCTGAGGAAGGGGAGGAGGAGCAGCCCCATGGCGTACTCGCAGTCCAGCAGCGAGAGTGTGAACGGGGGTGGTCTGCTGTCGGACGGTAAACAATGTTTTACAAACACACACCTGTTTCAATTAGGGTGTCCTGTCCTTACATATCTGTATGGGAAGGGTTGGGGATTTCACTTTGCCTGCACCTCTCTCTCTCTCTCTCTCTGATTGGCTTCCAATCTCTCTCTCTCTGATTGGCTTCCAATCTCTATTGCTTATAGACCGACATGGTGAAGGGGCTGTCTACCTCTGTTTGATGGGATAACACCGTTATTTGTTTAGGACGACAGGGTGGCGTTTCTCCTGCCTCTCTGAGGCCTGCTGCTGTAGTTTGTCTTTCATTACCCCGCCTGCTGTGCTCACAGTTGTTCATGGCCGGCTCGTCTTTAGACACACGCCCGTGTGAGAGAACCTGTTGGTGACTTAAACGTTTTAATTCTGAATTAACCTGTGCACTGACACACACACACAGACACACACACCACTTCGCATCGTCCTCTACTTCTTACGGTAGAGGAAGTGTGTGTTGTTTCACTTAGACCGGGCAACTCATTGCAGACTTCCTCTATTGTCTGGATGGTCAAAGGCCCTGTCTGATTGGCTGACTGACTGACTGAATGCGTTAGTGACTTGCGGACACTTGACATCCTGTATCACTGGCCTGGCCCCTTTTCAAGAGGGTCTTAGGAATTCCAGTAATGTGCCCCCCCTCCCCTCCAGCACTATCTAAATTCGCTGTCAACATCATCCGACTCAGTTCATTAACTCTGCTGTTTCCAAGTAAACCTGTCCACCCTGGACCTGGCTAGATGGGACCGGACCACCCTCCCAAGCCTCTGCGCTTTAGTGCCCACATTTAACCACATTGTCTCAGTCCAGACCAAATATTGACATTGGTATGTTAATGTAGTTTAGATCTCTATTGAATGCTGTTCTAGGGCCGGGCGACAGGGGCTGAGGAGAGAGAGGGGTTTAAGCCCTTAGGGTTTACACCCAAAGACGTATCGCTGTCCTCTGAAAGAAACCACTGCTGGGGTTCGTCCCATTCTCCGGGGTTCGTCCCATTCTCCGGGGTTCGTCCCATTCTCCGGGGTTCGTCCCATTCTCCGGGGTTCGTCCCATTCTCCGGGGTTCGTCCCATTCTTCCGGGTTCACAACGCCACACCATTTCGCACCCACCCAACTTTCAACCCAACATCTGGTTAATAGTGTTAGGGAGAAGAATTCGTGGATGTGTGTGTGCGCGTGTGTGTGTGTGTGTGTCTGTAGGGGGTTGACCTACATCTACAGCCATGCAGCAGTAATGTGCAGGACTTGCGTGTCAGAAGGCAGTCTGGTGGGTGAGGATACCCGGAGGAGTCTGTTCTCTCTGTCTGCTCTCTCACTCTCTCTCTCTGCGTTTCTCTCCCTCTCTCTCGGTCTCTCTCCCTCTATCTCTCAATCACAGAGCATCAAATCAAATGCATTCGAACTCGACAAGTGTAGACTTAACAATGAAATGCTTACTTCCAGACCTCATCTAAGGAAAAGGGAAAGGTTCATGTAAAAGAACACAAAAGAACTGCAGCATCTCTCTTGTTTTTACAGAACGACAAAATCATTTACCAACAGTTTTTCACAGAGCTACACACACACACACACACACACACACACACACACACACACACACACATGACACACAAGTGAAGCTTGCAGCGCTCACATTAACTTGCTGGAGATGGATCTCATTCTTTTCAGTTATAACCGCTTTGATCTTTTCTTTCCTCTAGTGAGCTCTCTCTCTCACACACACACACACACACACACACACACACACACACACACACAAACACACAAACACTTATATCTGAGAGGATTTCCAAAAAGGGTTGAGTTTGGTGTGTGTGTGTGTATCTTCCGGTAGATTCCTACAGCAGTCATGTCTGCCAGTTTGGTGTGTGTGTGTGTATCTTCCGGTAGATTCCTACAGCAGTCATGTCTGCCAGTTTGGTGTGTGTGTGTGTATCTTCCGGTAGATTCCTACAGCAGTCATGTCTGCCAGTTTGGTGTGTGTGTGTGTATCTTCCGGTAGATTCCTACAGCAGTCATGTCTGCCAGTTTGGTGTGTGTGTGTGTATCTTCCGGTAGATTCCTACAGCAGTCATGTCTGCCAGTTTGGTGTGTGTGTGTGTATCTTCCGGTAGATTCCTACAGCAGTCATGTCTGCCAGTTTGGTGTGTGTGTGTGTATCTTCCGGTAGATTCCTACAGCAGTCATGTCTGCCAGTTTGGTGTGTGTGTGTGTATCTTCCGGTAGATTCCTACAGCAGTCATGTCTGCCAGTTTGGTGTGTGTGTGTGTATCTTCCGGTAGATTCCTACAGCAGTCATGTCTGCCAGTTTGGTGTGTGTGTGTGTATCTTCCGGTAGATTCCTACAGCAGTCATGTCTGCCAGTTTGGTGTGTGTGTGTGTATCTTCCGGTAGATTCCTACAGCAGTCATGTCTGCCAGTTTGGTGTGTGTGTGTGTATCTTCCGGTAGATTCCTACAGCAGTCATGTCTGCCAGTTTGGTGTGTGTGTGTGTATCTTCCGGTAGATTCCTACAGCAGTCATGTCTGCCAGTTTGGTGTGTGTGTGTGTATCTTCCGGTAGATTCCTACAGCAGTCATGTCTGCCAGTTTGGTGTGTGTGTGTGTATCTTCCGGTAGATTCCTACAGCAGTCATGTCTGCCAGTTTGGTGTGTGTGTGTGTATCTTCCGGTAGATTCCTACAGCAGTCATGTCTGTCAGTTTGGTGTGTGTGTGTGTATCTTCCGGTAGATTCCTACAGCAGTCATGTCTGTCAGTTTGGCCGTGGCGTTTCTTCTGCACGGCTATTAGCCTGAATATGTGCAAGTCTACGTTTTCGTTTCTCAGTCCCGCTGTGTTCTGCTAATGGACGTGGTCGTCTCCGTGGTGTTGCTATCCCCGGCATCCCATAATGTCTAACCGGCCTTCTGCTTCTCCTCAGCGTGTCTGTTCTTCACCTTGACCGCTCACTATTCCTCACGCGTTGTTTTCTGATTGATAGTCGGCAGAGCATCTCTCTGTCTCTGTGTTCTGTTTTTCCTTCTCTATCTTTACAGTTTCCCTGTGTTTAATATTATTATTTTCCATCGTCTCCCTGCCTGGTAGTGGACCTAAATATCACGCTGTGAACGTTACGACAGACGCCAGCGTTGGGTTAAAGAGCACGCATGGGGAGCGGGAGCGCGTGAAAGGCATTTCCCTCTCTCCTTCCCTCCCCCACTTTCCTCACCTCCCTCTCTTCCCCACTCCTCATCTCCCTCTCTCTCCCTCTCTTCCCCACTCTCCTCATCTCCCTCCACCTCTCCTCTCTCTCCCTCTCTTCCCCACTCTCCTCATCTCCCTCCACCTCTCCTCTCCTCTCTCTCTTCCCCACTCTCCTCATCTCCCTCCACCTCTCCTCTCTCTCTTCCCCACTCTCCTCATCTCCCTCCACCTCTCGCTCTTCCCTCAACCCTCCCTCCTTATATCTTCTCATTCTGCCCCCCCTCCCCATACCCTCCTCTCCTCTCCTCACTGTCGGGCGTTGGATATTTTAGCTTCATTTCATCATAGCACAGAGGTCTCATTCTGTGGGCGGGGAAACAATGAGGTAGTGCATTCTTCCCTGGAGTCTGGACCCACTCACACATCCTGAGACCCAAACACACACACACACACACACACACACACACACACACACACACGTGTGCATCCAGGTATAAAACATGACTCTGCTTATCTTCTCAGCCATGTTGACAGCGTCCTGGAGGAAGGGCCTGTGTGTGTGTGTGTGTGTGTTTGTAGACTTATCCTACAGAAGGAGGAAGACAAGACACACACAGCCACCCGCCAACACACACTCCCCATCTAGCTAATGCAGTTACATAATCGCTCAAATCCACAAGAGCCAATGAAAAGCTGACTGACTGAACCACGCTGAAACCGCAAGAACCACTTCTTGGACAACAGACCTCCCTTCCCTGCTCCGTCGCCCACACAAGGCCTGTCGAAAGTAAATAACACACACACACTAACAACCAACACACGCAGCACTTTAGAGAAACACAGTCCTTTTGCTCCGCTCAATCGTCTGAAGAACAAAGCCAGTCCCTAATTACAGTGGAAGGCCTTCATTTAATGCCATAACTGTGGTATATTGCAACAGCCAGATGAGGGGGTTGGAGGTTCCCGCTGCATCGTTTAAACACAAACGCTGAATGTCAGGCGTCGACTGTTACCCATATAGGATCAGGGCGGGTCTAGGATCAGGGCGGGTCTAGGATCAGGGCACTGCTAGTATCAGGGCGCGTCAATCTTTTTTTTGTCCTAAGAAAGCCCTATGAAACCATGTTGGTGTGAAAAATAGGTGGCCTTCCTCTACTCCACCTTCCTCTACTCCACCTTCCTCTACTCCACCGTCCTCTACTCCACCGTCCTCTACTCCACCGTCCTCTACTCCACCTTCCTCTACTCCACCTTCCTCTACTCCACCTTCCTCTACTCCACCTTCCTCTACTCCACCTTCCTCTACTCCACCTTCCTCTACTCCACCTTCCTCTACTCCACCTTCCTCTACTCCACCTTCCTCTACTCCACCTTCCTCTACTCCACCTTCCTCTACTCCACCGTCCTCTACTCCACGTCCTCTACTCTACCTTCCTCTACTCCACCTTCCTCTACTCTACCTTCCTCTACTCCACCTTCCTCTACTCCACCTTTCTCTACTCTACCTTCCTCTACTCCACCTTCCTCTACTCCACCTTCCTCTACTCCATCTTCCTCTACTCCACCTTCCTCTACTCTACCTTCCTCTACTCCACCTTCCTCTACTCCACCTTCCTCTACTCCACCTTCCTCTACTCTACCGTCCTCTACTCCGCCGTCCTCTACTCCGCCGTCCTCTACTCCGCCGTCCTCTACTCCACCTTCCCCTGCTCTTTACTCCACCTGAAATCCTCTGGGTAATATTCTGGACATGTATACAGAAGCATTTATAAGTTAACGCTAAAGATCACTAGTTATGATTTTCTATCGGTTTCTATACATCAGCAACGACATCAGGACCTTAGAAGTAAGCGACACACACACACACACACACACACACACACACAGAAACGCCTGATCTGGAGAAAGACCCCTATAGTTTACAAATGTGTCCGAGCTCTGACCGGTGTTGTCGACTCGACTATAGGCTTAACTGGGAGTGAATGACCACCAGCTCATCCCAGTGATTAAATGGAGCCCTAACCCTATCTGTTGATGCCTGCCAGACCTGAACTTAAGCTTGTTGTGTGACCGTGTCTGTCTGTCTGTTAGTGTGTTTTGGACAGGTGAAGTGTGCTAGCTACATAATTAGCATGTATCTCAACACCGCCCTGTGTTCTGCTATCAGCGTGGATCACCAACGCCTGTGTCGCTACGCTTAACTGATTAACCGGCTGATATTGATGTCTGTGTGTGTGTGTGTGTTTGTGTGTGTGTCTGTCAGTAGATAAGTGCCAAAGAGCGCATGCTCAGGGCAGATAGGCAGATGCTTAGCATTGGGAGCACGACAGAGAGGGAGACACACACACACACACACACACACACACATGCAGGAGGCTCCGATTTCACTACAACAGTGTCACTCAGAGTGTCAGAGGATGATGCAAGCCTTGCAGCACCGCGGTAAGCAGCGTCGTATCCACCTGAGTTGTACAACGGCTAGCCACGGCTAATGTGACCAACACCACAGCATTTCAACACTGGTACACTTCCCACAGAGGCTGCTTCCTCACATCTGTAAATGGTCACATCTATAAATGGTCACATCTGTAAATGGCCACATCTGTAAATGCCCCAAAGAAGCAGGACAGAAAGCAGTCCAGTGGGTCGTAAGCTTTCTGCCTTCGGGATCTTCTACCCGGACCAGTCACTGGTCTCGCACTTATCTGACTGGTCCTTGGTTTCTAAATAACGGGCCGTTAGGGCCTGTGGGAGGTGCCGTTAGGGCCTGTGGGAGGTGCCGTTAGGGCCTGTGGGATGTGCCGTTGGGGCCTGTGGGAGGTGCCGTTGGGGCCTGTGGGAGGTGCCGTTGGGGCCTGTGGGAGGTGCCGTTGGGGCCTGTGGAGGTGCCGTTGGGGCCTGTGGGAGGTGCCGTTGGGGCCTGTGGGAGGTGCCGTCGGGGCCTGTGGGAGGTGCCGTCGGGGCCTGTGGGAGGTGCCGTCGGGGCCTGTGGGAGGTGCCGTCGGGGCCTGTGGGAGGTGCCCGTCGGGGCCTGTGGGAGGTGCCCGTCGGGGCCTGTGGGAGGTGCCCGTCGGGGCCTGTGGGAGGTGCCCGTCGGGGCCTGTGGGAGGTGCCCGTCGGGGCCTGTGGGAGGTGCCCGTCGGGGCCTGTGGGAGGTGCCCGTCGGGGCCTGTGGGAGGTGCCCGTCGGGGCCTGTGGGAGGTGCCGTTGGGGCCTGTGTTGAGAATAGCCTGCTGGAGAGAATAGCCAGAACCAGTAGTATCTGTGTGTGTTTTGTATTTAAAATGTCTTTTACAATAAATTCTCTGACTTGAAATATCCCCCCTTCATTTGCTGGAAATACCACTTCCTGAGTTCTCCAAATAAACCCATGGAATTGCTTCTCCCGGTTTTGCCTGGTGCAACTGGATACTTGGCTGTAACTCCTGAGGAGATTGGGGAAGTTGGGAATGTGGCTATGGGTGGCGGAGAGAGAAACCGACGTTCCGTATCCTGTATTCTGGTGTGAACTCCGATAGTGAGGCGTAGGAGGCTGACTGGGCCGGCCAGGAACGATTTGGAACACGGGGTGTGTTGGAAAAGCTGAGAGGAGTGGACGGATGGCACTCCGTTCTGCTTCAGTCCTTCAACCTCATACAACCACTTCCATCACATCACTAGAACTAATGAGACAAGCCTGTCTCTCTTGTCTCTCGCACGCACACACACACACACACACACACACACACACACACACACTCTGTCTCTGTCTCTAACAACCCCTGGAGTCAAATATGCCCTACATGGACTGGGTTCAGTGTTGTTGGAAGGCATGCCTTTGTTTAGCTCATGATAGCCGGTATGCTTCAGACGGTTCTTCTGTCATGCATGAGCACACGCACGCACGCACGCACGCACGCACACACAAGCAATCTCCAGCTCCAACGTCTCACTTTCGGCAGAGCGGCCGGTGCCACGTCGCCACGGATAGTCGTGTCAGACGCCGTTGGTGCCCGTCCTGGTGGCATCGGTGGGCTGAGTCTGTTGGCACGGACTGGCGTCGCACCCGCGGCGTCACACCTTAGTTTCGCTTCACTCGGGGATCTCCTCAGGCTCCACCACTTAGCTGGATACCAAGTCAGCAGGGGTTCTCTCGGAAGCGTATTTCCAGCCAACAGAAATAACGGGCGCCCGGACCGGCGTGACTTCTGGGATGAGGCTAATGTTAGCGTTCTGACTAAGACACCGCGGGGATGTCTGGTGTGGTCTGGCTGCTGTCCCGTCTCTACCGGATGTCCTCTGTGCAGCTTTTACTCGTTTTAGAAAAGCAGAAGTGTGGCCTTGAGGCCAGACCGTGATCTTTTCGAGCGAAGGTCTGTAGGTTTTCTACAAAACCGGTTTTTGGATCCTGGTTCGGATTTGTACACATTAGCTGACGCACACCTTTTCGTAGGATGAAGGTGAGAGAGCGCGATTCTGTTGCCCGAATGTCCCGTGGAGTAATTAGAGGCTGTTGCTGAACTCTTGTCCATCGTCCCTCCCCCACACACCACCAGGATCTATTTCCTCTCACAGTTCGGTTCAGACTGCAGGTCGAGGGGTCATGACCCGGTTCTCTGCTTCAGTAAACCAGAGGTCAACCCGCTGTAAATGAAAACATGTCTGAATTCACAGCCAATACAAGGCTCCCCCCTGGAGTCAAGGTTTTCGGCTCTTTGTGGGCTTGAGCAATTGTGGTAGAAATGTCATTGGTGATGTGATTTGTGTTATTCAGTATTCATCCAAGAATTGAGACACAGAATCACACCGAAACTGCACAAATAAAGGGAATCTGGGTTAAAAACCTACACGAAACTGTGAGCAGAGCATCCGCGATTCACGAATCACATTCAATTTCCAGAATCACATTCGATCTTCAGAATTCACAAAACAGCTGCAGCCTTTTGAGATTCTTAACCAATGAAAACCTGGTGTCTTTGTGGGTCACTGCCGTCACAGTTCCTGTTTCCTGTTTCGTTAAATGCCCCCGGGTTGTTTCTTTCAGGAGACAGATGAGCTAATGATGCCGTTTCACCATCCGGCAGGCAGCAGGGATGCAGAGATGCCCTGATTGATGGCCCCGGGCTTTATTAGAAAAACCCAGCGTCGTTCTCTGCTTTCTCCATGGAGCTTGTTCTGTTCTCTTCCCCATTCACTCCTCATTGGCTGGTGCTGTTGTTGAGACATAACCCTGGGTTCTGCTGTCAGATTCACTGATCGCTCAGATGCCTGGACATTCACTTGGACATTCACCTGTCATTCACCTCCTCTCCTGCAACGCCTTAAACGTGTTTCTTTCTGTCCACCGAAACACGGTTAGGGGATCTCTACCCCCCTCATTGTCCTCATCTTCGTCTCCATCTGGGACTCCTGAGGCAGGTCTAATCTTCTAATCTTCTGTTTGCCGAGCCTTTGTGAGCTGTATAATATGGGCTGGCTGCTGGCTGCAGGAGCATCCAGGGCTGCAGACAGGGGCTTCAGGTGACAATTGATCCCAGAAAAAGTGGCTCACAGCCAGGATCTGTTTTCACTGGTATCAGCGTGGGTCTGGTGCCCGAGGTGATCGCTCAATAAGCTGCAGTGCCTCTAGACAATTACAGTGGTGGTGTTGTTACCCTCATTCTTTGCCTGACTTGTCAAACCGATACCCTCCGCAGTAATGACGTTTACAAAATATTAGATTGCAGTCATTTAGGTCAAAATCGCCTTCCTTCCTTCCTTGGTGAGTTTTCAGTATAGGCTTAGATCTGACTAAGCAGCGGGCACAAACGCGGTGGGTGGAAATCGGAGCCGTCCGCTGTGCAGGTAACTATGGCAGAATGTATTATTTTGACTTGTTAAGCATGGAAAAGCCCAAATAATAATGCCCCGCTAATCGTATTTATTCAGACTAGCAGGTTAAACCAGATCACTCAGCATCAGCTTGTGTCGGCGTTTTCTCCACAGTTCTGGGTGACTGTGTTAGCCTCCAGGCATAATGTAATGTGACAGATTAAATGAAATCGGCTTATTTTTCAAAGTGAACTGCATGTATTCACTTGAATTCATTATGGCATGCAGCCTAAACTTAGTAGCCAGACGACAAATCTTTGATTCAATCACTATTCTGCAGTGATGTTTTACTACTACTACTGTTCTTTCCAAGTGCGGCTGGTTTTAAGCCTGTTTTATGCTTCTGCGTCGAATCGACGGCGTACCCTTGCAGACCCCTCTGCGTCGACGCGAACCCCTCTTCGACCCCTACGCCGTACCTCGACGCGCACCTCCAAAAAATTGTAACTACGCGTCGCAGACCACATGGGCTGTGATTGGTCAGATTATACATCTGGCGGTGAAATGCAACACAACCCGACGCAGAACCATAAAACGGCCACGACGCCGTAGGAGTGACGGCGTAGCTACGCCGTGGAGTTGACGCAGAAGCATAATGAGGCCTTTACTCTCACAGTACATCTGCCAATAAAGACGTTCCGGCGGTCCTGTATCAAAATGCTGTCTTAAGTTTGTCTTAAGTTAAGTCCCTTAACAGAGATCAAGTTATATCCTGCAACGGCCACTCTGCTCTGTTGACAATCCCAGATCTTCCCTGTTTGACCAGCGTAAGGTGATACTGTCAGTCAATAATAGTAGGTGTGTGTGTCTGTGTCTGTGTGTGTGTGTGTGTGTGTGTACGCTCTCCAGGTATTTATAAATTATTTATTTTTGTCAGGTAGGGACCAGACAAAATAACGGAAACCCCACCTGAAAAGATTACTGTTACTTTGACGTAACTAACTCAAAATTATTAACGCATGTGCATGGTTATAAATAACGGCCTAATAGTTCAATATGTCACTGGGAATATTGTTAGAGATTACGGGCATAGCTGAACGTTGACACATTTAATCTGTAAAGAGGAATAGCTGTTTCGAGTTGATGCTGACTGACTGGGATAGACAAACAGTTTACGAATCGTTGTTCAATTTTTCAGATTGTGCAGCCATATCGTGGGAGTCATCGTTTCTGATGATTGCTCTGCATGGTTGTATATCAGCCATATTGTGTCTGATGATTGCTCTGCATGGTTGTATATCAGCCATTTGTGTCTGATGATTGCTCTGCATGGTTGTATATCAGCCATATTGTGTCTGATGATTGCTCTGCATGGTTGTATATCAGGCATATTGTGTCTGATGATTGCTCTGCATGGTTCCATATCAGCCATATTGTGTCTGATGATTGCTCTGCATGGTTCCATATCAGCCATATTGTGTCTGATGATTGCTCTGCATGGTTGTATATCAGCCATTTGTGTCTGATGATTGCTCTGCATGGTTGTATATCAGCCATATTGTGTCTGATGATTGCTCTGCATGGTTCCATATCAGCCATATTGTGTCTGATGATTGCTCTGCATGGTTCCATATCAGCCATATTGTGTCTGATGATTGCTCTGCATGGTTGGATATCAGCCATATTGTGTCTGATGATTGCTCTGCATGGTTGTATATCAGCCATATTGTGTCTGATGATTGCTCTGCATGGTTGTATAACAGCCAAACAATATTACGCATTTTTACAGGACCTAGTGCTCTTGATGGTGTAAACACTTCCCTCATGATGTTCCAATATTCCAGGATGCTGTTAAACTAAATCAAAAGTAGTTTATTGACCATCAAGTGTGGGTTATAAACA
This sequence comes from Dallia pectoralis, assembly GCA_029465975.1. Classification (NCBI taxonomy): domain Eukaryota; kingdom Metazoa; phylum Chordata; class Actinopteri; order Esociformes; family Umbridae; genus Dallia; species Dallia pectoralis. The sequence continues at coordinate 12,351,793 of CM055739.1, forward strand.
CTATGGATGATTTAGAACGCCTTCAATGGCCTTCCCAGTCGAACCAAATCGAAACATTTTATAGGGAGTTCAGAGTCGTGGAATCCACATTAGGTTTTCACCTCGTTCATCCCTCAAAAGGGCTGGAGGCCATCACCCCATTACACGCATATCAGGACACTCAGAAAGTGTTGGAGCTAATCTGAAGGCTATTGGTGGTCGTACTCGTTGTAAAGTCCTTTATATTATGAATTGTTCTGTTTTTGTTGTTTTCTCCACCCTATGTCATTTGTAGTAACAGAGCAGTGTTTAAGAAAAACGCCATCCTGAAAAACCCCATAGACATTTTACTACTATTTGGTGCTTGTTTTACCAGTTTTACTTGAAATTTCACTGCCAGTGTACTGTGACAGTATTGTTAAATACTCTTCCGATGTAGCTGGTTTCAAAAGTATAGAGTATTTTAATCAGGTAGATGTTTTTTCCCGGGCAAAATAAAAGTAGACCTAGACCTAGGCTATAAATGACCGCTGATATTTAAATGCCTCACGTGAGGGATTCTTTTTGGGCTGTTATCAATGAGCTACACCTGATCACTTAGATGCACAGATTACCAAGTCAAGAAACATGAGGTATTGTAATACAACATCAATTGAAAAAGATTCTCAATTAATTTCTGACACCCGTTTAATCGTTAACATTTGCTATCACCACATGATTTCTGTGAGGGCGACAATGAACCCTAGTTTGTCATAATGACGCCAGGCTGGATGAGCTGGGTATTTTCCGTCTGAAGCTCGAATTACTTCTGGATTACCGCGTTATCTGGAGACTCATGTTATTTGGGACCATTCTTCAAACGTGTAATATGGTTAGAATGACAAGTTGGCGTGTAATATAATGCTTTTGCTGCTGGCTAGAGGATGTGTGATTAACGGCTCGATAGCAAACAGCCAGCCGAACCCCAGCTCTCGTACTGCCGTTCCTCTAGCCAATGTGAAGGGTTTATCTGGGACAAGGTTCATCTGCATTTAATGTGAATTGACGTCGCGGCTCTGTTTGCGAGTGACTGCCATGTGGACTGAAACCCGGATGTTTGTTTATCTATTACAGATGATAGCGTGTGTAGCCTGTCCGACAGGTTTGGATGAGCTGAGACACACACACACACGCTTGTACACGCGGCGTGTCACGGTGAAGAACTAATCACACCACGGTTGCCGCTCACGCTGTCTGAACTCCTGTGATGAATTAGGAGAGCGAAGGCTCGTTCGGTTCAATATGCTTCACGTAGGCAGACATATTATGATGTTCGGTTCAATATGCTTCACGTAGGCAGACATATTATGATGTTCGGTTCAATATGCTTCACGTAGGCAGACATATTATGATGTTCGGTTCAATATGCTTCACGTAGGCAGACATATTATGATGTTCGGTTCAATATGCTTCACGTAGGCAGACATATTATGCCCTGATCTGGGAAATAAGCCGGGCTTTGGCTGGAACGACAGCTTTATGCATGGATAATGTGGTGAAAGGAGAACTGCAGGAGATCTGGGTGAGGGAGGCGGGGGGGGGGGGGGAGAAGAGAGAATAACAGCGTGAAGAGCGAAGGGCATAGCAATATGGTGTCACATTTGACCGATGTGGGAATGCGTGGCCGATTTGTCACCCTCAGTCTCGCATGAAGCCCCATTAGTGTGCCACACACACACACACACACACACTATGCCGCCTGTTTCCAATACCCTCCGGGGATGACTGGTTAGTTTGGCTCCACCCATGACCCCAACGTGTGTTTCGACCACCTCCCCCCGTTAATTCTCTTTGTGTGTGTGTGTGCCCCTGTGGGCGTGCTGTGTGCTGTGACTGAGACAATAGTGTCATTAGCTCTGTAAGCCTTACTGTGCGTCAGAAGCTCTGTTGGCTGGGCCCCGATGCAGCACCCTGTGTGTGTGTGTGTGTGTGTGTGTGTGTGTGTGTTTTGGATGGGTGTTTGTGTGCGCTTTTGCCTCCTAGGCATGATGGGATTATAGCCGTCCTCTCAATAGCTCCTCTATAAAGGGTGGGTCAGAGGTCACAAAAGGGTGTTATTGATAGGAGGAATGGAGGAATTAGATGTTTAGGGGTTTTAATTGGAATACAAATCAAGCTACCCTAGTAAAATATGTGTTACTGAACACAGGAAGTACACATGAGAAATCCGGGAGAGGTCTTTACAGGAAGCATTTTTAGGTTTGGAGTTTATGGGACACTGTAGAATCCTGCCTTTAACGTTTACAACACTGAATGTAAACAGTAACATGACTTGGTTCCTCCCCCTCTTCCTGTAACGATCGAGACCAGAATAGTATTAACGAGTACAGGTCTGATTAGGACGGACATGTTGTACTGTGAGTGTCTATAGCGAATATGAGGAGATTACAAGTCAGACTGACCGGAGAAAAGGTTTAGATGGGGATTCTGTCAGGTACTAGTAACAATGTTTTAGATTGAAACATTCATATAAAACACTAACTGAAGTCTTGTGGTCATTTGAGCGTGTAGTTGTGCTAAGTGTTTAATTTTAGTTACATTTAATAAAGTAGGCTTTATGTGTTAGGGGTTTCTGTTACGATTAGGTTTCTGTGTCTGTACATACCACTTGTATTGTAAAACTAGAGTGTGTCTGTACATACCACTTGTATTGTAAAACTAGAGTGTGTCTGTACATACCACTTGTATTGTAAAACTAGAGTGTGTCTGTACATACCACTTGTATTGTAAAACTAGAGTGTGTCTGTACATACCACTTGTATTGTAAAACTAGAGTGTGTCTGTACATACCACTTGTATTGTAAAACTAGAGTGTGTCTGTACATACCACTTGTATTGTAAAACTAGAGTGTGTCTGTACATACCACTTGTATTGTAAAACTAGAGTGTGTCTGTACATACCACTTGTATTGTAAAACTAGAGTGTGTCTGTACATACCACTTGTATTGTAAAACTAGAGTGTGTCTGTACATACCACTTGTATTGTAAAACTAGAGTGTGTCTGTACCTTCCACTATTAGTCACATTCATCAGTCACGTTCCTCAGTCACGTTCCTCAGTCACGTTCCTCAGTCACGTTCCTCAGGCAGGTACTCCGGCATATTGTATTGCATCAAACCTAATAACAGACAGTGTACGTACATTCTTTATACATGTTCTACTGTCACATGACCCGGCCAGTCAACAGATCCCCATCTAATGCCCTCTGTCACGTCCCCACTGGCCATGATGAGGTCAACAGAACCCACTGTGGTTGGCATAGGGCAGTGCCAGGGGGCACCCTACGGCCTCACGCCCGCCTCCTTGTCTCTCCTCGCCGCAGTATGTGTTGGCGTGTGTGGAACACACTCCTGGTCACTGCCCATTGTTCAGTGTGGCACGTTCTGGGTGTTTGTTGTTCAGGGAGAACAACACCCACAACTGTGATGTGTTATAGTGGGCTAGCGGGGATATTGGATGACTGCCAAGTGCTAGTGCTCCCTGAAGCTCTACGGGTCTCACGCTCCCTGTCTCTCACTTTCTCTCTCTCCCTTTAGCTTGACCTGTCTCTCTTTCTCTCTCTCTCTCTCTTTCTCTCTCTTTCTCTCTTTCTCTCTCTCTTTCTCTCCCTCTCCCCCTCCCTCTCCCTCTCTCTCTCTCTCTCTCTCCCTTTAGCTTGACCTGTCTCTCGCTCTCTCCATTTAGCTCGAACTGTCTCTCTCTCTCTCTGTCTCTCTCTCTCCATTTAGCTCTCTCTCTCTCCATTTAGCTCGACCTGTCTTTCTCTCTCTGTTTCCCTTAGTTATGAGTTTTTTACCAATTTCAGTTGATACAGTAGGTCACCATTATCCAGGTCCTTAATACTTCTTGGGGCTGTGGAATTGTCTTTCCTGTATCTTTCAACCCTATAGCTTTTGTTCAGATTCTCTACTTTATATACCCCGTCTGTTCTGCACTGGTTGTGCTTTATGAGGATTGACCTGGGCGTTGGCTCTTTATCGTTGCTTTGATTGTGGTGTGTCTGCGGCTTGTCGACCTTATTCTCTATTTGTGTGATTGCATTTTATCTTCATTTGAATGCGACTTCTTCCCTGAGGAGATTCCCTCTATGATTTAGTGGCTAACGAGACAGCTAGCTAGGTTCTCAATGTTCTCTTCTGTTTCCAGGCTGTGCTTGTCCGGGAGGTTCTCTGCCCTCTCTTCTTCTTCTTCGTTCCTTCTCCCTCTTCCTCTCTCCCACCTCATTCCCTCTCCCTTTCTTCCCACTACCTTTTGTTTTCCTTAAGCCATTTCCTGTTTCCCTCCAAATCTCTCCTTCTCCTGCCCCACTCCCCTCACCTGTTTGCTGACTCACTATCTGAACAGTTATGTCTCGAAATCATTTTCCGTAGATTGTAACATTTGTAATTGTCATCCACCCGTGTGGACGTTTTAGTGGTTGGTTTAACCCCGCGGGCATAGTTTTTGGGCATACATTGAAGGCCTCCGGTAAAATAATCCTTATTACTGAAGAATGTATTTCATGCAATACAATTAAGATGGTCAACAGTAAGTAATTGAACGTTAATGTACACAACGAACAGCGGCTGCTTTCCAATGAAGAAATGTGTTGCCATGACAGGTTGGCGGGTCTGTTAGATGCTCTGCTCCATTTCGTGTACGTAATCGGTTTATGGGATAGGAAGGTTTAGCTGTGGTGCGGAGATGGCATCTCTCTCCTTTTTTGTCTCAGCCGCTGTGTTGTGCTCTCTGTTTTTTCCATCACGATCTCCCTCGGTGGAGGTTAAAAAGTGAGCTTAGACGGGCTGGCGGTCTCCACGGAAACCCAAGGGGACAGCCGTAGCCGACCAATAGAGACAGGGTTTGGTCTAGTTGTGTTTTGTCATCCACCTGGCCGAGGTGCGGGAACAGGAAACCAGAGTGTGGGCGTGTCTGTGTGTTTGGATCGAGACGCTCTGATGTCCTGTTACGGCTGTTCTGTTTTGTTCTGTACTGCCGGTTCTTTACATGTCTCTGGTTCGGTTCTGATATATGAAATGTACTGTGAGAACATTCCAGGGCCGAAGAAATGACTACTGTGATCTTGGTTGTGTTCAGTGTGTGGTTGTGCGTGTGCGTGTGCGTGTGCGTGTGTCTGTGTCTTTACTGCGTTGGAATCCCACTTAGACCACTGTGGGTGTCTGGCGCCGGTGCGTTGCATGTGGTGAATTTGTCATCTTGTGTGTTTGTGTGTGTGTGTGTGTGTGTGTGTGTGTGTGTGTGTGTGTGTGTGTGTGTGTGTAGGGCTGGGAGATAAAACGATAACGATATGTATCACAATAGACATGTAATCAATATCAATAAAAAATGTGTTCGATAAAACCATCGATAAATTATGAGCCTGCGAAGCAAGTTTGGTTGCATGAACAAAGGCACTCGCTCTCTGGTAACCTAGCAAGGTAGGGAGTGAAACGTTTACAGCCAATCATGTAACAGTATCATGTTTGGTTGCGCCATAACGTTGGCTCGTGTTGGATTCTTCAATAACAGAACAGGCGTGGAGTGATACATCGCAGCGTGCGAGGAAATTGTTGATAAGTCAGCTCGCCAGTACGGCAGTGTTTTGGATTTAATAAGTCTCCCTGTAGGTTAGACCAATGTCGTCTGCAAATTATGCAAGACCGTCGTTCCCACCAAGGAAACTGGGACTGTGTCAGTGTCTTTGAGATGAGTTTTTCAAGAGTGTGTGATGTTTGACTTTTTCTTTGCTCCCTGGGAGAGGGGGCGAGTCTGTAGATATCTGTGCTATCTGAGCCAGGCTACCGGGGCATAAATATCTCTTCATCATTAGTGTTCCTCTTCTCTCTGTCTGTTACTCATCCTCTCTTCTTCCTCTAATCTCTGTTCTATTATCATTTCTGTTTCCACTTCCTTCTCTCCCCCTCTTCCTCCTCTTGCTCTTTCTTCCCCCTCTCCCCCTCTCCATCCTCCCATAGTATGAATAAAGACAGACTTCTTTTGGTCCTCTTCTCTCTTGCTCTTCTCTCCGCCCACCCTGGTTAAGAATGTGCTTCGTGTTTTTTCCTCGCACAGTCTCGGTCTGCGTCGTGTCACAGAACAATCAACTATTTTGTCTTCTTGATTGGTCCTAAGAGCCTGATCGTTGGGAGTGTAATCCCCACCGTGTGTAATCTGGTTGCTAGGGTCAGCTCCCCACCGTGTGTAATCTGGTTGCTAGGGTCAGCTCCCCACCGTGTGTAATCTGGTTGCTAGGGTCAGCTCCCCACCGCTATACAGTAGCCAAAACCCTTTAACTGCCAGTAGTGCCGCTGTGTCTTTCTCCCGCTGTCTTTCTGTGGTTTTCTCCTCCCTCCCCCGCTCAGTGTGCTGAATTTGTACTGGAGAACTGCTTCATGTGTTATCTGGGCCCCACATGAGATGACACCCTAGAACTTCTGGAGCCTACAGCGGAGTTTCTTGTTCCAGTCATCAGCCACAGTCTGTATTCTGTGTTAATGACTCATTAAGGCTGAGTGTGAAGTTCCCCTTTCTGTGCGTCTGCGTCTGATAGCGATTACGTTGACCAATATTTCGCGATTTAATATTCAATTATTTTTAAGACCTTTATCTTCTGCATTATTCAACAATGTCAAGCAATGAATAATTGCATAGTATGACCAACACAATATGAAATAGATTAAACAAACTGTTCTTTCCTGTATGCCAGACCTATATGTTATGATGATATTCAGTGATGCATGAATTGATATTAATATTTTTATTTAACTTCTACACTCACATTAGTGTATCGACTGATTTGTTGTACTTCCAGCCTTGTAAACATGTAATAGTTATCATGACAACATAAAGCACTGATTAGTAAGCCTGGTTTAAACATTAATAAAGAAGTCAGTAACAAATCACACAAAATGTATTGCAGATTGCAGAAATGTTTAAAAAAGAGATTTACCTCACATATATGATATGTAAACATGTGGAAAATAATATATTACTGATTAGGTTTGATTTCGACCTGCGCTTTTACGTTTCACGGTCTCTTTTTTCAAATAAAATCTAAAATAACGTATATATTATATACCCGATGTACCCCACTACTGCCTGGTGCCCGATGTACCCCACTACTGCCTGGTGCCCGATGTACCCCACTACTGCCTGGTGCCCGATGTACCCCACTACTGCCTGGTGCCCGATGTACCCCACTACTGCCTGGTGCCCGATGTACCCCACTACTGTCTGGTGCCCGATGTACCCCACTACTGCCTGGTGCCCGATGTACCCCACTACTGCCTGGTGCCCGATGTACCCCACTACTGCCTGGTGCCCGATGTACCCCACTACTGCCTGGTGCCCGATGTACCCCACTACTGCCTGGTGCCCGATGTACCCCACTACTGCCTGGTGCCCAATGTACCCCACTACTGCCTGGTGCCCAATGTACCCCACTACTGTCTGGTGCCCGATGTACCCCACTACTGTCTGGTACCCGATGTATCCAGCTGCCGGGTATCAAAAGCAATCAGAGTCAGATGGGAACACTGGAAACTGAGAATCTGCAGCTTCAAAATCTGCCGTCGTAGCCGTCAATCTGTGAAGCCACAGCGCGTTGGCACTGTGCACCGGGGTTTTACCCCAGTCCCTCTCCACTGGGGAAGTGTACCCCCCCAACCCCCGCCCCCCAAGGTCTGAAAACAGGAAGCAGCTGTAACAACATCCTCCCTGTCAGCCAAAGCTTTGTCCAGAGAGATGAGGGGAGAACAGGCATCTATGTGTGCACCTTCACAACGCCGCTCTGGCCCCCCAAACTACAAGCCGCTATCGCCATAGCAACAATGTGACCCTCTGTGCCGGCCGAGCCTTAGGAACCTCTCCTGCTGGATTCGTTCCAGTCCCACTGGTGTCACACGGGTTAGGTTGATGTTTGACACATCACAGGGGAGCGGTGTTGTTGTAGAGAGGGACGTTGGGAATCCCCTGTGAAGAACTTTTTCCAGGCCTGGTGAAGAAGCACAACGTCCTGTAACAACAACCCAGAGTTCAGTCGCAAGCTGCTTTCGTTCTGGCGTAGCTCGACGCCGGAGATGTCAGCGGGATGTGACCGAGAAGACCAGGACAGACGCCGACCTCTGCCGTTACCGATGCGGAAAGGGAGGCAGGTTTTTTGAAAGAGGGCCGTGATAATGGCCCTGTGAGAACCGTGGGTGTGTGTGTGTGGTTCTAGACAGGTTAGAGTGAAGTGCCCGTAGCTCCTCGGGCGTGATTTAAAAGCAGAACCCAATGAGCCATGTGTCGTGTTTTGATTTTACAAAGACGTGGTTTTCCTCCTAAGGCGGATTCAGGACCTTTATAGGAAGTCCCTTTATTATCTGGGTCAGACGGCCTCCTGGGGAAGTTGGTTGGATGGTTGGGCAGGGATGTCTCTGATATCGGACCCCCATGCACACGCACACACACACACACTGATTTGTGTGGTTACTGTTCCAGAACTGTGTATGTGTGTGTGATCTACAGTATCTAGGCTGTATCAGAGCAGAGGAGTCTAGTAGGTCATGGGAAGTGAGGGGTAGCAGAGCCATGATGGAGTGTTTACCCCCACATGCACACGCACACACACACGTACACACACACAAACACACATGTACACACACGTACGCACATACGCACACACGTATACACACACACACACACTCACCATTTCACTCACCATTTCACTCACGTTCATTTAATCATCAGTAGCACATGCATCCCCACCCCTCTCCTGTCATCCTTCCCACTTAACCCGACCCCTCTCCTTTCATCCTTCCCACTTAACCCCACCCCTCTCCTGTCTTCCTTCCCACTTAACCCCACCCCTCTCCTGTCATCCTTTCCACTTAACCCCACCCCTCTGTTGCAGAGGCTTCTGGAATGTACCCAACACCTGCAGTCTCCAGCTAACCAGGCAAAGCTATAGATTGTGCCCGAATGAAATTCTGGGTTTAAGCGAATGATGCTTTGGCCCACTTTCTCTAGAAGGATTTTTTGTAGTGTTAACTACATGCTGGCAGGGAACGGCTCTGACAGGACTGTGCTGAGCCAAGATGGGGCTCGACAGGCACAGTCGGAGCAAACGGCAAAGCAGCTGGTGCAATATTAAATATTCAATAGTGCGACTGGCTGTGCCGCGGGCCTGCTGCTGATAATATGGTCGGGGCCACTAATGGGCCTGACAACCAGGGAGATACACCCCCTACCCAGTATCCTGACAACCAGGGAGATACACCCCTACCCAGTATCCTGACAACCAGGGAGATACACCCCCTACCCAGTATCCTGACAACCAGGGAGATACACCCCTACCCAGTATCCTGACAACCAGGGAGACACACCCCTACCCAGTATCCTGACAACCAGGGAGACACACCCCCTACCCAGTATCCTGACAACCAGGGAGATACACCCCCTACCCAGTATCCTGACAACCAGGGAGATACACCCCCTACCCAGTATCCTGACAACCAGGGAGATACACCCCCCAGTATCCTGACAACCAGTATCCCAGTATCCTGACAACCAGGGAGATACACCCCCTGACAACCAGGGAGATACACCCTCCCAACCAGTATCCTGATCCTGACAACCAGGAGATACACCCCTACCCAGTATCCTGACAACCAGGGAGATACACCCCCCTACCCAGTATCCTGACA